>CAUOFW020000747.1:0-202515 GCA_963454935.2 Ilex paraguariensis | reverse complement strand
TTTCTGTAACACTCCGCATTTTATTTTATATATATGCATATAGATATATATTAAATAATTGTTGTAAAAATGGGGATAGGTGTAGCGATGTGTGTTTGAATTGGTAGATTGGAAATGGAAAAAGGGATGAAATAGTGACATGAACTGTGCACTGGCTGCAACTTCAAGCCCAATTTAGACCTTGATGCAGTCAATATCTCTTAAAACTCAAAACATGAAAGTTGTAGAGTTCTTTCTTAGCTTTCCATAGCATCTTGAATCATCTCAATCGGAGCTCGGATGAGAGAGTTATGCCCCGATAACGAAGTAATATCGAAGCAGCCCATGAACAGTAAAGGAAAAAAAAAATCGGGATTTCTGTGTTTAAAAACACAGATTTCAGCCTTTACTCTCATTTCTCTCATTCCACTCTCAACCCACTTCTCTTAGGACTCTAGAGGAAGAGAGAAGGATAAAACACAAGATCAAGAGGAGATCTATACTTCAAAGAAGATCAAATCTTCATCTTCTTCACACTAAACCTAGGTTTTTAAGAACATTGAGGTAGGGTTTTCTTCCATCCTTGTCCATTGATGTTAGGGTTATTATACATGTAGAATTTGGCTCTTAATAGTATGTATTTGTTATGGGTTCCTTGTTCCTTGGTATGTTTACAAACATTCCCATGATTTGAACAAAATGATGGTTGGAAATCCATCAAACTCTAGTTTTTGGGGGAAATATGGATTTTTCTCTATATCTTCACATCATCTTGATTTCGAAAATTCTAGAACTTTGTGTTGGGTAGTAAAATGATTGTATTGATGATCTCATGCTTATTTCCTTTAAACTTGTCTCTTGTTACATGATTTGCGAAATGGGTATTTTCTTAAATTGTTCTATTATGTATCTTGCTTGTAAAAATTTGGGGAAACTCATGGAATTTGCTTGTATATGAGGTTGAGTATATTGTTGGTATGTCACTCTTGTGTATGGTGTTGTGAGGGACTTGGATTACCTTCGAAAACTGTCGTAGAGCGTTAGAGGTTAGTCTATCCCAATGGGGGGTGAGATGGCTGCCTAATGCTCGTAGTGGATCACTGTGGTGACAGTGACCACTATTGTTCACGGATACCGGGGAAAAGGGTTAGTATACTAGACACCTTGGGAGGATCTCGTCAAGGCCGTATGAGACGGTACACGCCCTTCCTAAATTGGTCTGTGATTGTTAGTGAAAATGGGTGAACGAGGTAGAATCGTCGGGTAGATTCATGAGAAGCGACAACCTACTTGAGTGGTACCAAATAGAAATTTTTGTTCATTGTACCAAATATTATTTCTCCAAGAGTTTCGGGTAGTATGGGATGCCGCGATACCTTGTGGAAATGGTGTATGGTGGAGTGGATTATGTTGGAAATTGTTTGTCAATTAAACGTGTTTTATTCTCGTTCAAGTCCTTATTATTGTACAAACTTGAGATCTCCTTTAAAATGTCCTTACTTTACTTCAAAATTCATTTATATGTATGTGCGAAACGTGACCTACCTGTTTTACTTGATTTCAAAACCTTGAATGGGTTTGGAAGGATCCTCCTACAGAGCCTTGTGCTCACCCCCTACTTCCCCACCTTTCAGATTTTGCCTTTGACGAGGAGCTGGGAGTCGAGGGGCCGACACATTTGGAGACTCCGATAGAAGGGAGCGTGGATCCCGAGGTGGATGCTTAGAGCGACCCCCCTTTCTTTTGTTATAGACTTGGATAATCTTTTGGGAGAATTGTATAGCCTAGTTTTTATTTTATAAATTCCGCTGTGTATTATAGTACTTTTGTGGGAATGTAAAGGCCATAACTTGGCCTATTCTTTTGGGATAACATGTAAATTGGATGGATTGATTTTATGGTAGTTAAATGGACCCGGTGTGGTCATTACAGTAGAATTGCACAGGTTGTGTTTTGGGTAGAGCTCCCCGAACAGAGGAGACTCTGCCCAAATTTTGTTAAAATATGAATGGTGGATGAATGAAACTTTCGTCGTGATGGATTTACTTAATGCTCTCATGCGGTGAATGGTTTTTAGAATGTAATGTCACCCAAGGGGGTTTTTGGGGCGTTACAGATTTGGTATCAGAGCCTAGGCTTTAGGTCTTACATGGGAGCTGTAGGTTATGGATTACCACTCGGGAAGTAGGATTAAGTTGAAGGAAATTGTTGGTCTAATTTTATATGAACCTTATGCTGTAGATTAAAGTGATATTTAGGATGTCTTGTACATCAATGAAACTAAATTGTGAATTGATATGCAGGATGGACGGTGAACGGGTACGTGGACGTGGACGTGGGCGTGGTCGTGGGCGTGGTGGTCAAGCAAATCCACCACCTCCACCACCTCTCGACGCCATACAGGGTATTTACCAATGTTTAAGGGAACTCACCACCCTAGTGCAACAACCAGGTGGGAACAACCACCACAACGGTGGAGTTCGTCCTTTAGTCCAAGTACCGGGCAACGGCGATGAGAACCGAAGGATGGTGGCTCTTCGAGAATTTCTACGGCAACACCCACCCACCTTCCAAGGGAGCTCCAATCCCTTAGATGCGGATAGATGGATCCGCCGGGTGAAAAAAATTTGTGATGGTATGGGGATCGCCGGGGACCTTCGGGTTGGCTTGGCTACCTATTTGTTGGAAGGGGAGGCCGATTACTGGTGGGAGTCAGTGAAGAAAAGGAGGGACACTAATACGCTCACTTGGGAGGAGTTTGAGCAAAGCTTCAACGACAAGTATTTTCCAGAGTCTGTCAGAGATAAGATGAGTGCAGACTTTCTAGCCTTGCGGCAGGGCAGTATGACCGTGGCTGAGTATGAGAGGAGGTTCGATGAGCTATCCCGTTATGCTTCAGAGTTCATATCCACCGAGGATAGGAGGGCCAAGCGCTTCGAGCAGGGTTTGAGACCGACCATCAGAGAGAAGCTTGTGGCACTCAGAATCCGGACTACAGAGATTTGGTTGACAGAGCGGCATTGGTGGAGAGAGACATTGATGACTCTCAGAGGAGACAGAGCTATGCTAGAGGAGGCCCGATCCGTACAGGTGCCAGTAGCAGTGGAGCACCGAGGGCGTTACCATATCGTCGCCCCGATCAAGCGGTGGGGCAGAGACCTCTTACAGTCCGAGGAGAGGGGCATGCCCCGACTAGACCAAGCACTGACCCTCGTCAATGCTTTGCTTGTGGAGGTGTAGGGCACTTCCGAAACAACTGCCCGTCACTTCCACCCAAGACCAATCAATCAGCCGGGCCATCAAATGCAAATAGGCCCCCTCCACCACCGAGACCATTGAGAGCTCAAGCCCCCGGTGATGCCAATCCGGGGAGGGTATTTGCCTTAATCCAACCGGAGGAGGATGCCTCCAATGCCGTTGTGGAAGGTATCATTCTTCTCTACAATTCTTGGGCCCGAATCTTATTCGATCCTGGTGCTACTCATTCTTTTATACGTACTGCATATGCTATGAATTTGGGATTGGGTTTCGAGAAGTTAGAACATGCTTTGACTGTTGACTTGCCTACGGGAGAACAGTTGGGTACTAGCCGAGTCTGCAAGGGTTGTGTGCTTCGTATTGGGGAGCACGAATTGATTGTGGATTTGATTGCTTTAGAGATGAAGGGGTATGACGTGATTTTTGGGATGAACTTGTTATCCACTTTTCGTGCGGTAATGGATTGTTTCCGCAAGCGGATTACATTTCAATTGCCGGGAGGAGTAATTTTCAGTTTTGTGAATAACCGAGATTCTTTCCATCCATTTCCTACTACGGGAAGTAAATTCTTAAAAGCTAAGGCAGGGAGCCACTTGAGTTTCTTGGCTAGCTTGATGGGAGATGATCGGGATAGATCCCACTCGGGTATGGTGTTGATTATATCAGATTTTTCGGATGTCTTCCCAGATGAATTACCCGGGTTACCGCCACAGAGAGAGATTGAGTTCGCAATCGATCTTTATCCGGGAACCGAACCTATTTCTATTGCTCCTTATCGGATGGCGCCTTTGGAGTTGAAGGAGCTAAGGAAGCAATTGGACCACTTGCTGGCAATTGGATTCATCCGTCTGAGCACTTCACCTTGGGGAGCCCCGGTCCTCTTTGTGAAGAAGACGGATGAAACACTTCGGTTATGCACAGATTACCGACGGTTGAATCGGGTGACGGTGAAGAACAAGTATCCCTTGCCGCGCATTGATGATTTATTTGATCAATTGAGGGGTTCTAAGTTCTACTCCAAGATTGATCTCCGCACCGGGTACCATCAACTGCGTATCAAGGAGGAGGATATTCCTAAGACTGCTTTTCGTACTCGGTATGGTCACTTCGAGTATACGGTGATGCCGTTCGGATTGACTAATGCTCCAGCAGCCTTCATGGATTTGATGCACAGGGTATTCCGGCCATATCTAGATCAATTTGTCATTGTGTTTATTGATGACATATTGATTTATTCCCGGACACAAGAAGAACATGCACATCATCTCTCGGTTGTGCTACAAACATTGAGAGAACATAAGTTATATGCGAAGATGAGCAAGTGTGAGTTTTGGATGAAGGAAGTGAAGTTCCTTGGCCATGTTGTGTCCGAGCAAGGGGTAGCGGTTGATTCCTCGAAGATTGAGGCCGTGATGCAATGGGAACCACCAAAGAATGTGACAGAAATACGTAGTTTCTTGGGGTTAGCCGGTTACTATCGTAGGTTTGTGGAAGGTTTTTCCAAGCTTGCGATGCCGATGACTCGCCTTACCAAGAAGGGGGAGAAATTTGTGTGGACTCAAGCGTGTGAATTAGCTTTTCGCACCTTGAAGGAAAAGTTGACGACGGCACCGATCCTCATTATTCCGAACAGTGGGGAAGGTTACGATGTTTACACCGATGCTTCACTACGAGGCTTGGGATGTGTGTTGATGCAAGGAGGCAAGGTGGTTGCTTATGGCTCGAGGCAACTCAAGATTCATGAGCAGAACTATCCCACTCACGACTTGGAGCTAGCCGCTGTGGTTTTTGCTCTTAAGTTGTGGAGGTGTTACTTGTATGGAGAGAAATTTCAAGTGTTCTCGGATCATAAAAGCCTCAAGTATGTGTTCACACAGAAAGAATTGAATCTCCGGCAGAGAAGGTGGATTGAGTACTTAGAAGATTACGACTTCACTCTCAACTATCATCCGGGGAAGGCTAATGTAGTAGCGGATGCATTGAGTAGGAAGTCTCAGGGTGAAATCAATGTCCTTGCGGCTAAACGGTGGAAAATGATTGATACGTTGGAGGAGTTTGATCTATGGGTTAATGGACCGGAGGATCGACCATGTTTGTTTAACCTAGTAGCTCAACCAATCCTCCGACAAAGGATTGTGGAGTTGCAACGGTTAGATCCCGAGTTGACAGAAATTCGGGATAAATTGGAGAGGAATGAGATTGTTGAGGATTGGTCTATAAAGAATGAGGAGTTACAGTTTCGGGGAAGATTATGCGTGCCAAACGACGACCAAGTGAGGGAAGAAGTGTTGGGAGAGTGTCACCGATCGAAGTTCTCTATACATCCGGGGAGTACAAAAATGTATAGAGATATGAAACGACAATATTGGTGGAGTGGAATGAAGAAGGATGTAACAAAGTTCATTTCAAGGTGTGCCGTATGTCAGCAAGTGAAGATTGAGCACCAACGACCTGGAGGATTATTACAGTCTCTGCCTATCCCGGAGTGGAAGTGGGATCATATCACCATGGACTTCGTGTCGGGTTTTCCACGGACTTCAAGAGGGCATAACGCCGTATGGGTTATCGTAGATCGACTCACCAAGTCAGCTCACTTTTTGGGGATGAAGACCACAGACTCATTAGAGATCTTGAGCCGACTGTACATTCGAGAGATTGTTCGATTGCATGGAGTTCCACTTTCTATCGTGTCGGATCGCGATTCTCGTTTTGTGGCTCGTTTTTGGCAAAGTCTACAACAAGCTATGGGGACAGAGTTACATTTCAGCACAGCCTTTCACCCTCAAACAGATGGCCAATCCAAGAGAGTGATACAGATTTTGGAAGACATGTTACGGGCTTGCGCGTTGGACTTCAAAGGGAGTTGGAGCGATCACTTACCGTTGGTGGAATTTGCGTACAACAACAGTTACCAAGCGAGTATCGGAATGGCACCGTATGAAGCTTTGTATGGAAGACCATGTAGATCCCCGACGTGTTGGTTGGAAGCCGGAGAGAGTAGTATGTTTGGGCCCGAGATTGTACGGGAGACAACGGAGAAGATTCAGCTCATTCGGGAGAGATTACGCACAGCACAGAGTCGACAAAAGAGCTATGCGGATAGGAGAAGAAGGCCTTTGGAATTCAAGGAGGGAGATTTTGTATTTCTTAAAGTGTCACCCAAGAAGGGCGTACTTAGATTCGGTAAGAAAGGAAAACTCGCTCCAAGGTACATCGGTCCATTTGAAGTGATCAAGACAGTGGGCAAAGTAGCATACCAACTTCGGCTACCAGTATCGTTGTCAGGAGTTCATGACGTGTTCCACGTTTCGATGTTGAGGAAGTGTCAACCAGATACGTCGCATGTCGTGGATTTGGAGGATATTGAAGTGCAAGATGGAGTCACCTATGAAGAGCAGCCGGTGAAGATTCTTGATATCCAGGAGAAAGTGCTTCGCAACAAGGTAATCCAGCTGGTGAAAGTCCTGTGGCAACATCATGGCGTAGAGGAAGCAACTTGGGAACCGGAGTGGGAGATGCGAGAGAAATATCCATATTTGTTCGCTACTTGAGGTAAGTTTCGAGGACGAAACTTTCTTTAAGGGGGTGGATTGTAACACTCCGCATTTTATTTTATATATATGCATATAGATATATATTAAATAATTGTTGTAAAAATGGGGATAGGTGTAGCGATGTGTGTTTGAATTTGGTAGATTGGAAATGGAAAAAGGGATGAAATAGTGAACAGTGCACGTGAACTGTGCACTGGCTGCAACTTCAAGCCCAATTTAGACCTTGATGCAGTCAATATCTCTTAAAACTCAAAACATGAAAGTTGTAGAGTTCTTTCTTAGCTTTCCATAGCATCTTGAATCATCTCAATCGGAGCTCAGATGAGAGAGTTATGCCCCGATAACGAAGTAATATCGAAGAAGCCCATGAACAGTAAAGTCGAAGCAGCCCATGAACAGTAAAGGAAAAAAAAAAATCGGGATTTCTGTGTTTAAAAACACAGATTTCAGCCTTTACTCTCATTTCTCTCATTCCACTCTCAACCCACTTCTCTTAGGACTCTAGAGGAAGAGAGAAGGATAAAACACAAGATCAAGAGGAGATCTATACTTCAAAGAAGATCAAATCTTCATCTTCTTCACACTAAACCTAGGTTTTTAAGAACATTGAGGTAGGGTTTTCTTCCATCCTTGTCCATTGATGTTAGGGTTAT
Organism: Ilex paraguariensis; assembly: GCA_963454935.2. Classification (NCBI taxonomy): domain Eukaryota; kingdom Viridiplantae; phylum Streptophyta; class Magnoliopsida; order Aquifoliales; family Aquifoliaceae; genus Ilex; species Ilex paraguariensis. Next base: position 195,071 of record CAUOFW020000747.1, on the reverse strand, counting down.
TATACATGTAGAATTTGGCTCTTAATAGTATGTATTTGTTATGGGTTCCTTGTTCCTTGGTATGTTTACAAACATTCCCATGATTTGAACAAAATGATGGTTGGAAATCCATCAAACTCTAGTTTTTGGGGGAAATATGGATTTTTCTCTATATCTTCACATCATCTTGATTTCAAAAATTCTAGAACTTTGTGTTGGGTAGTAAAATGATTGTATTGATGATCTCATGCTTATTTCCTTTAAACTTGTCTCTTGTTACATGATTTGCGAAATGGGTTTATTTTCTTAAATTGTTCTATTATGTATCTTGCTTGTGAAAATTTGGGGAAACATCATGGAATTTGCTTGTATATGAGGTTGAGTATATTGTTGGTATGTCACTCTTGTGTATGGTGTTGTGAGGGACTTGGATTACCTTCGAAAACTGCCGTAGAGCGTTAGAGGTTAGTCTATCCCAATGGGGGGTGAGATGGCTGCTTAATGCTCGTAGTGGATCACTGTGGTGACAGTGACCACTATTGTTCACGGATATCGGGGAAAAGGGTTAGTATACTAGACACCTTGGGAGGATCTCGTCAAGGCCGTATGAGACGGTACACGCCCTTCCTAAATTGGTCTGTGATTGTTAGTGGAAATGGGTGAACAAGGTAGAATCGTTGGGTAGATTCATGAGAAGCGACAACCTACTTGAGTGGTACCAAATAGAAATTTTTGTTCATTGTACCAAATATTATTTCTCCAAGAGTTTCGGGTAGTATGGGATGCCGCGATACCTTGTGGAAATGGTGTATGGTGGAGTGGATTATGTTGGAAATTGTTTGTCAACTAAACGTGGTTTTATTCTCGTTCAAGTCCTTATTATTGTACAAACTTGAGATCTCCTTTAAAATGTCCTTACTTTACTTCAAAATTCATTTATATGTATGTGCGAAACGTGACCTACCTGTTTTACTTGATTTCAAAACCTTGAATGGGTTTGGAAGGATCCTCCTACAGAGCCTTGTGCTCACCCCCCTACTTCCCCACCTTTCAGATTTTGCCTTTGACGAGGAGCTGGGAGTCGAGGGGCCGACACATTTGGAGACTCCGATAGAAGGGAGTGTGGATCCCGAGGTGGATGCTTAGAGCGACCCCCCTTTTTTTTGTTATAGACTTGGATAATCTTTTGGGAGAATTGTATAGCCTAGTTTTTATTTTATAAATTCCGCTGTGTATTATAGTACTTTTGTGGGAATGTAAAGGCCATAACTTGGCCTATTCTTTTGGGATAAAATGTAAATTGGATGGATTGATTTTATGGTAGTTAAATGGACCCGGTGTGGTCATTACAGTAGAATTGCACAGGTTGTGTTTTGGGTAGAGCTCCCCGAACAGAGGAGACTCTGCCCAAATTTTGTTAAAATATGAATGGTGGATGAATGAAACTTTCGTCGTGATGGATTTACTTAATGCTCTCATGCGGTGAATGGTTTTTTTAGAATGTAATGTCACCCAAGGGGGTTTTTGGGGCGTTACATTTTCTTCCTTCCTTAATCTTCCTCTAAGGTTCCAAGAGGTGTGGGGTGAGAGTGGAATGAAAAGAATGGGAGTAAATGGGATGAAAATGAGTTTTTAAATACAGCAGCCCCGATTTTTACTGTTCACAGGTTGATTTGGTTTTCTCTAAAATTACGATTTTGCCACTAAGAATCTCCAATTTGATCCATATGACTATCCTAAGGTTTTTCGACATTTTGGATTCATTTTTAATGTTATTTTAACCTAAAAATATTTATTTTTTTGAGTTATCTCAAAACTAAAATAAATTTACATTCAAAACACGAAAATTACTATTTTATTCCTTCGAACCGTTATATGTGCTAAAAAGCTATTCCAAGTTTTTTTCCGAATCTCCCAGGTTCAATGATTATATTATTTTGACCTAAAAAAATTTATATTTTTATTTAGTTACCCTTATCAACCTTAAACACCTCCAAAAATTAAATTTCACCATTAATTTGCCTCCCTTGTATTTATTCATACTATTGAAATCTATAGGGTTCATGCATACCTCATCACCTATATTAACATTTCAAAAATAATTACTTGCTATATAAAGATAAGAGTCTAGGGGTTTACAGCAACACTTAGTCATGTATTCCTAAGAAATAATTTTAGGCCATCTTTGAATTAATTTGAGCCTTAAGCCTATTTCTTTCTTCTCATTATTCTTAGAAGCCGTGTTTGAGCCATAATGATTTTATCCTTTTTTTACCACAAACAATAATCGAGCTAAGCATAAAAGATGTATACCTTACCTTCGTTATCCTAGAATTTGTTATGTACTTATCATTATGTGTTTGGAAATTGTTGGCAAATACTCAACCGGAAAGGAAAAAAAAAAAGAAAGAAGAATTTTTTGTTGAATTGTAAATAAAATTGGAAAACCTAAGGCTATGAAAAAAAAAGAGAAAAAATGAATTATTTTTGAAAAAAGGTGTTGGAAAGGGAATGATAAATAAAATACATGTGTTGAGAGTTTCCAAAGAAGGAGATTTGGGTAGACAAATTATGTTTCTAGGATACTATTTTGAATTCCTTATTAACCTTCAATTATATAACCCATCACCCAAGGCCACATTACAACCATATAAAAGTCTATTTAATCTTGGGGATTGTGACAAGTGTACATATTTAAATGGAATAAGATATAGTAATTGCATTACTTATATTGCTTTAACATTCTTTTATGAGATTATGCAAAGGTTGTTTCATTTGAATGATGCCTTTGATTTCAACAATAAATGTGAGTTACATTTTACTTTTTATTTTGTAAATTCTCTTCTCACATATAACTTAGGAGTGCAACAGTCACTATAACCAAAAGTTTTATGTTGTGAGAGTGTAACATTGGTGAGATTTGCATCGAAACTAGCATTGGATAGTCAATAAAGATGTGGATGTTGTTTGATAAATTTCTTGAATTGCATGGTCATCTCATACACACACTAGTTTCTAATGTTGATGTGAATGTGAATACTTTAACATAGCATTCAAATCTATAGTTTAACCTTTATGTGAATAATTTGAGTGGATAGTGAATTTTTCTTAAATTTCACTGTTAATTTGGTATAATAATATGTTTCAAATTTGTGGATGAATAAATGGAAGTTTGTAGGTTCTTTCTTCGAAAATCTTCACGAGACAAAACTTGTCCACTAGGGGTTTAACGGCTTATTGCATATGCTAAATACAATCATGATTCTAAGAAAGTGGCTTTTTGATTTTATTTGTATTTTTCGTTTGCTAGGGACTAGCAAAGGTTAGGTTTTTTTTTTTCAGGGGGGGGGGGGGACGTGATAAATATGTAATATTGCATGATATTATATCTTAAACCAACCATTGTAGCTTTGCTCGTTAATTATATATCTCGTTTTAGTTGAGTTTATATTTTATAAGTAAATTATTGTTTGTAGGTAATCCAGTGTCAAAAGGGATGATTTAAACTCATTTAGTTGCTATGGAGAGCTTTGGAAATGAGTGGAATCGAAGTAGGAGCATTGTAGTAAAAATGCATAAAAAGTGCAATTGAACTAGTAGGTGTTCTATCGGTTCATCAGGTTGAAAAACAATTTTTATTGGTGCATAATTCTTGCTTTCTAGCAGTTTATATAGAAACTTTCCTACCATTAGGTTATTTCTCTACTACCAGTTCATCAAAACAGAAATTTTGCTACTGGTAGGTCGGGTGTGCTTTCTACCAATAAAAGTGATCAAAATTCAAAAAATTGGATTTTTAATGAAATTTTGATTGGCCAAATGTTGGAAATATTTTCTGAGATTTTTTAGGAGTGAGAGAGAGATGTAAAGAAGGAAGGAGATCATTAGGCTTTCTCTTTCTCCCTCTCTCTCTCCTCTCCCTATTTCTTTTAAACACCAAACCATCAGAGGATCCAATGCATCCTCCTGATACGTTCTGCATCAGTTAGGTTCTCTCGTTGAAGGCAGAACTTCTAGGGCAGAGGGGGATGGAGCAGTCTTCTTTTGCCAATTTTTCATAGATTAGTTTTACTTTTCCATTTTCTTGTCTACAAAGTACTTTCAATTCTTGTTTTATTTTCAATATAATTTTGTTTTATTTAATTGCTATGTATTTTACACTCTTTTTTAATTCAATTTATGTTATGAGTGAGTAGTTCAATTTTTGGTATGATTGGATGAGGGATTCTCATCTGTGAATAGGTAGTTTCACCTAACTAGGGGTTTTAATGTTCAAAGTTATTTTATTGATTGAATAATTATTTTTTAAAAACATAGTTGATATGTATATCTCCCTAATTATCTATAGACAATTAGGTTTGACACGAGTAATTCTTGGAATCACTGCAGTCAACATGAATGGAATTCTTTCAAAAATTAATTTAATCAATTAAAATACATATTTTCTAATTTCTTGATTTTAGTTGAATGTTATCTTTCCAAGTGAGTTTGATTACTATCGTGGGCGAGTCATAAAATTAGGACAAAGGTTTCTTTTAATATTGTTTCTTAGTTTTATTCAATTATAATAATTTTTCAAAAATCAAAAAAAAAATTATTTTTGTTTTTATTATATCTCCATTCGAATTTGTCCTTGTTTTCCCTGAAGAGATGACCTTGGTAATCGACCGAGTTACTAAACAATATATTTATGCGCTTGGGAACCTATTTTGTTATCTACCCACTTTTGAGGTCAAGCATTGTTCTATATGATTCCTTTCTATATGTTTCAAATATACTCACTAAGTGTGTGGTTTACTCACCCCCTACAGTTGCTTGATTTTAGGTGCTTGGATTTATAAGGTGGTCCACTGAGCAGTCTAACTTGATGTAGAGGTGGTGACGTTAGTTTGTACAATATGTCATGAGTCAAATTGTACATATTATTTTTATATGTTTTAAGGGTATGGTTCCCTAGTTGTTGTAATGCTATGCTATGCATATGTTTATATCAGGTTCCTTATTTTAGTGGATGAACTTGATTATTATTGCACAGGTTGAATTACTTTGATTAAAATTATGATTAAAAGATTAGGAAGTTAGTGTTACCCACACCCTATCTCTTTTTTGGGATGAGGTTTGACAATTTATGGTATCAGAGCTAATGTTTGATAAGTTCGATAGACTTTCTATCTTAAATGGGAAGACTTGGCCAAGACAAGTGGATGTCTTATATGCCCCCACTAAACCCCAATTACACTAATGCTTGGAGGTTTTCCCCGACATCCAACATGAACCGGAATTATGTGTATGGCTTATAGAGATTGGTAACTGTCACTCTCTCTTGAGTTCAATGTAAGAAGTGAAAAAATTGTGTGTGGATGAACAAAAACGTGTGTGTGCAAAATTTCTCCCCAAGTGTAGATAGAATCTTGCAATGTCGTATTTTACTTGGAATGGGTATTCCAAGGTCGTCTCCTCAGGGAAGGAAAGGTCAGTGTTTTGAAGGGTGATTTGTGCAAGGTGAAAATGTGAAAATCTTTGTAATTGGAAGTTTGGTGGCTTGTGATTTGTAAAAAAAATATGCAAGAAAGCAAGGTTGGCTAATCCATGGAGGTCATTCCAATGGGAATGCCAAATCGACTCATTTCATTCAACCAATGATGTCACGGTGTTTGATTAATTCGTAGGAAATGAGGGACTAATGTAGTTGTATTGGGAAAAAACATACCGCGTGACAAGTCTACGATGTATCAAAAGCTCACAACTATGTCCGCACTCAACCTAGTCAAACTAAACACTTTACACTACAAGGAAGAACAAAAGAGAGTTGATTTCACATACCCAAGAGGAAATTCCTCTTGGATTAGCCAACTAAAAGTTTAGCTATGCATGATAAAAGCAAGAACAAACATAAAAGAGAAAGAGATTGTAATAAAATCAAACATAGACTTGTATAAATGTAGAAGAAAGTTTAAACTACAAAAGAAATAACATTCATACTCAAAATGCAAAGTTTGAAGAGAATATACCCAAATGTAAAAAATGAAATACAAGGACACTTAGCTAAACTTGATTACAACTTGAATAAAAGAGATTAGAGTGCAAAAGGGAAAGATTACAAGTTAAATAGAGCTTACTACAATTAAAATGGTGAAGGAAAATGTAAAAACCCAACTTCTCTCTCTAAAACTTCATCTTCTACCTTAGAGCTTCTCTCTCTAAAAGAAATTACAACCTAAATGTGTGTAGGAGACTTGTATTTTTGTCCATGTATCTCTCTCATAGCATGAGTGACTGACTTGGAGTGATTGGAGAGAGGTTGTCCCCAAAACAAACAAATTTAGTCGAAGCATGGTCCTTGATTCACACTTTTTAGTGATCGGATTGATATTATACACCCAAGTATAAGTGGTCGAATTGTAGTTTTCTCGGTTTTAAGTCCAAGTATCGATCCCACAAAGAGTTTTAACAATTTGGAAACGAAATAAAATAGTAAAGTTGCTAATTCGAATAAGAGACCATGTGATAGCTTGTGATGTGAGCTTAGATTGATAATGAGTCTACGTAAACAGTTATGTGCAGATAGAGTAAAACAATAATAAAAAAATATCCTTTAGTTCAAGGATCCCATATACGTTATATTGGTTAAATGCTGGAAATGTTACCTTACAACAATCAACTTCCATTTTACTGGTAAGTCAATTGGTAGGTCTGATGTATATAAACCATCACAAAACAACTTCTTAGGTTAGCTGGTGGTATCCATGACAACTGATTAATCCAAGCAAACCAGAAGGACAAGTCATTTATGAGGAATACTTGAATTATTCATTTGTTTTCATAATAGTAGGTGCATATATAATAAACCATAACACTACCACTTCTTAGGTCAACCGGTGTTAATAGTCATAACACAACAACTTCTTAGGTTAGCTGGTTATAGATATGTCAATCGACTAATCCAAGCAAACCAGAAGGACAAGTCATTCATGAGTAATACTTGAATTATTCATTTGATTATATCTGTGATACATATATACCAATTAAACATCCTCAGCATTCTGATGGAGGACTAGTCATACCGATAGGAATGCCGTGGTTGTTAGACTGGTAATATTATCCTTTATACCAGTTAAACGATCTAAGTAATCCAGAAGGGCGAGCCATTCATAAGGATCACTTAGGTCATTCATCTGATAGTATATATATATATATAACTCAGAAGGATCATTTAGGTTTTGTACCATGCATCAATTAACATTCTCAGCGTTCCGGTGGAGGACTAGCCATACCGATAGGAATGCCGTGGTTGTTTTACCGGCAAGTTGATAATACACTGATGACATACTTCCAAGCACAGCACCGAAAATACGTATATCACTGTATCATGCATGAAGCATGTAATACATAGATATATAAATATATAAAACATCAACATTTCCATAATTTAACCAGTATTGTACATATGTTTAACTCTCACTGGAGGATATACGGAACTACTCACGCCCCATTGCTACAGACAAGCAAGGAGTGCAGGTAATTTTCATTATAACTAAAATTAAAATACAGAATCTAAAATGTCTTTCACAAGGAACAACTAAAATACAATCACCTTTATTATCAGTTAAGACAAAAAGGTGACAGTAGTTCAACTATCCGAATAGAAAGATACAACATAAATGTAAAAGTACAAAATTTAGACTGAAGTGCATCACAGACTGGATCGTCTTTGCAACTTCTCTTTTTCTCTTTCTCGTCTCTTTCTCTTTTCTTTTTCTCTTTTCTTTTCTCTCTTGGCTCCGGCCTACTAAAGTCTGAAGAGGAGATGGCTATTTATAGCCGTTTGAAGAAGCAAGAGGTGGACAACATGAAGATAGGCATCAAGGTGACCGTTTGGACGCCATCACCACCGTCCGGACGGTGGGGCTTTGTTGAAAATGCAAGTTGCAGTATGCTGACTCTTCATGTTTGGTAATTACACTTGAGCCTTCATAGTTTCAACCTTCTATGTTTTATTCCTTGTATTCTTTGATAATTCTACATTAAATCCCTAAAATTTGGACATAAAATATTAAAAACCCTAATTATCGCACAAACCCTAATTGATCATAAGTTCTTATTTTTAGTTATTCTATCACACTAATTTGACTTTATTATTGTTCTAATTTATATATTAATTAGGGTTAATCAGTCCTCCAATGCTTTTCCAGCCACCCCCTCTCTCTCTCTTTCCTGCCCATTCCTTCATGCTTCAATTATGAGTTTTTGGGGTTAGGAGATCATCATGGGGTGTCAAAAATGTCAGGGCATGGTGTAGAGGACAAAAGGTGGGCCTCATATGGAGGAGTGTCTGGGCTTTCTAGGTATGTTCTACCGGTAGGTCATGGGTAACATACCGGGAGGTATTTTACAGTAGGCTTTTCTACCGGTAGGTATTGCAGGCATTGAGGTATAAATTTTCCACCAGTAGATCTTGCATGGATTCTACTAGTAGGTCTTGCATGGATTCTCCCGGTAGGTTTTGCCTTGTCTTGAAATTTTCTTGGTTCCTTGAGCTCTCGAGTCATCCGTCAAGAGGTCCCTTCTTCCCCATTGACCTTGATCACTTTATGGGGTGTTTTATGCATGCCCTTACTAGCCCATTTCCTACATTCAAACAACTCTTCATTAATTATCAATTTGAAACCATTTCCCCAAATTTTTACCACAAAACAAGTTAAGTTGGATGCAATAAAGATGCATAATATGCAATATTCTACACTCATCGCACCCCCTAACTTAAGTTTTGCTAGTCCCTAGCAAACCTTATTTCCAAACTATACTACATATACAAAAATTTCATTTATGTTAAACAATTCACAAATCAACAAGATACTCAAAGCATATTGCAATTATGTAAATGAACTTGGCCATAATGAAACAAAAAGCAAGGTTCTTTCATTTTTGAATATGTTAGATTCAATACAAAGAACTCAAGATAAACCAACCCGTGACCTAGGGACTCTTCTGTTAGGCTAACTACTCCTAAACCACTATCCTCCAATATATACAACCAACAAAAGCAACAAAACAAGATTAGAATCTCTCTAATCCTCCTCCTCGTCCTCAGACTCAACATCCTCACCCTCATCATCAGACTCATCATCATCCTCCTCGTACTCACCTATCTCTACAATAGTCGAGCCAGTGGGGGGAGTCGCTGGAGGCCAGCACTAGTCCCCGGAATTGATAATGGGAACTTTGGTGTGGTAAGCGGTGGAGGCACCTCGAGGAGGGGCTCTATTGGGAAAGTCATCTCAAAGATCCTAGTGACCATCAGCTTTAGTAGCTAAATAGTCCCACCAAAATCCAACCTCCCTCGATCGCATCAAGGCACTAAGAGACCATCAGAGGAGGGGCAGTAGTGGATGGCCCGGCTGTGGATAGTCTAGCTATAGGTGGCTCAGCCCAAGATGGACTAACTCTTTCTTCTCTCTATGCAGACCTTCTTGTCATAGTCGTCCTCTTCATGTTGCTCTGCATGCCTATGGGGCCAAACTCCGATGGAAGTGTCAAATCAGTGGGGGATGCTCTGAACCTTGTTCTAGTAGCAAATTTTGTGACAAGGTGGGCATAAGGAATGTTCCCCTTCGAATTTGAAGCCTAAGCGTATTCCGTCATCACCTTCCAGATCATGAAAGGAATGTCTATCCGAGTGCCGGCCAGGAAAGCACAAAGGAGGGTCAGTTTCTTCTCTCCTGGTGTGTTCTCCACACCCCGAGTTAAAAGGTTGCAATAGAGAACTTTATTCATCACCCCATAGGAATGTTTGAGTGCCCTAACTTGAATTTTTCCATTAAACTGTGTCAGGTCCTCATACATTAGACTCATATACTCCTTGAGTGATTTCATACCTAGGGTGTTATGGGGAAAGACAGGGGTGTTGGCAGCAGGCCTCTGATAATGCAATGCCTTGGTGATGACTGTCGGGGTCACCTCAATCACCTTCCCCCTCACATTCATCTTTAACAGGCACAGATCCTCATCCACTACGCCTAATCTCTGATAAAAGTTTCAAAAACTAGAAAGCACAAACCTTTCCACTGGCTGGAACCAAAAGTTAATGCCATGCCCTCGATCACTCGGACCACATCATTGAGTGGCTTGAGGGTGGGCCTGTCAACTTGCCGTTGGCATGTCACATTCTTGGTTTTAATGCTCTCCATGCGAGGATCATTCTTCCTTTTCGTCCTTTGTTCCCCACCACTGGGGCCTACCTCCTTAGCCCTCTTATGGGACTTGGTTCCTATAGGGGATGGTGAGCCAAGACCCATTTGCTTAGTGCAAGCCATCATAATCAAAAATGCACATAGGGCGAACAATGGCAATAACCAACCCCAAACAAATCAAAAATGGCAAAGGATGGAGGTGAAGACTTACCCATTCTAGCTATTGTTCCAAATTCCGAGCTTTGATTGAAAATCATAGCTTTTGATGGATTGGTGATGCTTTATGGAGAAAAGAAGGTTTTAGGGGGAATAGAGTACAAGGAAATGAAGAAGAATAATTGCGAATCACAAACTTAAGAGAGAAATGATTCACACTTTTTAGTGGTCTGAATTATATTATATTGTACACCCAAGTATAAGTGGTCAAATTGTAGTTTTCTCAGTTTTAAGTCCAAGTATTGATCCCACGAAGAGTTTAGTAATTTAGACTATAAAAAATAATATAAATAAAAATTAAAAGTGTTGTTTGAAGCAGAATATTGTTTTATAGCTTGTGGTGTGAGCTTAGTTTGATAACTAGTTTATTTAAATAAAAGCAATGCAGAAATAAAGTGCAGAGATAATAAAATGCGTAAATAAAACAAATTAATGACAGAAATAATAAAGTGCGTAAGTAAATGCGTTAGCAACAAGAATATAAAAGATACCCTTCAGTTTGAGGGTCCCATATGCATTATATTGGTTAGATACTGGAAATGCTACCTCACAACAATTAACTCCCATGTTACTGGAAAGTCAACCAGCAGGTTTGATGTAAATAAACCATAACACAACTGCTTTTTAGGCTACGTTGGTGGTAATATATTATAACACAGCTGCTTCTTAAGTTACACCGGTTATATCTATGTCAACTGATTAACCCAAGCAATCCAGAAGGACAAGTCCTTCATGAGGAATACTTGAGTTATTCATTTGATCTCATGATTGCAAGTGCATATATATAAACCATAACACAGTTGCTTCTTAGGCTACACTGGTGGTAATATATTATAACACAGTTGCTTCTTAAGCTACACTGGGTATAGATGTGCCAGTTAAACAGCCTCAACGTTCCGGTGGAAACAAAGCCATACCGATAGGAACATCGTGGTTGTTAGACTGTCATAATAATTATATATAATAATAATCAACCCTAATAATCCAGAAGGACAAGCCATTCATGAGGATCATTTAGGTTTGTACCACACATCAGTCAACTTCCTCAGCATTTCGGTGGAAGCAAAGCCATACCGATAGAAATGTCGTGGTTGTTAGACCAGCGGGTCTTATGATATACTGATGATATAATCCAAGGCACAGCACCAGAATTATACACATCACTATATCACGCATTAAGCATATAATACATATATAAATAAACGTATAAATAAAACATCAGCATTTCCATAATCTAAACAGTAATATACATATGTTCCCCTCACACTAGAGGGTATAAACGACTACTCACGCTCCATTGCTACAGACAAGCAAGAAGTGTGGGTAGTATTCATTACAATTAAAATAAAACTTCTTTCACAAGGAACAATTGAAACACAACCACCCTTAATATCATTCAAGACAAAAAAAAGTGGCGGCAGTTCAACCATCCGAATAGAAAGATATTTCAGAAATGTAGAAATACAGAGTAACAAACGGACCAGCTTTCAAAGGCTTTTTCTTTCTCTCTTTTCTTTCTCTCTTTGATGGCCGGCTAGCTTTCTTGGTAGGAAGGAAATTTTCTCTTGAAATGGTATTGTGAAGGCTTGGAGTACTTGGAGTGGAATGTTTCAAGTCTCTTGAAGAATGAAGGCAAGACCCCTATTTATAGGGGAGGGTGAAATTTCGGCCAAGGAGGGGTCCTAACCCCCTTCTCACCCTTTAGGAATGTTGATCCTTGCAGCAGAGCTAGATGTCGCGGTCTTAGGCTTCCACTTGTCGCGTTCTGGAGCTTCCATGTGTCGGGGGGTCCTAACCCCTACCTTAACCTTCCTAAAGGTTAAGCCTTGCAGTAGTGCAAGGTGTCTTCTTCTGGAGCTACCACTTGTTGCCTTTTGATTTGTCCATGATTCTTTATTACACCTTAGTCCTTCATAGTTTCAACTCTTGCAAAATTGCATTGTATTTCCCATTATTTCTGCATTTGACCCTGAAATTTACACATAAAGTATTAAAAACTTTACTTTGCACACAAACTATAATTCATAATGTTTAGCGATTTTATCTTACAAAATGATCACTTAATTATTTTATTTACACACTAATTAGGGTTAATCACACCCCCCAACTTAAACTTTACTAGTCCCTAGTAAATATAGATTATAACACAAAATAAAACATAAATAGAAGTAAAATCATTTTCGTAGATTTTTTCACGATTGCATTTAGCATATGCAATAAGCCGTTAAACCCCTAGGTGATCCCTAGTGGACGAGTTTTGTCTCGTGAAGGTTTCCAGTGAAGCTACCTACAAACTTCAGTAGTTAGGAGTTTATAATTCATACTTTTCACAAAGATAATTAAATCAATATTCTTTCTGTCTTGCTAGAATAGTTCCTTTTTCTGATCACTATAAGAGTAACACACGTTAGTTGTAACATTATCTATATATTTTTATACAAACTTGTGTGTGTGTGATGATTTCTTTTGTTTCAAAAATCACTCAAGAAATATTACCCTCTTTCATGATAGTTTTGATGTCAATCCTTTCCTGGAATATACTCAGCAAATAATACATATAGTGACTATTCTCACAAGTTACATGTGATTGGAATATTGTTAGCAAAACAAATAATATCACATGTAAGTATTTGAAGAACGGATATTTGAATAAAATTTGAATTTGACATAATCTCATGAGTGGATATCAACACTATACTAGACATATTATCAACATTCTCCTTTTATAAGATAGAATTAATACAGATGCATGATTTCTGGAATCAAAAAGGACTTTCTTTAGGTTGTAATGTGGCCATTGGTTTTAGGGTTTAAGAAATGACGTCTATAGAATTCAAAAGCTACCCTTTATATTGTGGCACACCTCTTTTTTTCTTTTCTTTTCTTTTTTTCACTTTCTTGGTGAGTGCATTTTATGCTCCATCTCACTTTTTATTGAATGAGTGCATTTTACGCTTCATCTCATTTTTTATTGAATGAGTGCATTTTACGCTCCATCTCATTTTTAACATGTGTGTATGAGTGAGTGCGTTTTACGCTCCATCTCTACTCACCACACATTTTTTTTTTCAATAAAACATCATTTTGATTTAAAAGAGGGTGCAAAAAAATTATGTAGCCAAGGTAGGTTTGATATTTTTTTTCTATGGCACGGGTATTTTTCGGGGTTTTAATGAAAAGACTTTATACTCTTTTAGGCTCAATCATGGCTTACTAAGGATTTAATTTTGTAAAAGAAATGGTCAAGGCTCAAAATTAATGACAAAGGGCCTAAGATCATTTTTCAGAAATTATCCAGCTGTATCATTTCTATTTAAAAGAGTTTCAAGGACAATGCTGATAATATAATCTAACAAGTGCTAATTAAGACAAAATTAATGAGATTATTCAAAGAAAGGTTACCGCTGAATCGAATATTTGAGTAGATGTAGAATACCTCTCCAAAATAGATTGGTTCAAAATCTGCATTAGGTTTCGCATCTCCACTATATATGTAAAGAGTGTAACATTTCATAAGGTTTTTATCAACACAGAAATCTATGTGTGCTTCTAAAGATAAGTTTGAACAAAAATATTTAGATACTATACAACTAAAGTATAAAAATCCCGCGTGATCAGATTAAGGCTATTTTCACAAAACATAGGAATATCAACTTAATTTAACTATGAATCATATGAACTAGTCTTCCTAACTTAAAATTTTCATACATGAACTAGTTTAAAACACAAACAAATTTAAAACATATAAATATGTTCAAAATATAGAATAATTTGAAGTGCAAGTGCATAAAGTAAAAGTGCATAATGTAAAAGATGAGTGAAAGAAAACAAATTGTTTTGTAGAATCTCCAGTCTGTTTAGGAAGTAGAAGACCCTTCTCCGAAACGATCTCGAAGTAGCTTCAAAATCTCAGCTTGGTTTTGTTCATATTCATCTATGCGTTTGTTGATCTGAGTAATATTGTTCTCCACCTCTAGTAAGATGCATCTATTAGTTCTGTCATCCATTGGGATGTATGGTTGATTCTCTTGTAATTGCTGCTCTTGTGATATGAATTCTTCAGGTACCCAAAATGGTTCCTCTTCTTGTGGTGAGGGTATTCCTTGTTGGTTTTCCAGTTGTCCTCCATGACTCTTTTTTAATGAAGTTTTATCCAATACTCCAGGATGATTCACTGTTGACCATATTGGATTGATGATCACACCTTCATTCCTGCATAACTGAGAAACTAACATAGCATATGGGAGTGTGAGTTTCTTTCTATCCACAGTGAGTATCATTTGGTCTATGATTAAGTTTGGCAGGTCAATTGTGTGTCCCATCCCAAATGCATATAAAAAATAAGCCTGCTCAATAAAGATTTGATTCTTTTGAGCTCGAGGTAACAAACTGTACACTGTTATCATATTCAGAATCCGGTATTTGTCTGTTAGCTCTCCTTGTTTAATGTAATTATTTGGGCGTCCCCAAACAAATTGTGAATTTCTTGTTAATTCTTTTCCTACCTTATGCAAATCAGGTAGTTCAGTGTACGGATATTGTGGGTTGGGTGGTCTTTGCATGGGGTTAAAGAAATTGGCTATAGTAGTCGGTGTAACATGAAAAACTTTACCCCGTACAAATACACGCAATTGTTTTTTCTCTTTAATTTTAGCATTACTGTAAAATTCCCGAACTAAGCAGTCATAAGCAGGAACAGATAACCTAACATAATGTAACCATCCTCTTTCATGGAGAATTTGTCTTATTCCTAGGTTCTCAAAATCTTCATATATTACTGTTCTTTCAGAAATAATAGTTTTAGTTAGAAAATTAACATCATACCAGAGCTGTTGGTCCAAATTTTCAAACATCACCTCATTGAAGATACTTCCCAATTGAGGTTGTTGTGGAGGTGCCTCAAGTTGCGGAATTCGATCCCTTCGTGCTTGGCTTGAAGACCTTCTTGTTTGTTGTCTTGAATCCATATTTTTTTCTTGACTGGTTCCTGATTTGTAACTGCAGAATGCTGCTCTGATTTTCTGGAATTCTGCTCTTTTTCCTGTATTTCCTGCAATTTACAAAATTAAATAGCCATTCTAAAAAACTTTGTTAACCACTCTTTTTTTTTCTTGTAAAAAAATTGGTGGGTTTTTAATGTTTATTTGTTGTTGAATATTTACTGATTTTCCTATTTCATCCTATAGTTATTTACATTTTATATACATTCACAAAATTATACATCTTATTGATCATATTTAGTCAGTATCAAAACTATCTGGCTCAGTAATACTAGTGACACGGTTAACTTCACTTCTCACGTATCTTGTTAACATTGGGGTAGAATAGGATGACGCTCAGGATAATCCTTACTCTGCCCATACCTAATCCACCGTAAACGATCAGACGCTCGTCCTGAAATTGGTTCCGCACACTTATTATATTGTCTCAAATGTTCTGTACGACCACATTTTACGCAAGCACAAAGACGATTTGCTCGTCGATGTTTAGCATATGTACTTTTTCCACAAAGGGGTCGTGCTTGGCTTTCGAAAATCTCTAAATTTCTAACATATCTAGCTTTTTGCATGATCAACGTATGTATATCTTTCGGAAAATGACGTAATAAAACTAAACTTAACCAAAATAATTTTTCGTCCATTTTTTTTTTTAATTAAAGATGACTCAAAAAATTATTGAAAATTGACTCACTATCCAGTTCTTTAACGTCTACCAGTCACAAAGACGGACATAACTTCTTAAATTACAATTACTATTTTAAACACAAACAGTATTTGAAATGTAAATACAGAAATAGCCAGCACTTATAAAAACCAGGAATCTGTTGTCTTTCAGAGATTATGATATCTGGCTTTTACGCAGGAAGTTTAATCTGTCAAATAAATTACACATAATTAGTATTATTACTTACAAACAACTAACAATATATTTTTAGTGCATATAGACTGGATCAAAAAGCAGAACAGAAGTCACATTTTGTGTGAATCCATCATAGTATGGCTTAAGTCTTTGTCCATTTACTTTGAAGATAGTCCCAGTTACTGGATTTTCAATTTCAATTGCCCCATAGTCGAAAACTTGCTTGACTATATACGGTCCTGTCCATCTAGATCTTAGTTTTCAGGGAATAAACGAAGCTTTGCATTATATAACAGAACTTTTTGAGATGGTTTAAAAGATTTTCGCACAATATTCTTGTCATGGAATATTTTGGTTCTGGATTTCACAATTTTTGCATTTTCATAAGCTTCATTTCTTAATTCTTCTAACTCATTGATTTGAAGTTTACGTGATATTCCAGCTTTATCCATATCAAAATTCATCATTTTGATTGCCCAATAAGCTCTATGTTCTAATTCTACAGGCAAATGACACGGTTTACCATACACTAACCGATAAGGAGACATTCCTAGAATAGTCTTATATGCAGTACGGTAAGCCCAAAGCGCATCAGTCAATCTTAATGACCAATCCTTACGATCTGGATTTACTGTCTTTTCTAAAATGTATTTTATTTCCCTATTAGCTAATTCAGCTTGGCCACTTGTTTGTGGATGATACGGAGTGGATATTTTATGTGAAATTGAGTATTTTTTCATAAGATTCTCAAAAAATTTATTACAAAAATGTAATCCACCATCACTGATGATTGTTCGAGGAATTCCAAATCTGGATAAAATATTTTCTTTTAAAAATTTGATCATTGTTCTGTGATCGTTATTTCTACATGGAATTGCCTCTACCCATTTAGAAACATAGTCAACTGCAACCAAAATATACAGATATCCAAAGGATGGAGGAAATGGTCCCATAAAATCGATGCCCCAACAATCGAAAATTTCAACAATTAAAATAGGGTTTAAAGGCATCATATTTCTTTTTGAAATATTCCCCATTCTTTGACACCTGTCACAATTTAAACAAAAGATATGAACATCTTTAAAAAGTGTTGCCAATAAAATCCACACTGCAGAATTTTAGCAGTGGTTTTCTTTGAAGCAAAATGACCTCCACAAGCTTCAGAGTGACAAAACTGAATTACCTGATGGATTTCATGATTAGGCACACATCATCTTATTATTTGGTCTTTACAGTATTTAAACACATAAGGATCTTCCCAGAAAAAATTACGTGCCTCACTTAGGAACTTATTTCTATCAGACCAAGTATAATTAGAAGGAATAGTACCAGTAGCTAGATAATTGGCTATATCTGCATACCATGGTACTTCAGTAATTGCTAAAAGTTGTTCATCTGGAAAGGTTTCTCTAATCGGAATTGGTTCTTCTTTTACTTCATAATTTAATCTTGACAAATGATCCACTACCACATTCTCTAATCCTTTCTTATCTTTTATGATAAGATCAAATTCTTGAAGTAATAAAATCCATCGTAGGAGACGTGGTTTAGCTTCTTTCTTAGTAAGCAAATATTTTAAAGCTGCATGATCTGTAAATACTACAATTGACGATCCAACCAGATATGATCAAAATTTATCTAATGCAAATACAACAGCAAGTAATTCTTTTTCTGTGGTTGAATAGTTCATTTGTGCATCATTTAGAGTTTTGCTTGCATAATAAATAACATAAGATTTTTTTTCTTTTTTTTGACCTAATACAGCTCTTACTGCATAATCACTTGCATCACACATTAGTTCAAAAGGTAGAGGCCAATCAGGAGGTTGCATAATAGGTGCAGAGATAAGCATGGTTTTTAATTTATCAAATGCTAATTGACATACATCATTCCATTCAAAATTTATATCTTGACATAAGAGATTACAGATTGGTCTTGATATTAAACTAAAATTTTTAATGAATCTTCAATAAAATCCAGCGTGACCCAAAAAAGACCGGATATCTTTTACGATTTTTGGTGAAGGAAGATTAGCTATTAAGTCAATTTTTGATTTATCAACTTCAATTCCTTTTTGAGAAACTATGTGACCTAAAACAATACCTTGTGTAACCATGATATGACATTTTTTCCAATTTAACAAGATTTGTTTCTTCACATCTAATAAGTACTTTTTCAAGATTTTCTAAACATAAGTTAAATGAATCACCGTATACTGAAAAGTCATCCATAAAAACTTCTAGATAACATTTTACCATATCACTGAATATACTTAGCATGCAACGTTGAAAAGTAGCTGGGGCATTACATAACCCAAAAGGCATTATTTTATAAGCAAAAGTTCCGAATGGACATGTAAAAATAGTTTTTTCTTGATCATCTATTGCAATTTGAATTTGATTGTAACCAGAATATCCATCTAAAAAACAATAATATGCATGCCCAGCTATTCTTTCCAAAACTTGATCTAGGAATGGTAACGGAAAGTGATCCTTTATTGTGAGAGAGTTTAGTTTTCGATAATCAATACATACACGCCAACATGTGACTTTACGCATCGGGACTAACTCATTTTCTTGATTTTTTATGACTGTTACACCAGATTTTTTTGGAACTACTTGTGTAGGACTAACCCATTTACTATCAGATATAGGATAAATAATATTAGCATCTAACAGTTTTAGGACTTCAGCACGAACTACTTCCTTTAAGTGAGGATTTAATCTTCTTTGCATTTGACAAGATGGTTTAGCGTCATCTTCTAGATAGATACAATGAGTACACAGAAGTGGACTTATACCTTTTATATCTACTATTGTCCATCCAATAACGCTTTGATGATTTTTCAAAACTTTTGTTAGTTCTTTTTCTTGAATTTCAGATAATTTTGACGATATTATAACTGGATATATTTCCTTTTCTCCTAGAAAGACATATTTTAAATTGGTTGGAAGAGATTTTAATTCTGGCTTAAAAACTTTGACATTGGATTCTACAAGTTTTGGTAACAATTCTTCGCATTGTAGATCCTTTGTGGATGTATTTTCAGATTTGGTTTCAGGTACTGATTCTAATGCCAATAATTCTTTTTTCAGAAAATTCTTTTCAAAATATATTTGACTTAATGTCTCAACACGGTTTACTTCATATGGTTCTTCTTCGTCTTCTTCTTCTTCTCTAGGTCGTTTTGTACTTTTAAAAATATTTAGTTCCAAGGTCATGTTTCCAAATGATATTTTCATGATTTCATTCCTACAATTAATCAATGCATTTGATGTAGCTAGGAATGGTTGACCTAAAATTATAGGTATATATTCAAATGAACATCCTTGACAACATGGCTCCATGTCTATAACAATAAAGTCTACTAGAAAATAGAATTGATCAACTTGGACAATCACATCTTCCACAATTCCTCGTGGAGTTTTTATTGATCGATCTGCTAGTTGTAGTTTAACATTGGAAGGTTTTAATTCACTTAATCCTAATTGTGTATATATTGAATATGGCATTAAATTACAACTTCCCAGATCTAGTAGGGCTTGGTTAATTCTATAATTTCCAATGAGACATGAGACTGTAGGACTACCCGGATCCTTATACTTAAGAAGTGTGTCTTGATGTATTATAGTATTAACTTGTTCAGTTGAAAATGCTTTCTTTGGTATATTAGTTCTTCTTTTGATTGTACAAAGATCCTTAAAAAATTTAGCGTAAACTGGAACTCATTTTATTGCATCTAACAAAGGAAGGTTAATTTTTACTTGTTTAAATAACTCAAGAATGTCGGATTGATCTTTTTTAGATGAAGGTTTCTTGACTCTTTGAGGAAAAGGTAAAGGAATAGGACATGGAAGATCTTTTTCACTTGGTGTTTCTGATTGTTTTTCAATTAAAGGTTTAGGTTCAAGTGGTTCATTTATAGGAATTTCCTTCCGTATTTGTTTTGGAATCTTAGGTTTAATAGTTTTATCAATTTCCTTACCACTTCTCAATGTCATGATTGCTTGTACTTGACTTGGCGAGGCTTCAGATGATACAAAATTAGTTTGATTTTGACTTTGTGGAGGTTTAGGTTGAGATGGAAACTTCCCTTTTGCTGTAGTACTTAAAGACTGAGTCAACTTAACTAGATGACTTTTAATATCTTCAATACTTTGAGAAGTTTGAGATTTAAAATCGTTGAATGCTTGATTTTTTTGAGTATTGAAATTCATTTGACTCTGAATAAATTGATTCATAGTGTCTTTCAGAGTTCTTTTCTGTGGAGGTAGATATGGTTGATATTGTGGCTGTTGTAGACCTTGTGTTTGATTTGTAGGTTGTGTATTTTTTCAACTAAAATTCAGATGATTTCTCCATCTTGGATTGTAAGTTTCAGAATATGGATTCAAATAAGGCTTATTATTATAGGTTAGAACATCATTTGATTGTTCAATTAAAACTTCTTTGAATGCTGGTATAGTTGGACATTCTCTAGCAAGATGTCCTGACAACGCACAAATTTCACAAATTTGGTCAGTAGAGGTAACAACAGATACTTGCTTAATTTTTTTCATTTCCAAAGCCTCTAGTTTTTGAGATAAATTAGCCATTTTTGCTCTTAACTCATCATCTTCTTTTAATACATGTTTTCCTCTTTCAGATGTAGATGACTTATTTTCTACAATGTTTGAAGAAGTTGAGTCCCACATTTGGGAACTCTCTGAAATAGTATCGAAAAATTGAAATGCTTCTTTAGGATTTTTATTCATAAACTCTCCTTGAGCCATCATTTCAACAAATTGTCGCATGGCAGATGGAAGTGAATCATAAAAGAAACCAACTAAAGTCTAGTTTTCAAATGCATGATGTGGACAAGCTTGGAGAAGATCTTTAAATCTTTCCCAACATTGATAAAAAATTTCTTTTTCTTTTACAGCAAAATTCATTATCTGGCGTCTTAATGCATTTGGACGATGCACAGGAAAAAACTTTTTAAAAAACTCAGTTTGTAAAGCTTGCCAATTTGTGATAGAATTTGCTCTTAAAGAGTTAAGCCATAGTTTAGCTTTATATTTTAACGAGAAAGGAAAAATTTTAATTTAATCATTTCAGAATTATCTTGCAAAGTTCCACAGACTTTTTCAAATTCTTTCATATGAACATAGGGATTTTCAGTTTTTAAACCATGGAACTGTGGTAGTAACTGTATAGTGATTAACCCTAATTAAGGCATAATTTAATAGGTAAATTGTGTTAGTTGAATAAAGTTAAACTAGTCAAAATAAATCAAATTAGAATTAGTGTGTGAATAAAGGATAATGCATTAATTGTTGTTCTTTTCAAGATTTTGTGCGTCAAAGCTACAAACTACTGGGGAGCCAATTGCATTAAAGCTACAAACTACTAGGGTGCCAATTATCAAAGCTCAAAACAAAGGGGGATCAAAGAATTCAAGGCCACCTAACAAGATTTTCAAGTCCACCTGACAAGATTCAAAGCCACCTAACAAGATTTTCAAGTCCACCTAACAAGATTCAAAGCCACCTAACAAGACTCTTCAATTCCACCTAACAAGATTCAAGGCCACTTAACAAGACTTTCACCCTCCCTTGTTGCCTATAAATACTACCCCTTAGGACTTGTAAAACATTCATCTTTTGGTAGTGGAAAACCCTCCAAAAGTATTATTGCTTTCCTTATTGCTTATAGCTTTCTTTAAGTATTGCTTTCTTTTATTGTATTCTTGCTTCCTTTTAATTTATTGCTTTCTTTTACTTTAAGTATTGCTTTCTTTTATTGCATTATTACTTTCTTTTACTTCCATTGCTTGAGCTTCCTTCTTCCCTTAGAGGAGTGAAACTCTTCCACTTTTCTAGAGTTTTACCAAAGCCGTGAAGGGTGGAACGTGATTCACTCATTCTTTGTTGAAGATCGGCTCCTTGTGTAAAATGTGTTACCTTGTAACTTCTCTACTTGGAGGGATGAGCATCACTCACTTTTCTAGTTTTAACAAAGCCATGAAGAGTGAGTAGTTTCTCATCCAATCTTTAGTAAGAGGTGGTTATCCGGAAGTTAAATTTATGCAATTCGTTTATGCTTAGCTTTAGTCTTTATTTTTTCATAATGTCTTCTCATCATATTGTTGTCTTTATTTTAAGCATGAATAGCTAAATCTCTTAGTTGGCAAAACCAAGAGGAACCTCCACTTGGGTATACCATTTTCAACTCATTCTCCTCCCCTCTTTCAGAGTTTAATGGTTCGGTTTGACTGGGTTGAGGGTGGATAACATGGTGAATCTTTGATATTCCGTAGGCCTAGTCACGGTTTATGCTTAGATACTCACCAATCTTAACCCTAGCTTCCCACGAATTAGTCGTTCATTCATGTTCTATTGGAGGAGGGTTTCGAGTTGAGACTGTATTCCTATTGGAGTGACCTCTTGGATTTGCCAACATTTGTTTCTCATTTTACTTGCATCAAAACAACTTCACCAAACAACTTCCAACAATCAAAGATTTTACACTTTCTTTCTCCCAAAATCACCTCCCCTCGGTTTACTTCCTTCCCCGTGAAAACGACCTTGGACTACCACCAAGTAAAACACGATCCGCGAAAGTCTCCTTGCGCTTGGGGAGCACTTTTGTTCACACATACTCACATTTGAAATCTCATTCATCCACCATTCTGTTGCCCTTTCTTTTGACATCATCTCTAGGAGAGTGACACTCCCCTTTATTCATATACAATACATGCTAAAAGGTGATGTTTATAGGTTAGGAAACAACAAGGAAATTTGTCAAGCATATAGTTCCTGGTTTAATATTAATATCTGGAGCGTCTGTTGGAAAAGCAAAACATGATGGGACATTAGTTCTTGTAGGATGTAGATATTCTCTTAATGGTCGAACATTTTGAACTACTTCCTGTTCTCTTTCTTCTTGTTATGTAGGTACATTTTGTGCCATACTGAAGTTGAATGATTCTTGTGTAGATTTAGAAGAAGATGATGAAGGAGTGGATTGATTTACAAAACCTACGGATGAATGAACAAACATAGACTAAAAGCAAACAAGCAAACTATAAACTTATAAAACAAGTATACACCTATCTTTTTTATTTTATTTATTTTATTTTATTTATTTATTACTATAACTCCTTGGCAACGGCGCCAAAAATTTGATTCACACTTTTTAGTGGTCTAAATTATATTATATTGTACACCCAAGTATAAGTGGTCAAATTATAGTTTTCTCGGTTTTAAGTCCAAGTATCGATCCCACGAAGAGTTTAGTAATTTAGACTATAAAATAAAATAAAAAAAAAATTAAAATTGTTGTTTGAAGCAGAATATTGTTTTATAGCTTGTGGTGTGAGCTTAGTTTGATAACTAGTTTATTTAAATAAAAGCAATGCAGAAATAAAGTGCAGAGATAATAAAATGCATAAATAAAATAGATTAATGACAGAAATAATAAAGTGCGTAAGTAAATGCATTAGCAATAAGAATATAAAAGATACCCTTCAATTTGAGGGTCCCATATGCATTATATTGGTTAGATACTGGAAATGCTACCTCACAACAATTAACTCCCATGTTACTGAAAAGTCAACCGGCAGGTCTGATGTAAATAAACCATAACACAACTGCTTCTTAGGCTTCGCTGGTGGTAATATATTATAACACAGCTGCTTCTTAAGCTACACCATTATATCTATGTCAACTGATTAACCCAAGCAAACTAGAAGGACAAGCCATTCATGAGGAATACTTGAGTTATTCATTTGATCTCATGATTGCAAGTGCATATATATATACCATAACACAGTTGCTTCTTAGGCTACACTGGTGGTAATATATTATAACACAGCTGCTTCTTAAGCTACACTGGGTATAGATGTGCTAGTTAAACAGCCTCAACATTCCGGTGGAAGCAAAGTCATACCGATAGGAACATCGTGGTTATTAGACTATCATAATAATTATATATAATAATAATCAACCCTAATAATCCAGAAAGACAAGCCACTCATGAGGATCATTTAGGTTTGTACCACACATCAATCAACTTCCTCAGCATTTCGGTGGAAGCAAAGCCATACCGATAGAAACGCCGTGGTTGTTAGACCGGCGGGTCTTATGATATACTGATGATATAATCCAAAGCACAACACCGAAATTATATACATCACTATATCACGCATTAAGAATATAATACATATATAAATAAACATATAAATAAAACATCAGCATTTCCATAATCTAAATAGTAATATACATATGTTCCCCTCACACTATAGGGTATAAACGACTACTCACGCTCCATTGCTACAGACAATCAAGAAGTGTGGGTAGTATTCATTACAATTAAAATAAAACTTCTTTCACGAGGAACAATTGAAACACAACCACCCTTAATATCATTCAAGACAAAAAAAAGTGGCAGCAGTTCAACCATCCGAATAGAAAGATATTTCAGAAATGTAGAAATACAGAGTAACAAACGGACCAGCTTTCAAGGCTTTTTCTTTCTCTCTTTTCTTTCTCTCTTTGATGGCCGGCTAGCTTTGTTGGTAGGAAGGAAATTTGCTCTTGAAATGGTATTGTGAAGGCTTAGAGCACTTGGAGTGGAAGGTTTCAATTCTCTTGAAGAATGAAGGCAAGGCCCCTATTTATAGGGGAGGGTGAAATTTCGGCTAAGGAGGGGTCCTAACCCCCTTCTCACCCTTTAGGAATGTTGATCCTTGCAGTAGAGCTAGATGTCGTAGTCTTAGGCTTCCACTTGTCACGTTCTGGAGCTTCCATGTGTCGGGGGGTCCTAACCCCTACCTTAACCTTCCTAAAGGTTAGGCCTTGCAGTAGTGCAAGGTGTCTTCTTCTGGAGCTACCACTTATTGCCTTTTGATTTGTCCATGATTCTTTATTACACATTAGTCCTTTATAGTTTTAACTATTGCAAAATTGCATTGTATTTTCCATTATTTCTGCATTTGACCCTGAAATTTACACAAAGTATTAAAAACTTTACTTTTCACACAAACTATAATTCACAATGTTTAGCGATTTTATCTTACAAAATTGATCACTTAATTATTTTATTTACACACTAATTAGGGTTAATCAAGAAACTTGATGGATTTGAAGGATGCTCAGGGCTTCTTTGAAGGTTGGGAAGGTTTTGAGATAGGAGAGAGTGTTTTTTAGAGTGAGATGTATGAGGGAGATGAAGGGTTTCACCAAAAATTTGGGTTTAAAACCCTCCTTTTTGGGATTCTAGGCAAGAACTACCTGTAGATCGTCAGTCTTATAATGGTAGAAAACCCTTCTGGAAAACTTCTACCTGTAGGTCTTGCAATATTCTACCAGTAAGTTTCAACTTTTTGGCAAAAATTTCCGATGCTCTCATCCTCACTCCCACTCCAAGTTTATTCAACTCTAGAACATTCTAATGACCTATTTCCTAACTCAACTACCCAAAAACATGATCCATGCTAGTGAACCACGATGTATGACTATGCCCAAATTCATTTACGAAATTGCAATGTGCTTTGAGCCTTGATGTTTTCAAAACCATGACATGGAATTCTAAATTCAACAAAATAAACACCCACTACGTAAAGCACAAGCAACAGTACAAAGGGTATTCCTCTTCTTTTCTAATAACTAAAATTTGAGCAAATACCCTTACCCTACTAGCTCTGAGTTGATTGACACAACTTTTCAAACACCCGAACTAATCACACATGAGTTTCATCATAGCTTTAAATGTTATTCTAGAGTATATACCTACACATTTCCTTTTAAACTCGTGTGTGTGTGAAATGAATATGCAATTTAAGCCTTTACTCAATAGAATCCACAGTCATTTAGCTATTCAAATTTAGCTTTTATGCAATTCTCATCAAGGGTTTCTCTCAAAAATAAATAACTCAATGATTTTCCTAGCATGCTCTCCATGTGTATATGTGAGATAGAATCTTGTGCACAAACTGAAACATACTCAAATATAATAAAAAAAATGACGTGCATGCATAAGAATTGAAACGACCATGACATAATCTCATGAATGGAATGTTAGGCAATAGATAGTAAACCAACTTTTCTTTTCATTTGACGAATGCTCTCACCATACTTTCTCTGGATCATTTAGGGTTTTCATGGGTTGTAATGAGATCTTAGGGTGATATTTGGGTTAAGTGAAATGATGGGTAGAGGGAGACAAAAAAGGTTATTCCAAAAGCATGACTTTTATTATCAAAAATCTCTTTTTTGTGGAATTTTCAGCTTTACACCTTCAATTCACTTTTATATCTCTTTTTTCCTTTTTTCCTCAACATTTGTTTCTTCTCTTTTTCTTTTCTTTTCATTTCATTTCTTTTTCAACCCTCTTTTTCTCCTTTTTCTTGGATTTTCTCTTCTTTTTCATTCAAAATTTGGTTTCAACACCATTCATCCCTTTTTGGATTTACTCACCACCTTTCCCTTTCATCATGATTAATCATAGTCAGTCTCAGAAAAATCAAGTTGTGGTAATTGTAATCATTTTGCACTGGCTTGGTAAAACATGTGGTATGGAAACGAATTTTTAATTAAGACTCAATCACGACACTAGGGATAAATTTTTCACAAGAAAAGGCTAAGGCTCAACATAATTCAAAAATGACCTAAGATCAACTCTAGATAAACATGGGAGGCATATTGGTATTTTAAGACAAATTCAACCAACTATCCATATGCACTCTAACCAAAGCAAGCATAATGAGATTATTGAACAGATTTTGAATTTAAAAAATTGTTCCTTTGAGTAAATATAAGTTCCCTCCAACAAGGATTGACACTAAAACTCACATGGGTAAGTACTTGATCTCCCCTATGTATGTCAAGCTCTAAAATGTGGACCCAATCAAAAAATTACTGAAATTACACATTCAATGTACACTATCATTGGGTTAGAATGAAAACACGTATGTGCTACTGAGGAATAGGATAAACTTATATAGTGTGCTCATGTATTCAAAGTTCAAATTGAAGATCTACTTATCACTGACCCCATAACAATTTGAATAAGGGAATATGGTTCAACATTCAAATACTTTCCACAAAAATTTTAAAATTTTTCACATATTTTTCAACTATTCTATACAAAAATTAGTAGAATATGTGAATGGTGCATTTCACCACAAAATGGTATTACCAACAAAAAATGGTGTATCATGCACATGAAGAAAGAACACATCGCAATGAACTTTAACAAAAACACTACTATCTATGCACATGAAGAAAGAACACTATGTATTGATGAAAGTAAGCAGACACTTTAACTTGTAAAGTAAAGAACAAAGGAAAACAATTTTACACTAATAACTACTTGAACAGTTATGCCTCAACAAGATCTAGATTCACCAACTCCTCTTCCACTCTTTGACTTTCAAAGTCCTCAAAGAATGGTTTAAGTCTTTAGCCATTGACCTTGAATGTTTTACCATCTTTGGGTTTTCTATGTCCACGGCTTCATTTGGGTAGACCACCTTGACAATGTAGAGCCCATCCCATCTTGATCAAAGTTTTCCTTGAAAAATGAAGATGCGAGAATTATACAAGAGCACTTTTTGGTCATGCTTGAATATTTTTCTAAAATAGATTTGTCATGGAGAATTTTGGCTCTTTCTTTGTGAATTCTAGAGCTCTCATATGCATCTCTATGAATTTCCTCCAATTCATTTAACTTCAACTTCCTATGTTCCCAAGCTATTTTCAAGTTGAAATTTAAGGTTTTTATGGCCCAATATGCCTTGTGCTCCATCTCTAATGGCAAGTGACAAGTCTTTCCGTAGACTATCCGTAGACTTTCCACAGACATCAGTCAACCTAAGGGACCAATCCTTTCGATTCAGGTTAACAGTTTTCTCAAGTATTCTCTTTATCTCCCTATTGGCCAACTCAGGTTAGCCATTAGTCTGTGGGTGATAAGCGATAGATACTTTGTGTGTTATAAAATATTTATGCATCAAATAAGCAAATGGTCTATTACAAAATTTTGTGAGCCACTATCACTTACCATTGTACAAGGTATCCCAAACCTAGAAAAGATGTTTTCTTTCAAAAACTTGACCGCGACTCGATGGTCATTGGTCTTGGTCAGGATTGCCTCTACCCATTTGGACACGTAGTCCACTATCAATAGGATATAAAGGTAGGCAAAAGACATAGGGAATGGACCCATAAAATTGATGCCTTAATAATCAAAAATTACAATGACTAGCACAAGGGAGAGAGGCATCATGTTCCTATAGGTCACACTTCTCAATCTTTGACATGTATCACATTGCTTACAAAATGAGACAATATTTAATCAATGTAGGCCAATAAAAACCACTTTGTAAAATCATAGGTGAAGTTTTTTTGGAAGAGAAGTGCCCACCACACGCTTTAGAATGACAGAAAGAGCGGACATCCCACTGTTCATTTTTCGGTATACACCTCTGCATGACTTGATCAGGGCAATATTTGAATAGGTATGGGTTGTCGAAGTAGAAATACTTCACATCCGCCATGAATCTTCTCTTATCTTTTGGGCTCCAATGTGGGAGTATTTGACCTATTGCAAGAAAATTGCAAATGTTAGCATACCACAGACAAACTGAATAGATAGAAAATAGATGCTCATCAAGGAAAGAATCAAGGTAGGGATATGCTCTTTGGCGTCTTGGACAACAAGTCGTGACAAATGGTCCGTCACCACATTCTCATCTCCTTTTTTGTCCTTGATGATTTGGTTGAATTCTTGAAGGATGAGAATTCACCTAATTAGTCTCGATTTAGCGTCCTACTTAGACAACAAATACTTCAAAGCAGAGTGATCAGTGCAGACTACAATAGGTGAACCAATGATGTATAACCTAAATTTATCCAATACAAACACTATAGCTAGCAAGTCTTTTTTCAGTGGTGGTGTAATTCATTTGTGCTTCATTTAGAGTTTTTCTAGCATAGTATATCACATACGGCCTTTTATCTTCCCTTTTATCGAGCACTACACCAACCACGTAATCACTCGCATCGCACATAAGTTAAAATGGGAGTTCTCACATAGGTGGTTACATGATTGGAGGTGAGGTAAGCATACCTTTAAGTTTTTTGAAAGATGTCTCACAACCATCTGACCACACAAATAGGACATCCTTTCCTAACAAATTCGTCAAAGGTCTTGCCAATGCACTAAAATATTTAATAAAACGACAATAAAAACCTGCATGGCCAAGAAACAACCTAATGTCCTTGACTACCCTTGGAGTGGGTAGGTTTGAAATCGCTTCCACTTTAGACTTATCCACTTCGATTCCCTTTGTAGACATAAATTCTTTTTGTTGTATATCTCTAATACTTTTTTCGGATTCCCCAAACATCCTTCAAATGAGTCCCCAAACACTAAAAAGTCATCCATGAAAATCTCCACAATCTTTTCCACCATGTCACTGAATATCCCCATCATACATCTTTGAAAACTTCTCGAAGCATTGCATAACCAAAACGGCATTCGGTGATAGGAATATGTTCCAAAGGGGCATGTGAATGTGGTCTTCTCTTGGTCTTCCAAGGTGATCTCTATCTAATTGTAGCTAGAGTATCCGTCTAAGAAACAATAAAAAAGATGTCCAGTTACCCTTTCTAGCACTTGATCAAGGAATCGTATGGGAAAGTGATCCTTTCGAGTGCATAAGTTAAGCTTCTGGTAATCAATGCAAACTCTCCAACCGATGACCACCTTTGTCAGAATCAACTCATTCTCTTCATTTGCCACTATAGTCACTCCCGACTTCTTTGGTACCACTTGCGTGAGACTGACCCATTTACTGTTGGTAATTGCAAAGATAATGCCCACATCAAGTAGCTTGATCACTTCATCTCTAACCCCATTCTTCATGATGGGATTGAGCCTTCTTTGTGGTTTTCGGAATGGCTTGATGTCTTCTTTGAGATAGATTGTATAAGTGCAAATAAGAGGGCTAATTTCCTTGATGTCGGCTATGGTCCAATCAATGGCTCCTTTATGCTTTCTCAAGACTTGCAACAATTCCTCTTCCTGCTTTGGCTCCAATGACGAGCTTATCACCACTAGAAATGTTTGGTGTTCCCCCAAGAATGCATATTTAATGTGGAAGGCAACGGCTTCAACTCCAAAGTAGGTGGTTGCACTGTTGATGGAAAAATCTTCTTTTCTTGTGGTGGGAGTTTTTCAAATGTTAGGATCCAAGTACCCACCCCTTGCACACTCTCCAGCTCCATATCATCAATAATTTCTTCCTCCTCCAACTTGGTATTACACGAAAAATCCATGAGATGTTCCACCAAAGTGTCAATCTTGTTTACTTCATGAACTTCCTCATCATCCCCTGGTTGTTTGCAAAGGTTAAACACATTGACACCTATTCTCATGTTTCCAAATGCAAGTTTCATTAGACAATTTCTATAATTTATCACAGTATTAGAAGTAGCAAGGAAAAACCTACCTAACATGATATGAATCTGTGAATTAGGGTTAGCAATGAAGTGAGTGTCTAGCATAAGAAAATCATTTTAAGTGTGATAATTGTTTTGAAATGTTAAGGCCTTTCTTTGAAAATGTGGTTTTAAAATCCAAGATGATGGTGGGGAAGGGTGATTGTGTTGACTTTTGGTGTAATAATTGGTTACAAGGTGGTCCTTTATTGAATAGGATTGAAAGGGTGCCTGTGAGCTTTCCTAAAGTTGCAGAGGTGTTAATGGTTATGGCAGCTGAATGATGATCTGAATGATAGATTAAGAGATGAGATTCTGAGTTCTAGAATTGTTCTAGGGAGCATGATGGATAGGTTGATATGGCAGAAGACTACTTCTGCTGAGTTTTCTGCTAGGATAGCCTGGCAATTGCTTAGATGGTAGGGAGTAAGGAATGAAACAATAGCTATTATTTGGGGATTGTGCACAGCTCCTAGTGCTCAGCTGGGGAGCTAGAAAGTTTTGATGGAGGCTCTTCCTTTGGATGTAAGAATTCAAAAGTTGGGCTTTCCAATTGTTAGTAGATGTTATATGAGTTTCAAACATGCAGAAATTGATAACCATCTCTTTGGGGAATGTGATTATGCTTGGGCTTTTTGGAAGAGATTGGCTAATATGATTGGTTTTCAGCTGATTTGTAATGAGCATCCAATGGTTAGACTGAGAAGGTTGTGCAGAGTCTTTACTAGGAGATCTGTGGGGCATGGTTTGATTAAAAATATTCCACTATTTTTTTATTGGCAAGTGTGGAAAGAAAGGTGTAGGAGAAGAGCTACGGACGGATTGCTACATTTATACTCAATTTTTATTAAAATTTGTAGTATACTTAGATATCAAATGAGGAATGTTAGAGCTAAAATTCAAGATGATATTGTTGGGAGAGAGTTTTTGCAGCACTTGGGGGTAGAGGTATCTTTTCACGATATACCTAGAGTGATTTGGTTATGTTGGAGTTTTCCAGAGGCCGGTTGTTTGAAGTTGAATGTGGATGGTGCTGCAAAAGGGAATCCAAGACCTGCAGGGGGTGGATCTATATTAAGGAATGAATATGGAGGTTTGGTATTGGCTGCTTCCTTCTTTTATGGTGAATGTACTAACATGGAGGCTGAGTTTAGAGCTCTTTTGAATGGTTTGGAGTTAGTTGAAATGTATGGATTGTTTGAATACAAAATCCTTATAGAATCTGACTCACTGGTATTGGTGTAGTATGTTCTGGGGATTTTTGGTTGTGCATGGTCCTGCTGGAGTTTTTTGTCTCAAATTAGAGAAAAGATTGGAAGAATGGAGTTTTAGTTGAGACATGTTTTTAGAGAAGCAAACTTTGTAGCAAATAGACTGGCTAATAAGACAATGCAAGATGGTTGTTCAACTGATTTTTTTGTTATTACTCTGCCTAATATGGTCAAGATGGTCCTTCTACAGGATCAGAGAGGGATTCCAGTTGCTAGGGTGAAGAAAATGATGGTTTTTGATGATAAAGGTTGAGTGCTTGGTACTGAAATGAGCTCTAAATGTTGTATAATGTGAGGGTGTCGATGAAATATGTGTAAGGAGCAATCGGAATGGAGTTTTTGGGTGGAAGGAATTAAGGAAAATTTACTTTGTTTTTTAATTTTGAAGGATTAAAGCCTTGTAAAAGAATAGGAATTTCTATTCCCTTGCTTCTTGTAATTCTTCGGAATACAATCAATAAAATTTTTCTTTCTTAAAAACAAATATGACATGAATTTGTGAATTAGGGTTAGCAACAGGGTGAGTGTCAAGCATAATAAAATCAACGAGGAAATAAATTTGTCCACTTGGACCAAAACATGCTCAACTACTCCCCTTGGTGTTCTCATGCTTCAATCCACTAGTTGAAAAGTGATCAAGGTTGGCTTCAACTCCTTAAGCTATAGTTGTTGATACACCGAGAAGGGTAGGAGGTTGACACTTGCTCCCAAGTCTAGTAATGCTTGCTCCACATGGCAATTTCCAATGGTTATGACAAAGGTAGGATAGCCGGGATCCTTGAACTTGGGTGGGGTGTTTGTCCTCAAGATGGAACTCACTTGCTCGATGAGAAATGTCTTCTTGTGCACATTCAACTTTCTCTTCATGGTACACAAATCCTTTAATATTTTTACACAATAAGGGATTTGCTTGATAGCATCAAGGAGAGGAATGTTGATCTTTACCTGCTAAAACATTTCAAGGATATCAAAATAGTTAGCAATTCTAGCCGGTGACTTCAATCGCTGGGGGAAAGGGGCGAGGATAGGAAAATCATGTGGACGATTCAATCAGTGATTTGTGATTTGTGACTTCAACTTAGTAATTTGTGTCTGAATGTCATTAAAAGTGGCGGTATTTTGATTGTTGATTGTAGTTTGATTATAAATGAATTGATGCACGACATCCTCCAAATTTCTTTTGTGATGAGGTTGGTATGTGGGCGGATTGGGTGGTCCTTGTTGACCAAGCCCTTGCTGAGGTAGGTTTTGTGAAAACCCTTGTGGATTGGACCGTGGGTATTGGAAGCTAGATGATGGACTATGACCATAATATAATTGATTTTTCTTTGGTGAAATGGGAGGTGACAATGAGGTGAACCCATGAGGAATAGGGTTGTCATTCTTCCAACTAAAGTTCGGGTGGGAGCTCCATCCCAAATTGTATGTGTTGGAATGTGGAGAGTATGACTGTTTACTTTGGTTAAATACATTCACTTGCTCATGGTATACTTCTTTGAGTGTCGGAATGTTTGGGCACTCCAAAATAGAATTCTCAACACTCTCACATATTGAGAAGGATTCCTCGGCCTTTGTGACATTTGACACCTCATGCCTTCTATTCACCTCTAAGCTCTCCACTTTATGGGACAATTTTGTTATCTTAGAAAGCTAGTCTTCTTAGTCACACAAGATTTACATCCCTCCTCCACTTCATTAACTCCCCAAAGAGGACCTTGACACATCGGTAGGATCTGTGATATCCCAAGATTGGGTATTTTTCGCTAATGTGTTAAAGTACTCGAGAGCCTCATCAGGATCCTTACTCAAAAACTCTCTATTGCACATCTTGTCAATAAATTGTCGGTGGTCCGGTTTAATTCCTTCATAGAAGAAACTAACCAATTGCCATGGTTCAAATCCATGATGTGGAATGGAGTGCAACAAGTCTTTGTATCTATTCCAACAGTAATAGAATTGTTCATTCGGTTTTTCTGAAAAATATTGAATTTGCTTCTTTAGAGCAGTTGTCTAGGGCACCGGAAAAAATATGTTTAGAAATTCAGATAACATTTGTGCCCAAGAACTTATCGAGCGGGGTTTCAATGAATTCACCTAAGTTTTTGCTTTGTCCTTGAGAGAGAAGGGAAATAATTTCATGTGTCATGTCTTCCATGGCAGGACTTGGAATGAATGTTCCAACTATTTTCTCAAATTTCTAAATGTATAAGTAAGGATTTTCTCATTCCGCTCTAAAGGGGTTGTATTTTCACGAGTATTTCTTTAATGGTTATGAATATTTCTCTAATTAGTTGGTTGTAGGATAATTATTCTGGCTTTGGGATGTAACCTAAAGGAGTTATTTATGTTGATTTGGGATTTTGTTTAGTTGGATGATGTTGGTGATTCATATTGATTTATTTTATGGTATTTTATTAAATTGGGCATTTTTCGCTAATGTGTTAAAGTACTCGAGAACCTCATCGGGATCCTTACTCAAAAACTCTCTATTGCACATCTTGTCAATAGGTGGTCCGGTTTAATTCCTTCATAGAAGAAACTAACCAATTGCCATGGCTCGAATCCATAATGTGGAATGGAGTGCAACAAGTCTTTGTATCTATCCCAACAGTAAAAGAACTGCTCATTTCGTTTTTCTAAAAAATTTTGAATTTTCTTCTTTAGAGTAGTTGTCTTGGGTACCGAAAAAAATTTGTTTAGAAATTCAGATAACATTTGTGCCCAAGAACTTATTGAGCGGGGGTGTCAATGAATTCAACTAAGTTTTTGCTTTATCCTTGAGAGAGAAGGGAAATAATTTCATGCGTGCCATGTCTTCCATGGCAGGACTTGGAATGAATGTTCCAACTATTTTCTCAAATTTCTAAATGTATAAGTAAGGATTTTCTCATTCCGCTCCAAAGGGTTGTATTTTCACGAGTATTTTTTTAATGGTTATAAATATTTCTCTAATTAGTTGGTTGTAGGATAATTATTCTGGCTTTGGATGTAACCTAAAGGAGTTATTTATGTTGATTTGGGATTTTGTTTAGTTGGATGATGTTGGTGATTCATATTGATTTATTTTATGGTATTTTATTAGATTGGGCATTTTTCGTTAATGTGTTAAAGTACCCGAGAGCCTCATCGGGATCCTTACTCAAAAACTCTCTATTGCACATCTTGTCAATAGGTGGTCCGGTTTAATTCCTTCATAGAAGAAACTAACCAATTGTCATGGTTCAAATCCATGATGTGGAATGGAGTGCAACAAGTCTTTGTATCTATCCCAACAGTAATAGAACTGTCCATTTGGTTTTTCTGAAAAATTTTGAATTTGCTTATTTAGAGTAGTTGTCTTGGGTACCGAAATAAATTTGTTTAGAAATTCAGATAACATTTGTGCCCAAGAACTTATTGAGCGGGGTTTCAATGAATTCAACTAAGTTTTTACTTTGTCCTTGAGAAAGAAGGGAAATAATTTCATGTGTCCCATGTCTTCAATGGCAGGACTTGGAATGAATGTTCCAACTATTTTCTCAAATTTCTAAATGTATAAGTAAGGATTTTCTCATTCCACTCCAAAGGGATTGTATTTTCACGAGTATTTCTTTAATGGTTATGAATATTTCTCTAATTAGTTGGTTGTAGGATAATTATTCTGGCTTTGGATGTAACCTAACGGAGTTATTTATGTTGATTTGGGATTTTGTTTAGTTGGATGATATTGGAGATTCATATTGATTTATTTTATGGTATTTTATTATTCTCTCATAGTTTGATGGTTATAGTTAGTTCATGCCTACTTGTGGAATTTGGGGCATGGCAAAGAGCATCTAAGTTTAGGATTTCTCTTCACTGGATCCCTTCTCAACTTGTTAAGCCACCTAAAATAGGGTTTCCCCTTAATTTGAGACAAAATCTTGTAGGTGGGTTCCTCGACCACCATATTAATGCTGAATAAAAATCAGCGGGATGGGAAGTCTTCCTTCTCCTTTCCCTTTGTTGCTGAGTGTGGCTGGTTCTATCTCTCTCTATTTCTTCCACTCTATTTTTTTCTCGGCTGATCCCTATTGATTTTCCTACCAATCTCATTATCGACTTTTGTATACTTATCCACTCTTGCCATTAGTTCCGTAATGTCAATGTTTGGGCGTCTAGTCAAGGACTAGTATAGGGGCAAAGCTACCGTATGGTCCAAGCACTACAAGAATTAAGGTCTTTTGAGGCAAATTTTTTGTAACAGTAAGATTTGCCGCCAAAAAAGAAAAAAATAGTCATTTTTTTTGCGGCAATTGGATTGCCATCACAAATGATAAATTTTGCATTACTCTTTTTTTGTGGTGGGCTATGCCCTGTTACAAGTAATGTAACAAGATAATGATGACGTTTTTTTCAAATTTATTTTTTTGGCATTCTTTTTATTATTTTTCCCCCAATAAATAAAACTACCAATTTTTATATTTCCTATTCATTTTTTCCCCTTTTCAGTTATTAGCTCTGCTTTATAAAAAATATCAAGCACATTAGATAATTTCACACAAAAATTAAAGAATTCATCAAAAAACCAAAAAAGGCAAACTAATGATAAAGTCATCAAGAAAGACTCCTAACAATAAAAACTATCAAGAAAGACTCCTAATTTTTTTATTAGTGAAAGAATTGAACTCTAAATGGAATAAGATATTAACTAGGTTAAACCCAATGTTTTAAAACCCAGAACGGCCAACAAGCTGACCCGAAGAATCAGTTAATCAGACTGGTTACTATATTAGATCATTTCTGCACAAAAATCGCTCAAAACCCGATGAATCGGCCAGTTCCTTCCCTCAACCATTCAAATCAAGCAATTTTTTTCCCTTCTAGTTTATATTTAAACATCATTGATACCTCATGCCATTAAACCACCATTTCTAACAAAAACAAGTTCATCTAAAATACCCAAAATGTCCCTATATAAACCCCAAACAATATTTCTACATAAAATTTTATTAAAATTTGAATTGATTAAAATTTATTTTTCTACATATTAAATTCAAGTTGATTAAAATTTATTTTTTTATATATTTAAAATTTGAGCTGATTAAAATTCGAATCGAGTTGATTAAATTTTATTTTTTTACATATTAATTTGAGCTTCTTAAAAAAAAATTTACGTATTAAAATTCATGTTGATTTGAGCACTACCCGAGTTGCTAGCGTTGATTAAAATTTGATTTCGAGTCTATTAAAATTTATATTTTTTTATTTATTAAAATTTGTGTCAATTAAAATTTGATTCATTAAAATTTGAGTTAATTAAAATTTATATTTTTTTATGTTTTAAAATTTGAACTAATTAAAATTCAATGTGAATTGATTAAAATTTGATTTTACTCGATTAAAATGATTTTTAAATGGCTCAAATAGAATTTTAATCGAATCAAATTTTAATACATAAAAAAATAATTTTTAATCGACTCAAATTCAATACGTAAAAAATAAATTTTAATTAGTTCAAATCGAATTTTAAACAACTCGAATTTTAATACGTAAAAAAATTAGAAAAGATAGGGGGTCTCATTTAAAATATTCTTATCTAAGAGGGTGTGGATGAAGTTTGACCTCCAATATATTATGGGCAATTTAGTATTCTAATTAATATTTTTAATTTGACAAGGGGGTTTAGTGAAGATTCAGAAAATAGAGAAGTTGTCTTTGAAGGTATGGTAAACTAGAGGGGACATGGTTGAAATTTTTCCAAAGCCATAACAACCATGTTTGTCACTTTTTTTTGACATTTTCCCCCTAATACTCCATTGCTTTGGCTGGCCTCTGCATCTCTCGAGTACTGGACGCCTAAAACTCCTCATCCTCAAGCACTCACTCATCTTCGCTCCGCTGTGATTCACTTTGTCGATCGAAACCAAATTTCGATGAAAATTTGCGACCCTTGACAGTTATCGTTGAAGATCTACTGTGACTCTCAACAACCATCGTTGAAGATTTGTTTCACTCACTAAGACTTGGGCTCTGCATTGTGATTTCATTCGTTCACTTGACCCAGTTAGTACATCTCTCTCTCTCTCTCTCTCTCTTTGCAATTTAGGAGGAGTTAGTTGATACTTCATATTATATAAATTTTGGCCTATATCAATTGATTTATTATCAATTTCAAATTGTGCAATTAGGAGCAGTCTAGTATATTAGCAAATTTTGGATGAATCTTGAAATTATTTGCAGCTGATTGTTTCTCGAGAAAATGGGCATGAAGAAACAGATAGACAGATTCTACAGACGAAAGAAAAATTTAGATAAATGAAGAATTTGTTTGGATGGAGGAGCAGTGAGTGACCGGATTGAGAGGGCAATATGGAGGGTGATTTTCTCGGGAAAATGGCGAGGTGTGGTGATTTTCTTGGGAAAATTGAGGGGGAATAGGATAGGTGATCGAGGAGAACAAGAGCGTCAATTTTGAAATTATTTGCTATTTATAGAATCCACATTTAATCTAGTGTAAATTATAATATTACCGTCTAAGTGCTCTCAAATTTTGGAAGTTTTGTTCTCTAACTATGCTTGAAAAAAAAATTGTAATTTGTTTTCTTCAATTTTCATTCGTATATAAAAAATAACAAGGGAGACTTATGGTCTAACATATTTATTTTAGCAATATTAAAATACAAAATAAACAAAATTTGAAAATAATATTGCTTGAGGGATTACTAACAATTCAAGACTGCAATGAGAATATAGAATGAAAGAGAAGATACCAGAGATTACCCTCACCTCAAAGCACATCAAATCATCCTTAACCAACTTCCTAATGTTCCCAATTGGGAAAGCGATTACTTTCAATACTGCTTTGTCATTTTCAATTACTAAGATTGTTCCACGTTTAATTTGTTGCTCACTTTTTATGATATTTACCATTCTAGTGGAAACAGCTAGTCCTATATAAGCCAATGCTGATTTTTTGTTGATATACTAGTCCTCACGTTGCGATTGGATCTAAGTTTTTGAAAATTAAAATGTGTAGTAAGGGGGATTTTACAGAATAATTTAGCAGTCATCGGGGGGTTTTCAATTTCTCCAAAGGACAATCAACTTATTCTTAAATTGCCTGCCTAACACGACATGACTCTTAAATTAAGACGATTGATTAATACACAAAATAAATGGGTTGGATTAATGTTTGAAACTTGTAATGCATTAGATAAATTTTTTTATTTTCATGGGTATTGACACAAATACAAACACAACATGACACAAATTAGAATGACACGGTCCAAAAATAGCAACATGCAAATGAGACGACACGAATTGATTCTCCTAGACTTTGGGAACTTAAAGTAATAATTATTTTATTTTATTGGGTAAAAATGATAATTGTTTATTGACTGCATTATATGATAGATAAAATAAATTTTCAGCTAATTAATGATGTTCTTCTTGAAGTTTTATTCTTGTTCTTGGATTTTGATTAATTCGCTAGAAAAAGCAAACGAGTAAGTTAGGTAAGAGATGGGATCTTTCTTTTGAGACATAATCAAGGATCCTTAAAGATCAATTCTGTATATAATGATTTGCTACCTTATGTGTCTCTCTCTTGTATTAAATACCATTGTAATTTACAAGTCTTTCTACTTTTTAAACCTTTTGTCAAGTATTTTCTTGCACATAGGAAGAGGTATGGGGCTGAAATTATAACTATATGTATAGCATAAACCATCCTAAGTTATAGCTTGTTGATGAGTGCATAATATTGCATATTTAACGACCTCATTACATGCATTTTAACTCAACTTTGCATTTAATTACTTATAGTTCGTCGAATTTGTGAATAATGTAAAAATTTTGATGTTGTAGGTAATCATAGGGTAAATGATGGCTTTTGGAACCTACAACTAAGTGTGGATGAGTGGTGGAGAGATAGACACATTATATGAGAATTTGGAGGCTTAAAAGTGAAAGAAATCAAGGAGGTATCGGTATTTGGTAACATAGGTACCAACACCCACACCAATTGATAGTAGTACCCCAGTATTTTATGTTTTTGACCATGATCCACTTCGAATATGAAAACATGAA
Source organism: Ilex paraguariensis (assembly GCA_963454935.2). Lineage (NCBI taxonomy): Eukaryota > Viridiplantae > Streptophyta > Magnoliopsida > Aquifoliales > Aquifoliaceae > Ilex > Ilex paraguariensis. The sequence continues at coordinate 155,024 of CAUOFW020000747.1, read as the reverse complement.
AAACATGAAAGTTGTAGATCTGGATGTCCTATATCTTGTGTCAAAATTTTAGCTCAATCAAATGGTGGGATCAAAAGTTATGATTACGAAAAGTGGTCTTGAGCTTGTATCCCCCTTACCACCTACCGGTAGAACCTTAAAACCTACAAAAACCTACTAGAAGTTTTCTACTGGTAGGTTTTTGACATTCTACTGGTAGGTTTTACCCAAAAGTGTCAGACACCTTTCCACACGACTCCACCTACTCTAGGGGCCCACCTCTTGTCATCCCAACTATGCCCTACCATCGTTGACACACCATGATGGTCTCTTACAACCTAAAGTCAGATTTTGGAAGAGAAAAGCATGGGAGGGGTAAGAGAGAGAATAGAGGTGGTTGGTGAAGGCATGGGAGGTGTATGCTAGGCTTGTCCTTGTTTCTTGAAGTGTCTAATCCCTTCCCACTCATTGGAAGTTAGCTCTCAGAGACCAAGGAAGGGGTATGGATGAATTTTGACCAAGCTTTACAATATAATTCAGATTTTACAAGCTTTTGAAAGGAAGAGGCTACCTAAGCTTAAAAGTAGTGTAGAGAGAGAAGTTCCAAGGAAGAAGATGAAGTTGTAGAGAGAGAAAGTTAGATTTTTGCATTTCCTTCACCATTTTCATTGTATTAAGCTTTATTTTATTTGTAATCCTTCTCTCTTTCACTTTAAACTCATTTATTTCAAGTTGTAATCAAGTTTAGCTTAATGTTCTTGTATTTCCATTTCTACATTTGGGTTTTCTCTTCAAGCTTTGTTTTTGGGTATGAATGACTTTGTTCTTGTAGTTTAAACCTTTTCTAGCACTAATACAAGTTCCATGTTCCATTTCATTACCATGTCTCTTTACATTATGTTTGTTCATCCTATTACTATGAATAACTAGACTTTTAGTTGGCTAATCCAAGGGAAATTTCCTCTTGGGTGTGTGAAATCGACTCTCGTTCATTTTTTCTCGTAGTGTAAAGTGGTTTGGTTTGACTAGATTGAGTGCCGACGTGGTTGTGGGCTCTTGATACACCATAGACTTGTCATGGGGTATGCTTGTGCGTAACACATCCACATTAGTCCCTCACTTCCTATGAATCAATCAAACACTAAGACACCATTGATTGAATGAATTGAGTCAATTTTTCATTTCCATTGGAATGACCTTTATAGATTAGCCAACCTTGATTTCTTGCATTTTTACCAAAACACTACTCACCACAACCAACATTCAAAAGATTTTCCAATTTTTATTTCTTTGCAAATCACCCTTCTAAGCAATTTGACCTTTCCTTCCCTGAGGAGATGGCCTTGAAATACTCATTCCAAGGCAAAACACAACATTGCAAGTCTCTCTACGCTTGGGGAGCAATTTTGCACACACATGTTTTTTTTCATCCACACACGATTTTCTCCATTTCTTGCATTGAACACGAGGGAGAGTGACACTTACCACTACGTATAAGCCTTATACACTTAGTCTGGTTTCGTGTTTGAAGATTAGGGAAAACCAATCAAGCACTTATAGGTTATCAAGTTTGTTTTCTTATGATGCAAAGTGTGATACACTGCAGGCAATTCATATGTTAGATATTAAGGTTTTGAACTATAATATTGCTTCACATATAATCTATTTTTCAATTTTTTATTGAGATATTGCTTGTATTTATTATATTATGCTACATCTATTTTATTAAGTAGCTTAAACATTGGAAATCTTCCATGTAATCATGTTTCTGTATTTTTCAAGTAAATTGAATAATGGTTCTCATAAGCTAAAGTTTTGTTCTTCAGTCTGGTTAGTTGAAATATGGACAAGAGTTGGATTAATTTACCAGATAGAGTCTCAACAGAATATATGAATGGGGTGATCAATTCCTCAATTTTGCATATAGTAATAAGGCAGGAGGTTCAACAATCAATTGCCCTTGTAAAAAATGTGCAAATCGCTTATTTTTTCCATGAGAGATTGTGCGTAACCATTTGAGTTACCATGGCTTCTTAAAGAAGTATAAAATTGGATTAACCATGGAGAACCATACATGTCTTTGTATGGTAACCAGGAAAATGAAAGTTATGCTAATTTAGATGTCGAGGACAATATGGTCGAAATGATAAATGAGGCGATAGGAATTGCAAATGTAGGTGAAAATGTTGATTATGATGAACGACCTAAAAATGGTCCCCAGTAAGGGCTAATGAAGAAACAAGAGAGTATTTTAAACTTTTAGATGAATCAAAAAGTCAATTGTATCCGGGGTGTAAAAATTTTACGACATTGTCATTTATCGTTCAACTTCTGCATATGAAAGTGCTTAATGGATGGACAGATAAGTCTATTATGATGTTGCTTCATTTCTTGTTTGAGCTTTTTCCTAAGGGAGCAAAACTTCCTAGTTCATACTATGAAGCCAGAAAGGTAACTGATGACTTGGGCTTTACGTATAAGACGTGGGATGTATGCCCTAACAGTTGTATGTTGTTTAGAAATGAGGATGAAGGACGTGATGAGTGTGATATATGTAACACTTCTAGATAGAAACATCAAGAAGGTAATCCAAGTATCGGCGCCACCAAAGGTAAAGGAATAGCTACAAAATAGGTGAGATATTTTCCTTTGAAGTCAAGACTACAAAGACTATTTATGTCATCAAAAACCTCTTCACTCATGAGATGGCATGTTTAGGGACGAACCGATGATGGTGTATTAAGGCATCCTGCTGATTCTCTAGCATGGAAAACTTTCAATTTGAAAAATCCAATGTTTGCTAGTGACAGTCAAAATGTCATGTTTGGGTTAGCAACTAAAGGGTTTAATCCATTTAGGTCCATGAATATTGTTCATAGCACTTGGCATGTCATATTGATTCCATACAACTTACTACCATGGCTGTGCATGAAACAACCATTTCTTATTCTATCTATGCTTATTGATGGGCCTAAAGTACCTAGCAACAAGATTGATGTATATTTGCAACCATTCATCGAGAAGTTGAAGGAACTATGGGAAGATGGTATTCATACGTTTGATGCATCAAGCAATCATATGTTTCAAATACACGCAGCATTGTTATGGACAATTAGTGATTTCCCAGCATATGCCAACTTGTCAGGGTAGAGTACGAAGGGTGAATATGTCTGTCCATCTTGTAATATGAAACCTCAGTCTTATTGTTGAAGCATTGTAGAAAGTATTCTTATATAGGTCACCGTCATTAGTTACCTTACGGCCACAAAATTTGAAAGATCAAAGACTCATTTGATGGCACATGAGAGTATGGATGCAAGCCTACTACTTTGTCTGGAACCGAGCTGCTGCTATAGTTAGAATCAGAACATATTTTGACTTAGTACAAAAAGGATGATTTACTGAAAGCAAAAACAAAGTAGTACATAGGGACAAAACTAGGTCTAAAAAACATGGTTGGAAGAAAAAGATTATTTTCTTTGAGCTGCCATATTGGAAGCATAATTTAATCAGGCACAACCTTGATGTGATGCATATAGAAAAGAATGTTTGTGACAATCTATTGTGGATAATAATAGGAATGGTGGGAAAATCTAAGGACCATCTGAATGCGTGACATGATCTACAAGAGATGGATATTAGAAGACTGTTACATCCACAATCTAGAGGTTCTAGTAAAGAGTATTTGCCTCCTACACAATTTCCAATGAATAAGGATGAGAAATATAATTTTTGCAAATTTTTAAAGAATGTTAGAGTACCAGATGGATATGCATCAAATATTTCACGACGTGTAAATGTGAATGAGTGAAGTATTTGGAGTCTTAAGAGTCACAATAATCATATTCTGATGCAACAACTTATTCCTCTGGCTATATGCAAATCATTGCCTAAGAATGTGGTTCAACCTACAATTGAAATGTGTAATTTCTTCAACAAATTATGCTTGAAAGTGAACCATGCTTCAAATCTGAAATATGTTTAGGACCATATCGTGCTTAAACTTTGTCATCTTGAGAAAATATTGTTGGAAAAAAAATCTCAAGAACCATTGACAGCACGTATGTATCGAATATCAAAAATTTTCCTTTAAAACCCTACAAGGCAGAATTAGGGTTTACCTTTAAGATCTCTCGGGACTGATCTCGTCTCAGCACGAATGCAGAACAGAATAATGACTACAACGCGAGAAACCTCGTGGTCTTCTATCGTATATTCCCCAACATCGGAATTCGGATACAGTGTGGGCTGTCAAAACCTCTGAATTCTTGCTCTCTCTTTTAGCCTCCCTAAAAACGTGAGTAACGATAAGATGTTGAAATCGAGAACCTAGACATCTATATATAGGCTACGACAGAGACCCTAAGGAGAAATAAGGATCGAGCTCCCAATGGGTTTAGGACTCCTATGTTCAACCCAAAACAAAATCCTACAGCCCATTAATAATAAGTCAGTCCACTAAAGACTTATTATTGATCTCCTAAGCCTTATCTCAAAATTATATTCGAGCTCCTTATTATTATTTGCTTAATAATCTCCCCACGTTTAAGATTACAGATGTCCATCAATTAAAAATAGTAATTGACAACTATATTTAATTGACTTCTTTTATTCCTTGAGATCTTACCTCTCAACTTATTTGTCATGTCAGATAATTAAATCCACCTGTAAGGTTTGACATGGACAAAACTTATGAGCTTCCTCAAGAGGACGTCATCAACCTATTTAAATACTAGGACTTAGTTTCCTTTAATATTTAATTTCCACCAAACAAATAACATCATCTCCCAATTCATCGAGCTTATTGACCCAATATGAATCTCACTCTTTGAAGAATTAAAGTGACAAATATTATATGCACGTGACAATTAAATATTTAGGGATTAAGACCATAAGCAATCACAATAATCATGATGTATTTATTATCTTATTGAATCAGTAAAAGATAATAACTTCAACATGAGTTTGTTCAATACACAAAGTGTACTAGTGCAATAATCTGGGATCTCCTATAGTCAAGATAGATTATGCCAGAATATTACACTACAATCATACCGATGGCATGTTCAATTCCATCTACGATTGTGAACATATACTCATATTATACAAGGATCCGATAATTAGATCTTCTATGCATAAGCTGAACTCTACACATCAGATTATCTACAATGTAAAATATAAGACACACATGCATATCATATATAAAATATAATACAAGCATTTTGCCCATATAGATTCTCAATAAAATGGAAAGAATAAACTTTTATTAATTAATAAAATGAGTTTCACTACAAAAAATAAACTTTTAGTATACTACTCTATCAAATATTTTCACCATCCTTCTTTGATATAATGGAGCACATACCTTTACATTTAGCTGATGAAGCATTGATTGCTGGAGCAGTACAGTTTCGATGGATGTATCCCATTGAAAGGTGTGTGTTACATCCTTATGTAAAGGGTCTATCAAACTTTTTATCTAATTTTTATTTTTATATTAAATTTCAATTATAGAGTGTACTTATAATTGTTCTTCTAGGTATCTTCTTACTCTTAAACAATATGTGTGTAATCGGGTTTATCCCGAGGGCTCAATAGCTAAAGGTTACTGACTTGATCCGAAATGTGTACACCCAAATGCAGGCGGTCAAGCTATAGTAATAATCCGGTAAAGTCTAGAGTCGAATCCACAGGGAACTATGATTAGTGTTTTGAAGTAAGCAGTGATAAAAACCAAGTAACTGGAAGCCTTTAAAGTTTGAAGTTGAGGGATTTTATGGACAGAATATAAGATTCTTTTCAATGGGTTTTTCTAGACAAAATATAAGATAAATTCTCAAATGTAACAACCACTCTTTAGTTCAAGGATTAGAACATGTAGTTAATCATCCGGCTTATTATACTTGTGCTTTAACTCAATTAACTCCCATGTCAATAGCAAGTTAATCGGAAGATAAAGATGGACTGTGAGAATTAAGCACATGATTCCGATGAATTTCTAAAAGTTTACAAGAATTGTCCATGCCGAGACTCAACCTGTCTACAAACAAGCAAGTGTTTCTACAAGGCATCCAATCATAGCATTAATGCTCCATTCTTTAAATAAGGCACAATAATGGTGAAGATTGAAATGTTGTCATGAAAATCTAGCCGGAGTACTTGCCTTGAACCAATGGGTCTTTCTATGCAAGAGTCATCTGTGACATAGAAAGAACTCACGGTTATACAAAGTACTTAGCTTTGCTAGATACGTTCAATCATTCAATAAGCAAGTGAAATATAAAGCATTAAAGCATAAAGTAAATACACAAATATAACTTCAGAATAATTTATACATATTCATCACCTCTTACTAAATAGTGAATGAGGGACTACTCACTTTTCATGGCTTGAGTAAATCTAGAAAAGTTCCCCTCCAAGTAAAGGAGTTACAAAGTGAAACATACTAAACAAAGAGCCAATCTTTAACGAAGAATAAGTGAATCACATTCCACCCTTCACGGCTTTGGTAAAGCTCTAGAAAAGTGAAAAAGTTTCACTCTTCTAAGAAAGAAGGAAACTCAAGTAATGGAAGTGAAAGAAATGAACAATGAAAGTAGAAGAAATCTAGTCACATTTGGAGGGTTGCTTCCTCAACAAAAAGATGGAGGGTTGCTTCCTTAACCAAAAGATGAACTATCTTCCTTGATACAAGCAAATATAATTCTAAGACTAGCTATATGAGTAGGAGTCTAAGCCTCCATCAAGCTCTCTACTACCCCCCCCCCCCATGTCTCCCACAATGGGAGTATTTATAGGCAAGGAAGAGGAAGCAAAGTAGTGTGGAGGAATAGTACAAGGCATTCAAAGTCCAAGTGAAAGTCTCAATGTCCGAAGAGAAAATCAACCACTCTGCAGCATGTTTGTGGAGAACATTCGAACGTGATCTAGCATTCAAACGTTGCCTCTGTTTTTGCTTTGTGTTCATTCGAACGTTGTCTGATGTTCGAACATTTCTTCTATCTTTGCTTTATGGGCGTTCGAACACTAGATGGGTCTGACTTTATCCCTCAAGTAGCCTGTGGTCTTCTGTGGAAAACTATTTCCACACTCCATGCACATCTTGGTGCTTTGCACTCGTCATCCTGGTCCTCAATCAATTCAAGTGGACATTTGAATGTGAGTTGGCATTCGAACATGGTACTCAAGTACCTCAGGGTCTTCCTTCTTGGCTGCAACATGTCATGTCTTAGTAGTCTGGTTTTCACATGATTTGAAGTAACATTCAAACGTTGATTGGCATTCGAATGTTCTTGGCTTCTGTTCCAAATTTTCTCCAAAATATGTTGGTGTTGCATGGGAGTCTGATATTCATTGTCTTTGGTCCCTTGTGCAATTTATGACCTGAAATGTCATCATTTAAACTCTATCAAAGTATAATTAGTCTTAAAGGGGCATAGAAATATGCTAATTTTGACTACTAATCACACACCCCCAACCTAAATATTGCTAGTCTCTAGTAATACAACAACAATGGAATGTAAATCTATTTCTAATGTCTTTTTCGTAGGTCATCCGGTTTCATTTAGCTTATGCAACAAGCCGTTGAACCACTAGGTTTACCCTAGCGGATGAGTGTTATCTCATGAGGGTTTTTAGTGAATCTACCCACAAACTTCAATCGAACAGATGTGTATGTGAGATTGTTGATTAAAGTGAATTAGCATTATGGTCGTTGGGACACTCACTCCCTCAATCTTGACTTTTCCCCTACACATTTATTTTCCATTGGTACTTATTCTATGCAAAAATTAGCACCCATCACATTGGTATTTGGAATTCCCTGTGCAGTAAAGATGGTCATTCTAGAAACAAGAATTGTTATATAATAAACATTCCACTTTACCGCTTTCCATGGATAGCTTTGATTTCACAAACCTCTCTTAGAAATGCTCTCAACAAAAATTCCCTCCGATTATAGTGACTTGTCTCTCAAAGAGCATGTGATTGGAGGATGGCCAATCGAAAAATCACATGCATAATTAGTATGGGAGTGAAACTTTGTAGAAAGTAGACTAATCATGTTCTTGGCATAATCTCATGGAATAATATTGATGCAATTAATGAAATTCTATTTAACATATCCCAGTTTTCAGACAACAACACACACATGCATCAGACTTGAGATCAATTAGGGTTTTGTATAGGTTGTAATGTGGCCAGAGGTCAGTGGCTAATGAAATAATGTCAATGGTAGTCAAAAGCTATCCCCTTTTAATGTAGTGTAGCACACCTCTTTCTTTCTTTTCGATCTTTTGCCTAGAAATGGTATTTCTTTCTTTCATTTTTCTCATTTTTCACTTTCTTGGCAATTCCCTATTTTTCTGTTTCTTTTCTTTCTTGGTTGTTCTCACCGAATTTTCTTTTATTAAACAGTAGCCTCCAACATCTTTTCTATTTTTTCTTGCTTTTCTGTATTAGACTGATTTATAAGAGGGTGCAAGAAAACTAGATAGCAAAGGTGTGTTAGAATATATTTTTCTATGGCTTGGTTATCATATGGGTTTCTTGAAAAAGAAATCATTCATGGAAGACTCAAAACATGGCTAACTCGGGATATAATTTCGTAAAAGCAATGGCTAAGGCTCAAATTTGAATCAAATATGGCCTAAGATCGTTTCTCAAGTATGTGCATGCATATGTGTCGTATGCAAAGGTTCCCTATGGGATATGTCAATAGATCACTTTAGTTGCGTCAATCAAAGCAAGGTTAATGAGATTATTGAAAAAATGAAAATAAAAGAGCTTACTTGAGTAAATGTTGATATTCCCTCAAAAGCATCGTAAAGCTCAAAACTTACCATGGTATTCTTTGTCATTTCCACTGGTTATGTTGGGTGTTTCAGAGAATGTCGGTTATATATCGATTTCATTTTCGAGCCTGATCATCTTGTACCTTAAGAATAACAAATACTAATGTACGTTTGACAATTTAAGTATAGAGAAAATATCAGTTTTCCAAGAAATGTGGTTTTAAGTCTTGGTTGCTAAGTTGATGTGTCAAACTGATCATAGGCTTAGTCATTTTAACAACCAGTCTTAGAATCCACCTTTGTTCCATCATTCAATAACAAGAATTACTAAAGTGCTAATTCTACACATGCATTTAAATAGACAAAAGTGATTAACTGAATCATTCATTTCATAAAATATGATCATTTACATCAACATCAACATCAAAGATTCAATTTATCCACAAAAGAAGTGACTAAACACAAAAACTTCAAAAATTCACAATCAATTATCACAGAAGAAACTTATTCAAAGAAGAAACAAACACCATAACTATCAAAAATAGAAATAACTCCTCCTCACTCACCTTCAGATCCACTATCTCTGCCAGCTCCACCAAATCCACCCCTCAATAGGCAAAGGACCTCATCCTGCTTAGCTTCAATGCTAAGCATGATGTCTCGTAGAGAGTGTCTGGTGTTGGTGCTAGAACTGGGGCCTGCCTCCTCCTGGGCCTACTCTCTCTCTCTTCCTCCAACTCTCTCTCCTCCTCTTGGTCTAGCTCATCTTGCATCTCGTCAACTCCTTGGGTAGGGGGCTTCTTTTGTCTTGCCGTTGGGCCTCTACTATGGCCTTGGCTCCTCCGGAAGGACACCTTGTTCAGTGACCCCATTGGCTTTTGAATCATCATCTCAAGCCTCACTCTGATCCCGTGGCCTTTGCACATTTTAGTCACTAGGGTGCCAAACGGGAGCGAGTTCTACTTCACATCGCATCCCTTCTTCATCTCTATCAAAATGAAGGAGGGGAGGTCTATGCTTTGGCTCTTCCCAAGTGCATAAAGTAGCTGGGCCATGTCGGGTAGGATTTCATTTTTTCATCCTATTGGAGCAAATTTTGACACCGCAATCAGATTTAACATTTTGTATTTATCAGTGAGCTCCCCTTGTCGAAGAAATCTCTGCCACGACCAAGAAAAACCAGTCATCCCCGTTAGCTCCACCCCCACCACGTTCAATGCTATGTTCTTTTTTGGGGGGTAGGTGGGCTTGGGTACCCGAGGTACCTCTTGTCTCATTTCTCGAATGTAATCCTCAAGCACATCAATATGCGCCCCCTCACATATGTTCGAATTGCCCCGTTAATGATCTCAGCGTTGGAGTAGAACTCCCGCACCAAGTTAATCATGGCCTCCCCGTTGTTTCTCAAAAACAACACCCAACCTCTCTTCTCCATGTCCGCCAATATACCCAACTCAGCAAAATCAGTCAATTTTCAATCCATTTCAAGCCCTTCCAATTCCAATCCAAACTTATATAACATACTTTTGTACATCAAACCTAGTTGGTACAAGTTCTATTACAACGATTTCATATATTTGCATGTTAAAACTAAGTTTTAACTACTATTTACTCGAATTTTACCATATTCGTTTCAAACAAAATAATTACTTGCTATATATACCTATATACATAGATAAAAATAAAAGTGTGGGGTTTACAAGGACTTTTTGGAAAGGTGCAAAAGATTTTTGCATAATATTTTGATCACGAAAAATTTTCATCCAAGACTTTGCAATCTTTGCATTTTCATATGCTTTATTTCTTAATTCCTATCGAAATTCTTCTGGATGTACCTGTTTTCTCTATATCAAAATTCATCATTTTGATTACCCAATATTCCCTATGTTCTATTTCTACCTGCAAGTAACATGGATTTCCATGAACAAGCTGATAAGGGGACATTTTCAAAATTATTTTGTAAGCAGTGTCGTATGCCCAAAGCGCATCAATCAGTCACAAGGACAAATCGTTGTGGTCTGGGTTAACCCTTTTTTTCAAAATGTGTTTGATCTCCCAATTGGCTAGTTTTGTGAGATCTTGGTGTCCCACATCGGTTAGGGAGGGAAAAGTTGCTGGGCTTATATGTAAGCCCCTCACCTTACATGGCATGAGGCCTTTTCTCAGGGGTACTGGGAGGAACAAAATGGTGAGGGCCAGTGGGCCCAAAGCGGATAATATTATGTCATGTGGAGGGGGGGCGTTACAAAATGGAATCAGAGCCGACTCTCGCCTGGATCGAGTGTGGGCCCCTGACGTGCTCGCGTGTAGTGGGCGGGTAAGTAGTTGGCGAGCTACTGCATGGGGACGCGCAGCCCTAAGGGGGGTGGATTGTGGGATTCTGGTGTCCCACATCGGTTAGGGAGGGGAAAGTTGTTGGGCTTATATGTAAGCCTCTCACCTTACATGGTATGAGGCCTTTTCTTATGGGTACTGGGAGGAACAAAATCGTGAGGGCCAGTGGGCTCAAAGCGGACAATATTATGCCATGTGGAGGGGGGTGTTACAAGTTCGACTTGTCCACTTGTTTATGGGTAATAAGGAGCGGCTACGTTGTGTGAAATCAAATATTTTTTTATCAAATTTTCAAATGGACGATTACAAAAATGTGAACCCCCATCACTTATAATGGCTCAAGGAATTTCAAATCGAGACAAAATATGTTCTTTCAAAAAACTTAACCACCATGCAATGATCATTATTTTGACAGAGAATTGCCTCAACTCATTTGGAAATGTAATTAATGATAACCAAAAATGTATAAATATCCAAAAGAAGGGGAAATGGTCCCATAAAATTGATACCACAACAGTCAAAAATTTAAATAATTAAAATAGGGATTGGGGGCATCATGTTTCTTTTAGAAATACTTCCAACCTTTGGCATCTATCACAAATTAGACATAAAGCATGTACAACTTTAAAAAGAGTAGACCAATAAAATTCACGCTGAAAGATTTTAGCAACAGTTTTCTTTGAAGAAAAATATCCACCACAAGTTTCAAAATGGCAAAAAGAAATGAACTGGCCAATTTCATGATTGGGTACACAACGTTTTATGATTTGATCCTTACTTTATTTAAACAAGTAGGGATCCTCCTAGAAGAAGCTTCGCACCTCTTTTAAAAATTTTTGTTTATCGGCTGAGGTGTAGTGAAAAGGAATGGTACCTGATGTATAGTTAAGAGTTACATCTTATTCTGCCTTTATGAGATTAATTATGCTTTCATTCTGTGTAAATGATAATATTTCAGGATAAAGAAAGTACAAGGATTTAAAGGCAATAATGTCACTCTTTCAAGCAGCACACGTGTGTTTTAAAAGAGAACTCAAGAAGGAGGAAACAAGTTGCATGACAAAGTAGACTTTGCTTCCATGTTCGAGCGCCACTTTCATGTTCAAATGCCACATTGAAATCATTCAAGATCTCTAGGAGACTGCTAGGGAGATAGCATGAGGCTAGTTACTATGGATGACAAGGCTTCATTAGCTACGACGTTCGTACTCCAACAGTGTTTGAATGCACTTCAAAGAAGAAATGCTTTGGTGTTCGAACGCCAAGTAGAAGTCGAATGCCACTCAGATTTTTTGGCATAGGCTTGGACTTTAAGTGCCTAGGTCTTTCTTTTACCTCCCTCCCTTGTCTATAAATACCATCCCTTGGAACTTGCTTAAATATATCTTTTGGAAGTGGAAAAACCCTCCAAAAGTAACTAGTTTTCTTCTACTTTCATCATTAGTTTCATTAGCTTCCATTGTAAAGCTTATTTCTTCACTTGGAGGATTGAACCTCTCACCTTTCTAGCTCTCTTGTAGCTTTGAAGGGTGAGTAGTGTTTCTCTCATTCTTTTTCAGAGATAAACATATTGTTTTGGCAAACGTTAACTTGTAATTATAAGTTTCTGTACTTGGAGGAATGAGATTCACTCACTTTTCTAGCTTTCTCAAAGCCATGAAGATTGAGTAGTTTTTCATTCACTCTTTAGTGAGAGGTGATGGACATGTATATTATTGTTCAAAAGCTATATTTGTGCATTTTATTTATGCTTAATGATTTATCTTTCAATTGCTTATTGAATGATTGAATGTATCTAGCAAAAGCTAAAAATACTTTATACAATCATGAATCTCTTATAGACAAGTTAATTCTTGATAGTGGTTCATTAATTATTTGCAAGTACTCAAGCTAGGTCTTCATGACAACTTTTCAATCTTTATTGTCATTATGCTTTAACTAAGAATGGGATAACTTAACAGTTGTTGGATGATTTGTAGGATTGCTTGCTTGTTTGTAGACGTGTTAAGTCTCGACACAAACAATTCTTGCAAATCTCTACAAAGACATCGGAGTCATACTCTTGATTCACACATTCCATCTTTTTCCTCTAATTAACTTACTATTGACTTAGGGGTTAATTGCATTGTTTACAAGGCACAAATATAAAAATTGGATAAATAAATACATGTCCGGATTCTCGAGCTAAAGGGTGACTTTTTCATTTAAGAGAATCGCATATTTTGTTTAGAAACTTCTATAACCATCATAACTTCAAATCTCAAGGATTCCAGTCACTTTGGTCTCTATCACTTATAACTTCAAAGCACCGACATTAGTTCCCTATGGATTCGACTCTGGACTTAAAGTTGCTCATTAAGAAAGTTTTCTTTAATTGGCAGAGGTTTCTCTTTTGTATCATAATTCAGCCTTGACAGATGATCTGCTATCTCATTCTTCACTCCTTTTTTTTCTTTGATAATGAGATCAAACTCTTGAAGTAAGAGTATCCATCGGAGGAGGCATGGTTTGGCATCCTTCTTCGTAAGTACTTTAAAGATGCGTGGTCAATGAAAATCACAATTAAGGATCCAACTAAATACGATCTAAATTTTTCTAAAGCAAATACTCTTACAAGCAATTCTTTCTCTATTGTAGAATAATTCATTTGTGTATCATTTAAAGTTTTACTTGCATAGTAAATCACATAGGTTTGTTTGTCCTTTCGTTATCCTACAACAACTCCTACAAAAAATAATAAAAAATCTGTGACGAATAAATATCTAACCTAAGGAAAAATAAAACAAATAAATAACAAATAATAAAAAAGGGACGAGATTACCAGATATGTGACGAATCTCAAATCTGACAAACCTCAATAGATGTGATGGCTCCTTATCAAACAATTTCCTGGCAACAGCGCCAAAAACTTGCTTCAACTTTAATATTGTAAACCCAAGCGCGGGTTGAGCAAAGTAATATAATACTCGGAAGACCGAGGTCGAACCCTCAAGGAATTGTAACAAATAAACAATCACACAAATACTTAAACAAACTTAAAAATAAATAATTTGTTTAGGTAATTGTTGAGTAAAGAAAGTTGATTTTAATAATTAAAAAAATAATACAAATACTAGAGCATCATGTACTCCCTCTCAATTCCATACATTAATGATTAAAGACTCAAAACTTAACTTGAGACAAAAATCAGATGTCGGTTGATTTGAGTAACAAATCAAGTAAGAAAACCAAAAGTTATAATCAACCAATTATATTATTTTATAAAAAAATAATAATTACCTTAAGCGTGGAATAACTAGTTATTTACTCGCAAAGAAATTTAAGCAATCGATGTACATGGCACAACAATTTAAGGATTTTTACAAAGCAAAAACTTTGCTAACAAATCAGAAGTTAAATTAACAAAATATCATAAATCATTAAACTCAAAATCAATAACATTACCGTACTTCATTGAGAGGTTCTCCCCTAGCCATAGCTTAGCCTTCTAGCCAGACATGACGAAATAAAATAAAAAATAAAAAGATGGGAAGAAAGAATTCTTTAAATCCTAGATGAGAATCCATACTTATACTAAAAATAAATCCTAGATATAGGTAGGACATCTAAGGTTGGCTTGGAAGGAATTCATTTTCAAAAAGAAGTCTTGTAAGGTTAAATCTCATGCATAAAATCTTTGGGGCGCGGGAACAAAATCTGTTCAGACTTCGAGCTTGAATTTCCCATATTTAGAGGTTGAATCACGAAAATTTCGTGAAATATACTTTTGTAGCCCTTGATGTCTTTTTTTTAATACCCAAAAAATCAAGTAAATCGGATATCATAGTCAAAATTTATGACCAAAATACTGAAAACGTGTCAAATCCTTATCTTCTAAGATATTTTTCTAATCCAACTCTAAATTAGTTTTCTTCCAACTTTGACTCTTATAAGGATTAAATTGCTGTCATATCTTCAAGTTTTCTTATTTCAATCTTGACTCTTCAATCCTTATCAATTGTGATTCTTCCTCTAGTGATTGATTCACTTGCATTATCCATTATTACTTTAAATCAACAAATTTATCTGTAAAATAAACCAAACAACTAGAAAAAGTATCAAACTAGAATATCAAGGAATTTAACACATTTAATCACAAATAATATGTAATTAACCAATCATTAAATATAATAAAATAGCAATTTTGATGGTTAATAAGTAAACTTTCTATGTTGATTAAATACGTTATTTGAATGAACATGATATTACATGCTTGGTGAGATTGTGAAATGTGATTATATGCTTATGATATAAGTGACATTGTGGAAATTGTATATATGTTCATGTTATACTCATGATATAATGAACACGACATTGGAATTAGCAATTGTACATTACATTGCATATACACAGAAAATATCGCATTTGTGCGTATTTGACATGAGTGTGGGTGTGTGTACATATTTTTAATCAAATACCATTCTTAGTGGGTTAATGCATGGGCTCAGGAAGGTTGGACATAGGTTCGACTAAGTCGCATGGGTTGCATTGAAAATATGTGTCGGGTATAACAAGAAGGGCTAGATTGTGACACCCCTAAAACTGGGAGTCCTTTGTCAATTCGTTGATCACCCATCAACACGTAGAATTGTGAAACCTGAAAAAATTTAAACTTTTTCTGATAAAGGGTAAAATAGTAATTTGTCACTATTATGCAGGATTAAAATGTATATTTCTATAGAGCTTGGATGAAGCAACGAACTTCACCGCTAGATTCGTATCGTGAAATTGAGCTGTCATGTCAATTTTCGTCTAATTCTGAGATAGACGGATTTTATATGTTTTTCGAGACAATTGGGTGACGAATGAACTTTCAAAGGTCCCCAAAAACAAAAATTATAAAATTTCCTTGTAATTGAATAAAAATTCAAATAAAATTAATTTGAACTAAAATCGAAATTTAATTAAGTCGTTTCGAATTAAAAAAATGGACCCGAAAGTGATAAACGAGCGGCACAATGTGGACCGTGCAATTAAAAGTATAAATAGGGCTAAAATATCTGAAAATTAGATATTCTCCCCACTTGTTCAGCACACCACATGTTGGAACGGAAGAGAAGAGAGAGAAGAGAGAAAAATAGAAATTTCTACCTTCCTCCTTCGATCCAAGAAGTTCCGTCGGTCGAAATTGCTTGATCCAAGAGGTGACTTTGGGAAAATCAAAGGTTTTGGGGCATGGGAGGTGTCCTTGAGGTTTCTCCCTTTCTTTTATGCTCCAAGAGGTAGGGGTTCTCCTACTTTGGTCCATTCCCTACCTAAAATGTTGTATGTAATGTGTATGTTATGGGAATATATGTAGGTCACTTACCTATGTATATGAAATAGAGGAAATGGGTATGAAAAAGGAGCATTGAAATGGGTTAGAATAGACTTTCCTAACTTGAGATTGATTGTGGTAATTACTTGATTTGTAATTCCATGAAAAAGTGATTTTATGGGCAAGCTTTATGTTTAAATGTTATGCCTTGTAAATGATGTGGGAAATGTTGTGACTTGATGGTATTTTGCATAAAATGCCTAAGTGGAACTTAATTTGTTATAGCATGGATTATGTGTAACAAGCTTGTGAATTGTTGATATTGGTGATTATATGCATGTGATATAAACTGTCATGACACATGTTAAAATGTGGGGTTAAATTCAGCTCATTGGCATTCATTACATTGAGCATGACATTAGTATTGCAATGGTTCATTACATTGCATGTGTATGAAAACATCACATTCAAGGGCTTGGGCATGAGTGTGGGTGTATGTTGTACATAGTTGGATCAATCACCATACTTGGTGTTTTGATGGGTGGGCTCGGGAAAGTGGGGTTGAATATCCTACTAAGTCGCACGGATGCATACATGGAAAACTTGTGTTGGATATAGCAAGAGGGGATAGATCCCCCCTCGGGTTCAAGGCCCGGCTATTGGTTTATACACTTTCGACGGTGTAAATCCAAAAAAGTGTATCAGATTGTGGAACTGGCGGTGCAACACCAAAAGTCCACTACCCAAATAAAGACACATGGTTTTTGGTTATATAAATATTCATTTGAAGGGAAATATTCAGAAATGAATTAGGTTTTATAAACACATGAGTTGTTTCAAAAAGATCTTTGGATGTACTCATCAGGGATAAATGTTTTACACTTGCATTGCATAGTGTGGTGAGAGCCGGTAAAGGCTTGGGTTAGGTGCGTGAGTGAATCTCATTTCATTCATGACATGGCATAGTAGATTCCAACATAAATCATGTATATTCTTGGTTGGAATGATTATATGATTGTGAAGGTTATAAATGAACATTGCATATGCACTTAGGTTGGGAAGTAGCCTCTATAGAAGATTTTCTACTGGGCGTTGGCTCACCCTATACGGGAAATATTTCAAGTGCGGGGTTCGTATCGGGAGAGGACTCGCATTCGGGGTCTCGAGGGTGAAGAAAAGCCGGTTTGTGGCCTTTGGAGACAAGTTTTTGTAAAACAATTGTAAAATCCCATTTTGAGCATGTGATTGTGTAAAATGGGCTTGTAATCGTATGGAATTAATTGTAATAGAACTTGTATGGATCATGTATAATGTAAAAAATGTTATTATACATGTTTGGAATGGAATTGGAAAGGTTTTGAGTAGATTGGAAATGAAAAACTGAAGAAGCATAAAATTCTGGGCAAAACCTTCCGGAAGGTCGCAACAACTTTCCAGAAGGTTAATGCAGACTTTTGGTCCTGCAGGCAAAACCTTTCGGAAGGTTAATGTAAATTTTTATCCAGTAGAAAAAATCTTCCGGAAAAAATTTTCCAGTACGTAAAACCTTCCGAAAGGTTTTTCAAAAATCTGAAATTTTAAGAATGCATTGCTAGGCATTTGGGCTATGTGTTCTTTGGTTCCAATGACACAAATAGACCTTAAATGAGATACATTGGGGTATGTTGAACCTCGATGAGATTAAATGAATTAAAGGAAACACGGATCCTCGCTTGGGTTGTAATCCCGATTACAGGGATGTGATAGACGTGATGTCAGGTTATGCAACAACCACAGGTATTTTCGCAAGTTGACAGGTGGTCAACGAAACCCCCGGTTTTAGGGGCGTCACAACAATACCCATGGATTCTTTGTAACTCAATGCCACACCGTTATGCCCCATTTACTGGTATTCATAACTTAACAAAGTTCAAACAGAGTCTCTTTTGTTCAAGAAGCTTTACCCAAAACACAACTTGTGTAATCATACAATAATGACCACACAGGGTCCATTTATCCATACTCATATAACAACATGCAATTTTACATTAAACATATTCTATATGAGTTTGATTACAATCCTTTACATACATTAGATGCCTAAAAACTAATTTACATCTTAGTTTTACAAAAACATAGTTTAAAAGCCACTTTTCAACTTTTCTTCATCAATGAGGGCCCGCATGAAAGCCGTCCACCGGTGCATTTCTAGCACCTAAAATATTGTCCCTACAAAGGGTGAGTCACGCTCAATAGGGTATCTCCTAAATAAACTACTCTCCAGCCTAGATGCATATGAAATGTTCACATGTAATTCACAAGCAGTAATCACTTTATTCAAGAATATGCAATTCAACAATGGAATCCTCAATATCATGTCATGATATGAGATGAAACTCACACATGCAACTCAACCCGAGCCTTTACCAGCTTCTTCAACACATGCAATGCCATGCGTATAATTCAGGCATTCCAAACCCCCGTTATTGATGTTACACATCCAATGACCTTTTTAAAATAAACCATGAGTCTTTGTTGGGTATTCAAATTTTGGAATCTCACTTTTAGTTCTGTACACTGTTACACTTTTTTGAACTTACATAATCGAAAGTGTATAAACTAGTAACCGGGTCTTGCACATGAGAGAGAATCTAGCCCTGCTTGCTATACCTGACACAAGTTTTTCATGCAACCATGCAGCTTAGCCGGACCTAGGTCCAACCTTCCCATGTCCACTTATCAACCACCAAGAATGGTGTTTGATCCATCAACATGCACACACACCCACACTCATGTCAATACCCACAAATGCGATGTTTTTTGTGCATGTGCAATGTAAATGTAGAATTACAATTCTCAACCATTTTCAATAAGTCATGAGCACATTATGAACAATTCCAATATCCAATCAATATGCTACATGATCAATTACATCATAAGCATATAATCACCATTAACAACCTCAATGTCAATATATCATATGCATATACCAACATTTCTCAACATCAAGTTATAAACATGTTATAACATAATCAAAATAATAACACACTTAATCCACATAGACATTTAATCAAACACCTTCAATACAAGAAAATCATGTAACACATAATATGCCCAAATTCTCTTTTGTCAAGAACTCACAACAAGTAATTTCCACATACCTAATTCATGCTAGAATTGATTTTAACCATTCTTAATACCAATTTTTCACATTTCAAATACCATAGGTAAGTGCTATACATGAGATTACATCTCTAACACCCATCTCATTCCATATATCAACCCTAAGTTGGAAATAAACCTAATTAGAAAATGAAACCTACCTTTTTAAGTGTAATACAAGTTTTAGAAAAGCTCCCAAGACCCAAATCAAGTTTTAGCCCTTGATTTCCAAAAATCCCATCTTTAAAACTTCGATGAAATCCGAATTTTTGGTACATAGTCGTAGCCCTCATCGCATAGATCAACTTTGCTTATTGGCCCAAGTCGATTCGATGAACATAGAGTCATAGATCGTAGAGAGAAGTTGAAGAACTCACTCATTTTCCTCTCTTTCCTCTCCAACGAAACCCAGCTGAGATTTGGGTAAGAAATCTGATTTTTCTTCCCCTTTTATACTCTTCAAACACTTGGCCCTCGTTGCGCCATACATTCACATTTCCTGGGTTCGATTTTGTGAATTAATTAAATTTCATCTCGATTCAAGTTTAAAATATTTTTATTTGAACTGGCTTACAATTATTTTCTATTTAGGTCACGCAACACCCGATTACCGTGTAAAACATAAAAAAATTGATTGTCTTTGAATTCAATAAAAATTGACTAGATAATTAGATTTTGTGAAAAGAATCTAACCGTGAGGTCCGTTTCATCATCTGAGTCCTAAAAAAATTTAGATTTTTAACTCAAACTGTAGTGGTAAATTACCGTTTTGCCATTTTTCATAAAAAAATCAAATTTACCCAAGTTTTACATAGATTCTCCCTCAAGTGCAAGGCCCAGTTACTTGGTTAACTCACTTTACCGATAATGAAATTCCAAAAAAAATGGGTAGGTGTACGCAGAACCGTAGATGGGAAACTAAAATGCCATGTCGGTGTGGTGGACCGTTAGTGTGAGTCCAAGAAATCTCCTACCTAAGAAAGAAACGTGATTTTATAAAATGGTTATTGGATGTTCAACATCAAAAGCAGAGGCTTGGAATGTCCGTATGAATACGCATGACATTACATGTGTTATGGGAGCCGGTAGAAGGCTCGGGTTGAAATGCATGTTTGAGTCTCACCTCATAACATGGCATGATATTGTGACATTCATTATTAAATTGTATATTCTTGAATGAATGTTTGATTGTTGTATTGTATGTGAACATTTCATATGCATATGGTTTGGAAAGTAGTTTATTTAGGAGATACCCTATTGAGTATGGTTCACCCTTTATGGGAACAACATTTCAGGTCTAGGACAAGCGCCGGTAGACAGACCTCACTTGGGTCCCTGTGGAGAAGAAACCGAATTATGGCTTTAAATTACATTTTTGTAAAACAATGGTATGAATTATTTTGGACCTGTAAAGTTGTATAAAGAATTGTAAAATGAATTCATATGAACTATATTTTGTGTAAAATTGGACGTCATTTGAGTTTGGATGAACTCGGAATGAGATTAGATGACTTGAAATTAAAAATGGAAAGGATTAGGGGAAAAACTAGGCTTAGGTACCGGTACCAAGGTGATTAGATACCAGTTCCATGCTGTGAGATAGCCTAGGTTCTGGTACCTGGATTTCAGTGGGCTCAGGTACTGGTACCATGTCTACAAGTACCGGTACCTCGATTGATAGTGGGCTAAGGTACCAGTACTACGACATAAAGGTACCAATACCTAGCAAACAGTGGGCTCAGGAATCGGTATCCCGTCACCTAGATACTGGTACCTAACAACTGGAAGGAACCTGGGAACAAGAGGTCTAGGTATCGGTACCCCGTTACTCATGCATTGATACCAGGCAAACAAAAGGTTCAGGTACTAGTACAACGTAAGGTAGGTATCGATACCTTTTCTCAAAATTTTAAAATTTAAATAAAACATTGTCAAGCCTTCAGGCCTTAAGCCTTCTCTTTTAAAGAATGTAATTGGTGAAAATTTAAGGACAACTGGATGGAGATTAGGCCTTATATGGGTTGTGTGATGACGTGGTGTCGAGGTATACAGCATATACGGGTACTTCACATGCTGATGGGTGATCAATGGATTGAGAAAGGACTCCCAGTTTTGGGGTGTTACAGCTTGGTATCAGAGCCAAGTTTTTGATTAACCTAAGGTTTGTAGGGCATAGATCTAGGCCATTACATCCATTATGCATTACATATTATGTGCTATGTGAATTATATGCATGATTAAATGGGTATGAAAATGAGACACTAGGGTTAGAAAACATAACCTTGGAGTCGGGGAAAAGAAAGAACAAAAAAATTTGCGGATTGGACGTCTACTGGTGGGTGGCATACCTCCTACCAGTGAGACAAGAAGAAATTAAATCTTTAACTTTGTAACTTTGATCCCTAACTTTGGGATACTAAGTTGGTGGTGTATTTGTAATTGTAACGCCCCAAAACACACCCTGGACGGCATTACATTTTAAAACCATTCATATCATGAGAGCACTAATATAATCCCTTAAGAAACAAGACTTCATTTGTCATCCACGAATATTTACAACATTATCCATAAGAATAAGCCCCAGTCATGGCTATTACATCTCAAAAATTAATTAAAGAAGCGCAGCGGAATAAACAAAAGAAGCTAGACTACACAATGTTCCAAAAGAATGTACTAGTCTAGTACAAAAGGAAAGGAGGTCGCTCTATGCGTTCACCTCGGGATCCATACTCCCGTCCAGTGGAGTCTCCCAAGTAGCGGGTTCCTCGACACTTACATCCTCCTCCTCAAGCGGGTAATCTGAAAAATGTTAGCGATAGGAGGTGAGCACGAAACTCTGTAGAAAAATTCTCCCAAACCCATACAAGGTTTAGAAAAATATTTAAAACGGTCGGTCTCAATTTTAATATAACATAGATACATAATTTGAAATAAAGCAGTGACATTTAAAAAGGATCTCAAGTTTATTTAAAAACATTACCTAAATGAATAAACGAGCACCACATACAAATAATAACCATTAATTGCCATAACCAATTCTCAACAATTCTTTCAGTAGGTGGCATACTTTGTGGTAACCTCCACCCCCCTTTAGGTCACCTTTGATTCTCAAGCCACCTTACCAGGAACCTCTTGAAAATGAATGAGCATCCTTACATGGAACCTCTCACCAATCACTACATTATTTTTCAAGCATCCTTACCGGGAACCTCTTGGGAATGGGTGAGCATCCTTATAAGGAACCTCTCACTCATGTGCATCACAAACAACCCAACCAAGCATATAATTCCAACATTTATCTCAATTTACAAGTATCTATCCAAAATCCCCAAAATATATCATATAACAATTCCACAACCAACTAAGAAAATATATGAGATCGCAATAACATCATTTTTCTACCCAACACAAAGTACTAACGTTTCGAAATCCATAATAAAGAAAGTATTTAGGAAAAGGAAATACATCACTCTCCAAAAATTAGGGTTTTAAAACTAGAAAGGAGATTTCATGGGTATTAAACCCTATTTTGTTCAAAACATGTAATCCTTGCAAAAAGCCTAAGAGATGATGATTCCATAGCATGTATATACCATTGATAGCCAAAACATACATATATAAATACCCTAGCCTCAATGAAAGTGAATGAGAGAAAACCCCTACCTTGAATCCTTAGCTTTGGAGTGAAGAACAAGAATATTTGATCTTGAATCACCCTTGAATCTCTTGTTTTTTTCCCTTCCTTTCTTATTCTCTAATGCCCTCTA
Organism: Ilex paraguariensis; assembly: GCA_963454935.2. NCBI lineage: Eukaryota > Viridiplantae > Streptophyta > Magnoliopsida > Aquifoliales > Aquifoliaceae > Ilex > Ilex paraguariensis. The sequence continues at coordinate 131,715 of CAUOFW020000747.1, read as the reverse complement.
GGGTTTCAAGAGATGTGGGGGTGTGATGGGAGTGAATGAAATGAGAGAAAATGAGATGACAATTAGTTTAAAACATAGCAGCCCCAAAAAACACTGTTCACAGGATGTTTTGGATTTCTCCAAATTTACGATTTTGTCACTAAGAATCTCCAATTTGATTCATATGACTACCCTAAGGTTTGTCGACGTTTCGAATTCAATTTTAATGTTATTTTAACCTAAAAATATTTAATTTTGTGATTTATCTCAAAACCTAAGTCAACTTATACCCGAAACACTAAAGTTTCTATTTTACCCATCCGAATCGGCTACTAATAAAATTTTGTGATGTTTGAAAATAAAAGGTGATAAAGGGTGTTTCTTAAAGAATTTTATACTTATTTGAAGCCTAAAAGTACTCATTATTCTTATATTTTGATTTAGGATGCAAATGGAGACATTAAATGCAAAACGAAGTTAATTGGACTATTTCGACATCGTTTCGTTATCTGAGCATAACTCTCTCATCCAAGCTCTGATTGAGATGATTCAAGATGCTATGGAATGATAAAAAGAGCACTAAAACTTTCATGTTTTGAGTTTTGAGAGATATTGACTACATCAAGGTCTAAATCGAGCTTGAAGTTGCAGTAGTGCACTGTTCACAGCCTGTCTTCGTCCCTTTTCCATTTCCAAACCATTCCTAAGCCAACCAAATCCATTCTAAACCTCTCCAACACATATTTCTACACCAAACCTATTTAATACAAGTTCTAGGACCTAAAATTTCATATTTTCACTTATTAAAACCAAATTTCAACTATTATTTTCACTAACATTTTAAATCTCTACTTTTCCAATCTACCAAATTCAAACACACATCACTACATATATCCCCATTTTTTTTACCACAATTATTTACTATATATCTATATACATATATAAAAGAAAATGCGGGGTGTTACAGTAATGACCCAAAAATCACCTTGGACGGCATTACAATTTAAAACCATTCACATCATGAGAGCAACTAATATAATCCATCAATAAATAAAAATTCATTCATCATATCTAATATTTACAACATCATCCCAAAAGAATATGCCCAACCATGGCAATTGCATCCAAAATAATCAAATTTAACTTGCAGCGGAATAACAAAAATATTAGACTCCATTGAGTCTCAAAAGGAATTTCCTAGTCTAGCACCTAGGAGAGTATAGCCTTAAGCTCCGGTTCTACGTGCCCGTCTAGCAGAGCTTTCAAATGCACCTGTTCATCAACTCCGAGCTCCTCCTCTAACATGTAATCTGTAAATATATTATTTGTAGGGGATGAGCACTAAACTCTATAACAACATTCCTCCCAAACTCGAACAAGGTTTAGAAAACATTGAAAGCAAGTCGATCTCATTTCGCAAATATCATATATTAATTTTTGAAATAAAACAGGAAAATTTAAACATATCTCAAGTTTAAGCAACAATAGTAATTTAATGCATAAGTGAAACCAATATACGACTAATAATTCATTCCACCATAAACCGTTTCTCCCAAATTCTTGCGGAATCTCATACTTCCCAAAATTCTTGTAGAAACTATTTCTGGTACAATGAATAATAACCAACCACTGTATTCTTATCTCTGGTCTGAAGTAAGATCTTGTATGAGTACCATCGAAAATATCCTGCCCCACGTACAACCCACACAAATCCTCGCAAGGATATATAACTTTTAGAAAGGGCGCATGCCAACACCATGGCAGTGACGTATCCAACCCAGGAGTAGTATACTAACCCTTTTTCCACGATACCTCGTGAGCGATAATAGTTTAGTCCTCACAAGTCACTAACCCCACTACGAGTGGTAGGAAAAGTTCAAACCCGCACAGAGTAAGAAAGCTTCTACACACTCCACGTTACCCAGTCAATAGTAGCCCATGTTTATCCAACAACCACACAAGAGATACAATACCAACAATTTCCTCAAATAACAAACAATTCCATAAATCCCCAATTTCACATGTAGTATTTCAATAGAACAATTGAAGAAAATGCAAGAAATCATCATCAATATCATTTTGATACTCAACACAAAACACTAAGGTTTTCAAAACTAAATTTAAGTGAATGTAGAGGGAGAAGCCCATATTTCCCAAAACCTAGGGTTTTAAATCAAGAAAAAGAGATTTCATGGGTATTCAACCCTAACTTTGTTTAAAACATAATAATAATTGCAAGAAGACCAAGGAATGATGATTTCATAACATATATATAAGATTTAGAGTCAAAGAATACATATATACAAGCCCTAGTCTCAATGAACAAGAATGGAAGAAAATCTCTACCTTTCTCCTTGGCTTTGGTGTGAAGGATAAGAAGATTTGACCTTGAATCACCCTTAAAACTCTTGTTTTCTCTTTCTCTCTTCCTCTCTAAGTCTTTCAATTAGGGTTCTAAGAGGTTTGGGGTGAGAGTGGGGTGAAGGAATGGGAGCAAATAGAGTGAAAATGGAGTTTTAAAACATAAAAATTCCAATTTTTTAACGATCTACCGGTAGTTCGTATCGAGCTACTGGTAGTTTGAGTCCACTGGCCACTTACTACCTGTTGACTACCGGTAGTTCGGATCTACTGAAAATTTACTACCTGTTGACTACCGGTAGTTCGGATCCACTGGACAGCGTACTACCGGTAGGTCCTGTCTAGATTTGCATATTTCCTCTATTTTTCATTTCAAACCCATTACAAACCCATCCAAAACCAACCCAAACTTATACAACATACATTTGTACATCAAACATAGTTGGTATAAGTTCTATTGCAAACGGTTTCATATATTTACAAGTGAAAACTAAGTTTGAACTAAATATTTACCTGATTCTACACTATTAACATTTTTATCTCTACTCTTACAATCTACTTAGTTCATGCAGACTCCATTACATATATTAGCATTTCAAAAAAGAAATAATTACTTGTTATATAAAGATAAGAGTGTGGAGGTTTACAATCTACCCCCCTTAAAGAAAGTTTCGTCCTCAAAACTTAATCGTCAAGTTAGTCTATCTAATTCTCCTTTGGCCATGATGTCGCCACTTCTATTCATCCTGGCTTACCCATAAACATTTCGCAACAACCAAATTCAATTTCACAAATGAGTTACTCATCATTCCTATACCCCCAAATTACATTATAATTCAAAACTTAGTAATGTCATATCGACAAGATCTACAATGATACATTAAATAGATGTATCATTCTTAATGACTTTGTTTCTCCCTAGACTAGAGAAACTCACAATATTTAAAATCTAATAATACTTCACATCCTATGGACACTTATCAATTTTGGTAGTTCAGTGGACATCGCAAGATTCCCAACAATTATAACCATCAAACTATACATCAAGTTTTTCTAAGAAATTGAATCTCACTCTTCAAGCTTATACTCTCTACATTCACCACCATAACCGTAACGAATGGTTAATTCCACTCATATTGAATATAATCCAATGGCTCGCTGCGCACTCTAATATAAATTAACATCCACCAAGTCCCAGATTAAACTAGCCACAAGGTGAGAATTCCCATTGGTTGGAAAGTTTTGAGAAGAATTGTCATATTCTACCAAAGTGTACAATTGAAACCTAACCACATTTATCCTCCAATTATAGCTTCTAAATTGTATACACCAACGATCCATTTAATCCATTCAGAGGAAATTTTAGTAATTAACTAACTGTTATAAGTAGGTTTAGTGTCAAGTTATATCTCCAAGATATTTGCTCTCAGTCCTCAATCTAGAGCTTAAATCAATAAGCCTTACAATCCCCTTCATAACTCATTTGTATCCGTATTCATGCTTTTAGATCAATCTTACTATCTCTACATGTTCACCAACTCGATTAAGACCAATTATTTTCTGTCTCCCTAGTATTCATTCTCAACCTCTAACTTTATGCTAGAGTTAATAACTATGAAATCAAGTCATAATGGCTCTCATTAACATCACAATTCTTTTCACAATACTTATACTTTCGAATCCCTATGCACAATCCAGTACAATATATATCCAGCAATATCCCAAAATGTAAAGATGTACTGTCAAGGATCCCAAAATTTCTCTCAGTTAACTACTACTAAATTTCTGTTGATATAATTAAAACCAAAAACTAGAATCCTAAGGATTAACCAATGTTCCTCAATTTACCCACATTAGTAATCATAGTCTTAATCATTATTAGTAAACCCCAAGATATTAAAATTTGCTAATTACCAGGATATCCATAGTCATTTATCCCAAAAATTTACACAAGGTTTCTACATCCATGTCAAAGTCAATCTTCATAGGTATCATCATTGATTCTTCAAATTACATCTTTTCAATTATCATCACTAACCATAAAGTTCTTATCTTTCATACTCATACTAACATCCTCAAGTATAACTAATTATACCTATCTTAACCAAGTACTAAAAGAGACGAGAGAAAGAACTTCTTATTCCTCCAACACGACCCAATAACATTAAAAGATTTCACGGAACAATAGAGGTTTATATCAAACTTTGGATATTATTCGTATATTAATACTTATTTGATATATCTAACCTCGATCTTTTTGAACCTCTATAGTCTTTAATCCTACAATATGTAGGGTCAAATGTAACTACTATAATTTAGTCAGGCCTTCTAGATTTCCTTTTTACATGTCTATGAGTTCGTTTCCATATCTCAACCTCAAATTTCCAATCAAGATTTGTAAATACAAATGAACTATTAATTACACACTCACCCAAGAGATTCTCGATTGTTAGTATTCTAGAGAGTCTAAATATAGTGAACTGGGTCCACAACAAAACAAGATTACCTAAATATAACGTCCTCAATGAGTACCCTATGTGTGACCCTTCTAATCCATCAATACTTCCAAAATAAATTTAATCAACTCTTCGTAATATTTTCCAACCAATATTGGTAACCTCAAGTTTGTGGTTATGAAAACAAACTCTTATTAATTTAAGAGCCAAAGCCACAATTCCTATTACTATTCCAAAATAGGCTCTCATTCGATGTTACTCCACCATATTCCTTCGATTAATCATATTTGAGAATTATACTATCTCATACCATCATACTCACCCTAGAGGAACACATAATACTCTCATGGTTCATATCCTAAAAACAAAATTACATTCATTCCTTAATTTCTATGAATTTTAAGTAACACAAATCAATTTTCATAACCTTATTATTCAAAACTTAGTCCATCTTAAAAAAAACATCTAAGTTGATCTTACTTCCCCACTTCCAAACTGGGTTATCATATCTCATTGGCCTTCAAAAATATAATCAACACTAATATTAAAATAAAATACATAGAGTCGGCAAGGCACCAAATCTTAATCCCATTTTATATTGTTATCCATGAAAATACTTCAATCAACATGGGGGTATCTCTAAATCAAAGCCTAAATAGTGATGAAAGCTTGCTTAAGGATAAGTCCTTTAGAGTCTAAGAAGAAAAGCACGACATTTTGTTATCCAAGGAATACCATAGCATAAATTTGTGTCCAACTTCGAAGAATAAACTGATTTAACTCAGGTATTTCAAGCATGTGTGACCTATATGGTTGTAAATATATATGAGTTAGGATTCTCACAAAAAATACGATGCATCATGGACTATCCAACAAAGATTTATGATCAGATTAGTGAAAGGTAGTCTATGTGACTGATGGTTCTGCTATACTTGTCCAACTCAAATTTGGGTGTCTTTCATCACAAATCTTATCTCATACCCATCTCCAATATATATAATATGCATAAAGATCCATGCCTAGCATCATTTACAAATCAAAATTCAAATTACCATCCATCTCCTAGAATCGTGGAAAACGACATGATATAAAACTAGTATATACATCACAAGTTTTCGTCAACTCCTCAAAGCTAGCTAATCCATGAATCCAAATAAATAATTAATTCCTAACCTAATTAAGTAACAAATCACACTTATCTTATAAACATATCACTTCAAACAAACTCAAGCCTATATTTTCCTTCACCATCACATAATACTCCCCAATTCGAATCATACAACCTCTACACACCCTTCGAGTATCCAACCGTTCTCCTGTAGGCATGTCAATACTCAAGGCATGTTCTAGCTTCTCAAAGTCCAATCTCAAATTAAGAGCATATGTAGTGCGTATGAATGAATGAATAGCACCGAAATCGAATAAAATTCGGGGCCAAGAATTTTAAAGAAGAACGATACCTTCAACAACGGCATCAGAAACGTCTTCCTCCAGTTGGGTCAAAGCAAGAACTCTTTCTTGCTTGGTACCACCTAGGGCTATAGCTCCTAATGGTTTTGGCTGTAATGGCTTCTGTCGTGGTGACTTATTTGCATGTACTTGTCCCGTTGCTTGATTGGTATTTGGTGAAATCGATGGGCAGTTACTTTTTAGGTGCCCGAACCCTCCACATGCAAAGCATTGATGTGGATTAGTGTATGCTCTGTTCCAAGTAACCCCAACTTCTCGAACGACTTGATTCCTTTGCCTCGAAGCTTGGTTAGGTCGGCAGTATGGAGCTGCCCTTTGTGTAACTCCACTACTGCTAGCACCAGTCCTGATCAGACCTCCCCTCGCAAAGTTCTATCGTCGCTAGTTGTTGTTTCTATTTTGGCATTGTACTAGAGTGGTTAGCTTCTTTAGGCATTGATAGATGCCATTCAGAGCATATAGAGGTGGTGGTGGTGGTGGGTTTGCTTGGCCACCACGTCTACGGTCAACGTCCACGTTCACCCTCCATCCTGCACATCAATTCACAATTTAATTTTATTAATGTACAAGACATCCTAACTATCACTTTAACCTAAAGTATAAGGTTTGGATAAAATTTCATCTAAAAATTTCGTTCAACCTAGTCCTATTTCTCTAGTGGGGATCCATAACCTACAGCTCCCATGTAAAACTTAAAGTCTAAGCTCTAATACCAAAATTTGTAACGACCCAAAAACCATCTTGGATGACATTACAATTTAAAACCAGTCACATCATGAGAGCAACTAATATAATCCATCAATAAATAAAAATACATTCATCATATCTAATATTTACAACATCATCCCAAAAGAATATGCCTAACCATGACAATTACATCCAAAAGAATCAAAGTTAACTTGCAGCGGAATAACAAAAATATTAGACTCCACCGAGTCTCAAAAGAAATTTCCTAGTCTAGCACCTAGAAGAGTATAGCCCTAAGCATTCACCTAGGGTTCTACGTGGCCGTCTAGCGGAGCTTTCAAATGCATCTGTTAATCGACTCTGAGTTCCTCCTCTAACATGTAATCTGTAAATTTATTGTTTATAGGGGGTGAACACTAAACTCTGTAGCAACATTCGTCCCAAACTCGAACAAGGTTTAGAAAATATGTAAAGCAAGTCGGTCTCATTTCTTAAATATCATATCTTAATTTTTGAAATAAAACAAGGACATTTAAACATATCTCAATTTTAAGCAACAACAGTAATTTAATGCATAAGTGAAACTAATACACGACTAATAATTCATTCCACCATAAACCGTTTCTTCCAAGTTCTTACGGAATCTCATACTTCCCAAAATTCTTGTAGAAACTATTTCTGGTACAATGAACAATAACCCACCACTGTATTCGTATCTCTGGTCTGAAGTAAGATCTCGCATGAGTACCATTGAAAATATCCTGGCCCACATACAACTCACACAAATTCTCGCAAGAATATCCAACCTTTAGGAAGGGTGTATGCCAACACCATGGTAGTGACGTATCCAACGTAGGAGTAGTATACTAACCTTTTTTTCATGATATCCCGTGATCGATAATGGTTTAGTCCTCGCAAGGCACTAATTCCACTACGAGTGGTAGAAAAAGTTCAAACCCGCACAGAGTAAGAAGGCATCTATGCACTCCATGATACCCAGTCAGTAGTAGCCCATGTTTATCCAACAACCACACAAGAGATACAATACCAACAATTTCCTCAAATAACAAACAATTTCATAAATCCCCAATTTCACATGTAGTATTTCAATAGAACAATTGAAGAAAATACAAGAAATAATTATCAATATCATTTTGATACTCAACGCAAAACACTAAGGTTTTCAAAAACTAAATTTAAGTAAATGTAGAGGGAGAAGCCCATATTTCTCAAAAACTAGGGTTTTAAAACAAGAAAAAGATATTTCATGGGTATTCAACTCTAACTTTGTTTAAAACATAATAATAATTGCAAGAAGACCAAGGAATGATGATTTCATAACATATATATAAGATTTAGAGTCAAAGAATACATATATACAAGCCCTAGTCTCAATGAACAAGAATGGAAGAAAATCCCTACCTTTCTCCTTGGCTTTGGTGTGAAGGACAAGAAGATTTGATCTTGAACCACCCTTAAAACTCTTATTTTTCCTTTCTCTCTTCCTCTCTAAGTCTTTCTATTAGGGTTCTAAGAGGTTTGGGGTGAGAGTAGGGTGAAAGAATGGGGGCAAATGGAGTGAAAATGGGGTTTTAAAACATAAAAATCTCAATTTTTTAATGATCTACTGGTAGTTCGAGCCCACTGGCCACTTACTACCTGTTGACTACCGGTAGTTTGGATCTACTGGAAATTTACTACCTGTTGACTACCGGTAGTTAGGATCCACTGGACAGCGTACTACCGGTAGGTCCTGTCCAGATTTTCCTATTTCCTCTATTTTTTATTTCAAACCCATTCCAAACCCTTCCAAAACTAACCCAAACTTATACAACATACATTTGTACATCAAACATAGTTGGTATAAGTTCTATTGCAAATGGTTTCATATATTTACCAGTCAAAACTAAGTTTGAACTAAATATTTACCCGATTCTACACTATTAACATTGTTATCTCTACTCTTATAATCTACTTAGTTTATGCAGACTCCATTATGTATATTAGTATTTCAAAAAAGAAATGATTACTTGATATATAAAGATAAGAGTGTGGAGATTTACAGTATTGTTATCTTACGTGTATGTAGATGGCAACTAGAGGATGCAGATGTCGGGGTGGCAAAAACGACCAACCACCACCACCGGCTTTTGATCAACAAGCCTTCATAAGGCTTTCAGTACTATGGCTATAGACCTAACATAGACAAGTGCCAATATGAGCCAAAGGGCTCAAGCCATCCACAAAAGTTGAAGTCTCATGGGCCACCAATGTTCATGAAAAAAGAAAATGACTTCCAGCCAACAGGGATCGCAAGGGAAACGTAGAGGCTATCAATACCAAGCCCAAAGTCAGTTTTTCCTAGGAATTAAGAAATGTAAAGGGACGTTCCAAGGAGGCCAAGGGACATGTTACTATTGTCAACAACCGAGCCATATGAAGAAGAATTATCCGTTAAGGTAGAACTCATAAAGGTTCGAGATACCTTAATCCCAGTCATCAATAGGACTCCCATAAGCATACGTTGTTCCTCCTTATTCCATCATGGACCACAAAAATTCGTTCCAACTCCAGGGTGCTGCACAAGCCCTTATTACTTCACATGCGATGACTCCGCAATCAGGCTGGATGAGCTAAGATGTGGGCCAAGGCTAGGGACATGACTTTCACAAAGAATCATCGGGGACCCAGGAGATGGTCTTCAATGTTGCACCTCATAATTACTCAATAGATCAATCGGTGACCTAGGGTACATTTCTTACTTCCTTGTTTATGGGCACTAGTTTTATTTGATTCGAGTGTGTCACATACCATCATTTTCACTTCTTTTGTGCATATATAGATTTAGAAATTGCAACCCTAGAAGAGTTCTTATTGGTAAATTCAACCCTAGAAACTAGGGTTTCCATTGATCAGATATCTCAGGGATGTGAGCTAGAGATCTCAAGAATTTCACTCACCGTGGACCTTAGGATCATGGACCTATCAGAGTTTGATATCATCCTCGAGATGGACTGGTTGACAGCACACAAAGTCGTTATAGATTGTGATCAGATGAGGGTCACCACCTATACATTAGAGGGTGTTTGTTTCAAGTTCCAAAGGAAAAAACATGATACTTTGCCCTAGACCGTATATGATTCTCGTTGGCATGTGCAGTTGATAGGTTGACTTACGAGCCTTACACTTGAGGAGAAGGTGAGGCAAGAGTTGGGCCTACCTTGGGTAAGTATGCAGATGTTTTTTCGAATGAGTTACCTAGATTACCTCCACACAAGATGTAGACTTCACAATTGAGTTGCAACTTAGTGCATCTCCCATGTCTATGACACCACATAGGATGACACCTGCGGAGTTGCAAGAACTCAAAGTCCAATTGTAGGAGTTATTAGACAAGGGTTTCATTAGACCGAGTACCTCACCTTGGGGCGCTCCGATATTATTTGCCAAGAAAAAAGACAAGACCCTTTAACTATATATAGACTACTAACAATTGAATCAAGTCACCTTTAAGAACAGGTACCCATTGTCACAGATTGATGATTTATTTGATCAACTAAGAGGGGCACGAGTCTACTCCAAGATAGATCTATGCATGGGATATCATTAGTTGAGGATTAGAGAGGCAAATATCCCTAAGATGGCATTTAGGACGCGGTATGGGCATTTTGAGTTCACAATTATGCCATTTGGATTGACGAATGCCCCGACAAAATTCATGGATCTCATGTATAGGGCGTTTCAACCCTACCTAGATTAGTTTGTCATAGTCTTTGTTGATGACATCCTGATGTACTCCAAGTTTGAGGAGAAGTATGAGGGTCACTTGAGGATTGTCCTCCAGACCTTGAGAGACCACCAATTGTACACTAAGTTTAGCAAGTGTGAATTTTGGCTGATGGAGGTGAAATTTCTAAGACACGTAGTGTCAACTTCAGGTGTGTTAGTTGACCTGGAGAAGGTGGAGGCAGTTATGAGTTAGGAGATGTCAAAGTCAGTCTTTAAGATATGCAGTTTCTTAGGATTGGCAAGGTATTATCAGAGGTTAATTGATGACTTTTCTCAACTAGATTCACCTATGACTAGATTAACCATAAAGGAAGTCATGTTTTAGTGGGATAACTTGATAGTTCCAAAGAGGGGACAGAGGTACATAGTGTATTGTGATGCCTCTAAGGATGGACTTGGATATGTTTTGATGCAGTCCAGGTGGGTGGTAGCTTACGGTTCACAACAGTTGAAGAACCACGTGTAGAACTATCCCACACATGACATGGAGTTGGTGGTCATTGTCTTTGCCTTGAAGGCATGATGCCACTATTTATATGAAGAACAGTTTGAGGTATTTTCAGACCACAAGAGTTTGAAGTACATCTTCATGCAACAAAACCTCAATATAAGGCAGCGCAGGTGAATGGAGAATGTGGAGGACTATGACTTCATTTTGCATTACCACCCCGATAAGGAAAATATGGTAGTTGATGCGCTCAGCCGAAAGTCACAGTGAGTCTTGGCTAGTGTGGTTTCCTGGGAGTAGTGGATGTTTGAGACTGTAGGACAATTTGGACTGTATTATAGGAGTCTGACTCAGGGTTCTTTGGGAAGTTTGGTAGCTACACCTTCCCTGTTGAACAGATTGATTGAGTCCTAGGGCTAGGACACGGACATATTGTCCATCTGAGACTGGGTACAATCAAGTACAGCTAATGAGATCTAGTTCCTTCACGCTGATGGCAATCTTTGGTTTAGGGAAAGGGTTGTGGTTCCCCAATTTGTGGGTCTGAGAGAGGAGATCCTTAGTGAGTTTCATTACTCCCGTTTTGCTATGCATCCAAGTGGAACAAAGACATACCATGATCTTCACCGCCAGTACTACTGAAGCGGAATGAAGAGACACATTGGAGACTTCGTTAGCAAGTGTCTCACTTGTCAAGGTGAAGCACCAGAGACCAGCAAGGTTGCTCCAGCCTTTGAAGGTGGCTGAGTGAAAGTGGGAGCATGTCACTATGGATTTTGTAACCCACTTACCACGAACTTTGCGTGGGCACGATGTGGTATAGGTAATTATCGACCGGCTTACGAATTTGACACATTTTTTGGCTGTGTGGATGACCTTCACACTAGAGAAATTATGTTAATTGTATATATGGGAGATAGTCTAGTTGCATAGGGTACCCGTATCTATATTTTTAGATCGGAATTCTAAGTTCACGACTCATTTTTGGGAGAGTTTCCAATGCACCATGGGGACATAGTTGATGATGAGTACATCTTTCATCTCCAAAGGATGGTCAATCAGAAAGGACCATCCAGACTTTGGAGGACATGCTTCGGGCATGTGTCCTTGATCTCAAGGGTAGTTAAAAAGAACACTTATCCTTACTGGAGTTCACCTACAATAATAGTTATCATGCGAGCATATAGATGGCACCCTATGAGGCACTTTATGGGAGGTCATGTCATTCTCCAGTTTGTTGGATAGAGGTTGGAGAAGAACCCTCCACAAGTCTGAATTTGATTAGAGACACCTAAGAGAATGTAGATTTGATAAGAAAACATCTTCTTATGGCTTAAATCTGATAGAAGAGCTACATTAACAAGCAGTGGAGGCCTCTAGAGTTTGAGATTGGAGATCATGTCTTCTTAAAGATGATGCCTAAGAAGGGATTGATCAAGTTCGGGAAGCGAGAGAAGTTGTTGCCAGGGTATATCGAGCTCTTCGAGGTACTCGAGAGGGTTATCACAGTTGCTTATCAATTGGAGTTATAGCCAAATCTTTTAGGTGTTCACGTGGTATTTCATGTCTCCATGCTTAGGAAGTACGCTCTAGATTCTACACATGTAATGGATTGGGGAAAGCTAGTTGTTGATGCTAATGGGACCTTCAAGGGGAGAACCGGAGCGTATCATTGATAACCAAGAGCAGGTTTTGCGAGGTAAGACTATGAGGTTGGTGAAGGCACTTTGGTGTGGAGGAGACGAGATGAGAGCGTAAGGACATAATACGTGCTTGTTATCCGTTCTTGTTCAAGGATGGAGGTACACTCTTGTGGTCATAAGGCATCATATGACTTGTTGCATATGCATGTGGTTATATGTGTGTGTGTGTGTATTTTGAGGATAAAATTTCTTTAAGAGGGAAAGAATGTAAAACCCAAGAAAATTTATTTTTTATTGTGAAGGGTAAAATGGTAATTAGTTGTTACGAAACAGGTTGAAAACTCAAAATTTTTCTAGAATTCGAATGACAAAACGATCCTCACTATTGGATTCGTCTCGTGAAATCTACTTACGTAGTCAAATTTTGTTGAATTCTGAGACAAATTAATTTTTTTGTATTTTACGATGCGATCAGGTGTTACGTGACTAAAATAAATGCGATCAAATTTTATTCGTAGAACTCAAAAAAAATCTAAAATTAGTTTTAAAAAAATATATTGAACATAACAGGAGAATGAGATTTAATTGATGTAGGACGAAATTGGATTAGAAAAGGGAGACACATGTGGCTTAATGAGAGCCAAATATTTGGGAGTATAAATAGGAGAGAAAAAATAGATTTTTCTCCTCATTACTTAGTTGATTTCCGAATAGAGAGAGAGGGAAAAAAATAGAGAACTCAAGAAATCTCAAGCTTCTCCTTGCGATCTATGGCTCTCCGATCGTCGAATCACTTCGGGTCAAAAACAAAATTTGTTCTATACGATGAGAGCTACAACTACATACCAAAGATCGCAGGTTTAGCCAAATTTTCAAAGACGGAATTGTTGGGGTCAAAACCTTGAAGCTAGAGATGGGTGATTTGGAGTTTTTTACTATGTGTATTATTACTCTTCAAGAGGTAGGGTTCCTTTCCTAACTAGATTATTTTTCAACCTAGGGTTGTATATGGAATGGGTAGCATGATTAGAGATGAAATCTCTTTTTTGATGTACTCCTAGTGTAACTAGAGTATGGAAAATGAGTATAGAAACATGCTAAACCAATCTTGCATGAATTGGGTTTTGGTTGAAATTGCTTGTTTGTAATTTCATGAAGGCATATGTTAAATTGGACAAGCTATGTGTTTACATAATTCTATGCCTTTGGATGTTTGGTAAACTTTCTATGTTAATTAAGTATGTTATTTGAATGAACATGATATAACATGCTTGGTGAGATTGTGAAATATGATTATATGCTTATGATATAAGTGACATTGTGGAAATTGTATATATGTTCGTGCTATACTCATGATATGATGAACATGACATTGGAATTAGCAATTGTATATTACATTGCATATACATGGGAAACATCGCATTCATGGGCATGTGACATGAGTGTGGGTTTGTGTGTATGTTTTTGATCAAACACTGTTCTTGGTGGATTAATGCGTGGGCTCGAGAAGGTTGGACCTAAGTTTGACTGAGTCGCACGGGTTGTTTTGATAATATGTGTTGGGTATAGAAAGAAGGGTTAGATACTCCCTCGGGTGCAAGGACCGGTTACTTGGTTCACTCACTTTACCGGTGATGAAATTCCAAAAAAGTGGGTCAGGTGTACATAGAACTGGAGGTGGGATACTAAAATGCCATGTCGGTGTGGTGGACCGTTGGTGTGAGTTTAGGAAATCTCCTACGCAAGAAAAACACGTGAATTTATAAGATGGTCATTGGATGTTCAACATCAATGGTGGAGGCTTAGAATACCCGTATGAATATGCACGACATTGCATATGTTATGAGAGCCAGTGGAGGGATTGCGTTGCAATGTTTGAGTCTCACCTCATAACATGGCATGACATTGTGGCATTCATTATTGAATTGTCTATTCTTGAATGAATGTTTGATTGTTGTATAACATGTGAACATTTCATATGCATCTAGATTGGGGAATAGCCTCTTTAGCAGATACTCAGTTGAACATGGTTCACCCTTTATGGAAACAAAATTTCAAGTACGAGATAAGCGTTGGTGGATGACCCTCACTTGGGTCCTTGTTGAGAAGAAGCCGAATTGTGGCTTCAAATTATGTTTTTTGTAAAATAATGGTATGAATTTTTTTGGACTTGTAAAGTTGTATAAAGGATTGTATAATGAATTCACATGGACTATATTTTGTGTAAAATTGAATGTCATATGCGTTTGGATGAACTTGAAATGAGATTGGATGAGTTGACATTGAAAATGGAGAGGAATGAGGGAAAAATTGGGCCCAAGTACCGATACCAAGGTGATTAGGTACCAGTACTATGCTATTAGATAGCGCAGGTACTAGTACCTCAACATATGGGTATCAGTACCTGGATTCCAGTGGCTCAAGTACCGGTACCATGGCTATAGGTACCTGTACCTCGATGAATAGTGGGTTCAGGTACCGATACTATGACATGTAAGTACTGGGACCTAGCAAATAGTGGGCTCAAGTACCGGTATCCCATCACCTAGGTACTAGTATTTGGCAACTGAAAGGAACCTGGGAACAAGAGGTCTAGGTACTGATACCCCATTACTCATGTACCAGCACCTGGCAAACAGAAGGCTCAGTTATTGGTACCTCTTCCAAAATTTTCAACATTTAAAGAAAACCTTGTCAATCCTTCGGGCCTTAAGCCTTCTCTTTTAAAGAATGTAATTGGTGAAATGTTAAAGACAAATGGACAGAGATTGGGCCTTGGAATGGTCATGTGATGACGTGGTGTTAGGTTATACGGTATATACAAGTACTTTCACGGGTTGATGGATGATCAATGGGTTGAGAAAGGGCTCTTGGATTCTGGGGTGTCATAAGCAAAGCTTGCTAAATCTTGAAATTTTCTATTATGCATGAGACAGTTGGACTACTAGGATCTTTGTACTTAGGAGGGTCTTGTATTGGATTATAGCACTACCTTGGTCTGTGAGAAATGCCTTCTTTTGCATGTTGATCTTCCTGTTTATAATGCACAAGTCTTTCAAAATTTGGCATGTGATGGCACTTGTTTTATTGCATCAAACTGGGGGATGTTGATCTTCACTTGTTTGAAAAGTTCAAAAATCTCATCATGGTTACTCAAATTTTACTGCTTTTCACTTGTTGAGGAAAAGGTAGAGGAACAAGGCATGGTGGTTTTTTTTCATCTTCTGACACAGTTTGCCCTTGAGGTTCTAGTGTAGACTTAACATGTGGTTTATGAACTTTGGGGGTGATAATCTTGTCTATCTCCTTACTACTTGGTTGTGTTCACCCTAATCTTCGAACATGCACCCAGTTATGTGTATATGGCTTATATGAGTAGGTGAGTGTCACTCTCCCTAGGGTTCAATGCTAGAAATAGGAAAAACGTGTGTGTGAATAAAAATGTGTGAGTGCAAAAGTGCTCTCCAAGCATAGAGAGACTTGTAATGTCATGTTTTACTTGAAATTGAGTATTCCAAGGTCGTCTTCTCAGGGAAGAAAGGTCGAATTGTGGTGAAGGTAATTTTTGTAAAGAAATGAAGTGTAAAATCTTGTGAGTTTTGTGTTTTGGTGAGTGGAGTTTTTGATAAAATGCAAGAAAACATGGTTGGCTAATCCGAAAAGATCATTCCAATGGGAATGTCAAATCAACTCAATTCATTCTACCAATGGTGTCTTGGTGCTTGATTGATTCGTAGAAAGTGAGGGACTAATGTGGAGACGTAGGCTCAAGCATACTTTGTGACAAATCTACGGTGTATCAAAAGCTCACAACCACATCCGCACTCAACCTAGTTAAACCAAACACTTTACACTACGAGGAAGAATGGAGGAGAGTTGATTTAGCATACCCAAGAGGAAATCTCTCTTGGATTAACCAACTAAAAGCTTAGCTACTCATAATAGATGCAAGAACATACACAATGTAAAGAGACATGGTGAAGAAATAAAGCTTAAAACTTGTATTAATGCTAAAAGAAGTTAAACTACAAAGACGAGTTCATTTCATGCCCAAAAGTAAAGCTTGGAAGGAAAAACCCAAATGTAGACATGGTAAATATAATAATATTTAGCTAAACTTGAATACATTTGAAATAAAGGAGATTAAAGTGCAAGAAATAAATATTACAAAGTGATTTAAAGCTTACTACAACTGAAATGGAGAAGGAAATGAAAAAACCTAACTTTCTCTCTCTAAAACTTCATCTTCATCCTTGAACTTCTCTCTCTAAACTTGTGTAAAAAATCTGAAATATGGTGTAAGAGTTGGTTCAAATTTGTCCATAACCCCCTCCTAGCATGTGTGAACTCAGTTGTAATGAGTGGGGATAGATTGGACACTCCAATAAGCAAAACAAGCCAGACATGGCTCCTCCCATGCTTACCCAACTACCCTTCTTCTTTCTCTTGCTTTTTCCCGTTTCTCTCACTTGAAATCTGACTTTTTGGAACCAGGAGAGCATCATGGGGTGTCCATTATGTTAGGGCACAGTTAAGTTGAGCAAAGGTGGGGCCCCCATGGTTGGTGGAGTCGTGTGGGGAAGTGTTTGGGCTTTCAGGGCAAGTTCTACCAGTAGAAAACTTCAAGTAGGTTCTTCTACCGATAGGTTTTGCATGTCTTCTACTGGTAAGTCTTGCATGTCTTCTACCAGTAGGTCTTTTCGTAAGTTTATCATAACTTTTGATCCCATTGTACGATTGAGTTCAAATTTTGACACAAGACAGGGGGCATTCAAATCTACAACTTTTATGTTTTGAACTTTTTCACCTTCATTGATTTTTTTAACTTTAAAGCCTCACAATCCTCATGTAATGTGTCTATCTCTTCACCACTCATCCACACTTAGTTGTAGGGTTCCGAAAGCCATCATTTACACTATGATTATATGCAACATCAAAATTTTCACATTATTCATAAATTCGACTAAATCTAAGTAATTGAATGCAAATTTGAGTTAAAATGCATATAATGAGACCGTTAAATATGCAATATTATGTGCTCATCACTTACCACATATCAATGTGGTAATTATTTAAACCTAGCTCAGGGATGGCTTAGAAGGAAATGAGGCATTAGGTTGAGATGGGAACTTGCCCTTCTTTGATGTACTCAAGGGATGGGGTCAATTTAGCTAAATGACTCTTTATGTCATCAATTGATTGTGAGGTTTAGGCTTTGAAGTCATTTAGTGACTGTGCCGACTGAGTATTGAAACTCACTTGGCTATGCATGAATTGATTTAAGGTGTCCTCAAGACTCCTCTTATGTGGTGGCTAGTAAGATGGGTATGCAGGAAAGGCTTGAGGTTGAGGTGGTGGTCCTTGTGGTTGATGGTTGACAGGAGGTTACTGTGTGTTTTTCCAACTAAAATTTAGGTGATTCCGCTATTTCGGATTAGAAGGTTCAGAGTAGGGGTTAGAGTAAAGTTCGCCAAAGTTGGAGACTGTATTGGATTGCTCCATTAGCACCTCCTTAAATGTTGGAATAGTTGGGCATTCCCTAGTGGGATGTCCTAACAAGGCAAAAATCCCACATACTTGCTCCGTGGGAAATACAATAGCTACTACATTCACTTTTTTCATTTCTAGGACTTTCAATTTACGAGACTATGTGGTCATTTTTGCCCTATCCTTCAAAAAGAATTTTTCCCATGGGAAGTGGATGGTCTAGTATCTATGGTTGGTGAAGCAGAGTCCCATATTTGGGACCTCTCAGAGATGGTATCAAAGAATTCAAAAGCCTCATCCAAGTTTTTTTTCCATGAACTCCCCATGGGCCATCATTTCTATAAATTGTTGCAAACATGAAGGGAGAGCATATAAAAAAAACCCAACTAAAATCCATCTTTCAAAAGCATGGTGAGGGCAAGATTGGAGGAGATCTGTAAATCTCTCTCAACATTGATAAAATATTTCTCCCTCTTTGATAGAAAAATCCATGATTTGTCTTTTGAGTGCGTTAGTGTGATGTAGAAGAAAAAACTTATTGAAAAAATCAATTTGCAAAACTTGCCAGTTTGGTATGGACTAAGACTTCAAACAATTTAACCATTATAAATTTAGCTTTATCCTTTAGAGAAAAAGAAAAAGTTTCAACTGGGTCATTTCTGAATTGTCTTGAAGTATGCCACATATCTCCTCAAATTCTTTTTTGTGTAAATTAGAATTTTCAATTCAAGAGCATGAAACTGAGGCAGTAATTGGACAATACCAAGCTTTACATTGAAGTTTGGTGCATTTTCAAGGAAGACAAAACAAGAAGGGACACTATTCCATGTGGGATGCACATATTCCCTCAGAGTTCACACATTTGTAATCATCTCCCAATCTCCCTGATTATCGGCCATGCTGTTATAAAAAAAACCTATGACTAATCGAGGTGTGGAATGGTAGGACAAATTTACAGACCCTACTGATTCATTAGACATAAAAGAAATTAAAATATACAAAAGAATCAAGGTTTCTTCAATTAAAATATCGTAGTTCTCCAACAACAGAGCCAAAAACCTGACTCGACTAAAGAAATACACGCCCAAGTATAAGTGGTCAAGTTGTATTAATAACTCGGTTAAATCCGAGATCGTACCCTCATGGAACTAATAAAGGTATCTTAATTAGAAGATACAACAAATGAAAACTTGAATGAATTATGGTGTTTTGTGAATAGTTGTGTGCAAGAGTGAATGTAAAATTGGAGATAATAAAGGAAAAGACACTCTTTAATTTAGAGTTCTGGAATCATGCATGAATGCTTGATTACAGTATTTGTGCAACAATAAAGTCTCATCTAATCCTTGTGTCTAAAGAAAATTAACTGGGAAGATAATGAATGATTTGAAATGAAAATGCTTAACTCCAACATTATGCCCACAGTTATAAACATTGAGAATGGTAGGAATCAACCCATCAATAATCAATCAAACAATGAAAACAAAACATCCAACCGAGTTAAATAATCAATCATACAATTAAGCACCATGTAGGTGAAAGTTGAAGGATAACATGAAGACCAACCTTAAATACTTGTAGAAAGTTATAAACATTACCTATAGCAAGATTCCCTTATCCATAGGTAATCAAATAACTATGCAAAGTATGTTAGTTTGCTAGATTCATTCAACCATTCAAGAGTTAGATTAGATGAATAAGCATAAAAGTTGCACATATAAATGTAAGTCAACCATTTCAACATAAATCCATTCTCCTTCATTAAAGAGTAGATGAGAAACTACTCACCCTTCATGGCCTTTAATAGGCTAGAAAGATGAAAAAACCTCATCCTTCTAAGTGAATAGAATTCAAGATTATGGAAGGTGAAAATAAAAGGACAATAAATAAATGCATAGCTTGTTTCTTTACTAAAGATCAAATGAAATACAACCCACCCTTCAAAGCTCAAAAGAAGCAGGAAAGGTGACTGAAATTTGTCTTTCTAAATAAAGAAAGAAGCTAAAGAAATGTAGAAGCTAGATTACAATATTTGAAAATGAAATGGAAGAGAAAAATGAAACTAAAAGCGATGGATTTCTCCTAGACGTAGGGGGTATTTATAGAGAAAGATGGACAACAAAGAATGGTAAGAAGAGTCAGTCATTCACAGCCTTCAGTGTGAACGCAACTTTTCAATTTCGACAGAGGCGTTTGAACAGTGGTGGCAGGAGTTTGGACACCAGAAACTCTTTGGATTTCATGCTGCTGGAATCAATTTTTGGTGAGGGGCATCCAGACAGTGATTGGTGGCATTCGGACGTAGTAGCTGATAACCTCCTTTTCTTTCGGCCTTTTGTCAGAATTGTCAAGGCGGTTATGAGCATTCGGGCTCTAGTTGGAGGTGTTTGGATGCTTCCATCTTGCTGTCTTTTCCTTTTTTCTTGAATTGAATCAACTTCTTTAGTTCCTCTTTCGCCCCTCAACTTAATTAAATTATATTCTTGCCTTGTAATTTACATTATCTTCCTTATACTAATTAAATCATTTATTTTACAAATAACTAATTATGAAATGTATGAAATTAACTTCTCTAATAATTAATAAAATGTCACTTTTAGAGGTTAACTAGTAATGGTGGTAGAAGTTTGGTGGAGGTGGAGAGTATGGTGGTGGTGGTGGTGTTTTCTAAATTTTTGAAATGTTAATTTCAAAAATAATGGTGGTGTTTTCTAAATTCTGTAAATGTTATTTCTAAAAATATATAAAACAATTCTAACTTGTTCTCTACGTTTACATTTGTTTACCGCTGTTTGTGTTTTTTTTCCATTTTTTGCAAAAAAAAAGAGAAAAAAAAACTTGTTTTAGATGTGTTTCTGTTTTTTTAAGGTACATTGTTTTAAAAATAAGGACCAAAATTGTAAACAAAAAAAATGATGTTCAAAAATATCCAAAACTAAAAACAGGTGCGCATATCCCATTTGCAATTAATGACAGCATGAACATTTCTAATTGATGTATTTGAGATTAACATATTAACCAAAACAATAGTAAAATATTACCCAAAATATATATTACCTAATATGTTTTTAAATATAAATCACTAACAAATATGTTTTATATTTTTAATTTTTATTATAAAAAAAATAAAATCTAATTATATTTTTTAAAAAAAATATAAAAATAAAAACGTTATCAAACACACTATAAATTTATCCAATTTTTATTTACAATTTTTTAAAAATATTGATTAAACATCTTTTCTTGTACAATTTTTTTTCGAAATACAAATCAAATATGACCGATATCCGCCATTCTAAAAGAATTTAAAGGACAACCCCTCACCCGCCCCCCAAAAAAAAAGAAGATAAAAGATAAAAAAAGAAGAAATATCGAGAGAGCATATTATTGAAACTAAGCCAGCACTTTCCCTTCGTGGTCATACCCTCCCACACACCCCGCGCCCGCACTCGCACTCTCTCTCTCTCTCTCTGTCAAAAGAAGGCTTTTCAATGGCGAGCACGAGACACAATTACAGAAAATCAGTGGCTTTTTCAAGCCTTTCGAATTCAGGTAGCTCTGAATCTTCTTCTTTGTCCCTGACTTTCTGTTCAGAAATCTTCTTCTACTTCATTCCAACATTTTTATGTATAGCTCTAAGAATTTTGAAATAATAGTGCACGAATTTTTACTAATTCGATTTTTTTTTTTTTGTAATTTTGTATTATAAGAAGTTCTGAAACCTAGTTCATAATTCAGGAGAGGTGTTCATTTCATAATACAAAAATATGAAAAATTCTATTAATTTCAAAAATATTTCCGAAAAGTAGATTGATTATTCATTCGGTTTCTTATAGCTAACTAACAGTTTATTTTTCGTGATTATTTATGGACACTTAGAAGGTTTGTTTGTTTTCAGTTCTTTGCTGTTTACTTCTCTATGTAAGTCGTGTGTCTTTGTGTGCTCTGTTTATGAAATTGTACGGATCCCGCCTGAAGCTCCTAGGACTTTGTAGTATTGTTTTTGGCACAAAAGATCCGTCACCGAAACTATTTTTTAACCTAACCAAAAAAAATATTTTTCACCAACTGTTTAATTGATAGAGAATGTTAGAAAATAAATATTTATTAAATAGTGCAAGTATTGCAAAATGGGATGTCTTTACTCAATCCACCCTTTGGTCTGAGCACTTGTGATTAACGAAGACCAAACTGGGAAATAACCCTAGTACTATTAATGGGTCATTTGAGCTGAGAGCACTTAATTTTGAAATAGTAATTATTTCTGCCCTGTTGATTTCATATTCAAGCTTAATAGAAGCTCAGTAATCAATTTTCTTGAGAGTTTTTATTGCGATTGGATCATCAAAATGCCTTTTGTACTTGAGAAATATTTTCCTCACTTCGTTCTAATAAATTGTTTGGATCATTTAAAATGGCTGTTTTTTACAACATGCTAGTGTATTCAGTTGCGCTCAAGTTGATTTGGATTTTGACAAATGGAAGGTCTACATTGATTTTTCTTTTTCTTTACGAAAATGTGTAAGTACACAATTGATTGAATGGTGTATTTAATGTTAATAAACAAGTGTGGAAAAATGTTATGTGTGTTAAACAGGTCCGTATTATATGTGTTAAATAGGTTAAATAGATCATGTTATGTGTATTAACCTGAAAACGACATATTTATTAAACTTGTCAAAAAGGTCGGGTTCGGATAATCCATTTAATAGCCAGGTTAGGCTAGTGTTTATACATTTCGATATGATTATTAAACATGTCAGGTTTGAGTTTTAAGATTTTCGACAAAAACTCGAAATCAACTTGACACGAAATGACTAAATCTAGTGTTATTTAAGGTGTAAGGCGAACTGAAGCGATTAAAGCTCCTAAAGGCTAGGCGAAAAGCGAAGCGAAACGCTTCACCAAAGTGAAGCGAACAGTTAAAAAAAAGGTAAATATTTTATTATAATTATTTCTAAATATTTAAGTTCTAATTTTACAAATAGTAAATATTTAAATTCAACCAAAACCATAAACATTTAAATTTAAACAAACACTAATAATATCTCAAATTTTAATGACAGTCACAGCTTAAACATTTAAATTCAGAAAATCAGCACTACTATCATCAAAATCAGTATTACAGAAAATCAAAATCAGCAGAAATAAACAGTACAAATTCAGTAGAAATAAACAGTTCAAAAAATAAGCAAAAGTAATACAAAAAATAACATTAAGTATTACAGAAAATCAGCAGAAGCAGAGATCAACAGAAGTAGCAAAATCAACATTAAATAGAGAAAATCAACGTCAAATTAGAAGCTGTACAAAAAATCAGCATCAAATTAAAGGCAGAAAAAAAAGTAGAATCAAGATTATATGAAAAAACAGAATTAACAAAATCAGCATTAAGCAAAATCAACATCAGAGAAGCAAAAACAGAAGCAGAGAAGCAAAACCAAAAGCATAGAAACAAAAATAGAATAAGAACCAGATCCAGGACCAAAATCAATAGCAAAAGCTAAAGCAGAAAAAGAGAAGCAAGAAGCAGAACCAGAACCAGAAACAGAAGAAGAGAAGAAGAAGCACAAGCAAAAACAAAGAAATAGAACTAAAATGAGAAGAAGAATTAGTAGAAGAAGAGAAGAGAAGAGGAGATGAGAGGAGAGGAGAGAAGAGAAAATACCTCTGTTGTCAAAGAAGAAGACCAAAGCAGCAGGATAAGTAGGAGATGCATTAAGGTACTAGTATTTTCTGTCAAAGAAGAAAAAAAAAAGATTTAAAAAAGTAAAAGAAGAAGATGACAAGGTGGAGAGAAATAGAGAAAAATTAGGTACCTGTGTGTGGTGTTTTTTGTTTAAGAAGAAGATAGAAGTAACATATGCAAAACTTTTTGTCGAAGAAGAAGAAAAAAAATTAAAAGAAGAAGAGAAATAGAGAAGGGAGGGGGCAAACCTGTGGGAGAAGCGAGGAAGGAGCGGTAGCTGCAATCCTCTGACCTTTAGGCAAAATTAGGGTTTGGGTGTGTTGAATATATTGGGATAAGGGGGCAATTGGGTGTATGAGTATCTCACAATTTGTTTCAATAATTGCCTCAATCCAACGGTCCATAATAAAAAAAAAACAACTCTAAAAACTTAACTAAAGAGTCGTTTTTTTTTTTTTTCGCTTTTTTCGCTTTTCCATCGCTTTAGTCATGTTCACTTCACCTGGGTTATTCAAGGTGAGCCACCCTTGCCTCGCTTCGCTTCTCCCCTAGGCGCTTGTCTAGGCGAACTTTTCACAACACTAACCCAACCCGACACGTTTGACACTCCTAAACGTAAGCTTATTATATGCACTTTTTTCTTTTGGTTTCGACTTATTTAAGGTTGCTCTATCGATTGAGTGATTTACACAAAATTATCATTTTCCAAAGTGCTTATACTATGTTTCGGAGACGTGACAAGTACATGTGTGGTGCATTTATGAGATATGTGACGAGATGTGGGCAGCTCGCTAAACATGAGTTGATACGTGGCATAGGATTGTGTCCCCTAAACTACCATAAACTGAGACCGATTGAATTAACTCTTCTAAGGCAGCAAAGATATACTTGATGAGGAAAAGAATGTGTTGACGGGTGAGCTTGAGCATCAATTTCTTTTGGGAGGTGTGCCTCAGGTAGAATGTGCTGATATAACTGGCGATCATTATCTTGTCACTTCAACGTGGGTCCAATACCAAATCTCTTGAATAACGGAAGAAGACGTGACCCTTGTTAACGTAGACAAACCATGTAAACATCAAATTAAATGCTCGACATAGGGTCATAAATGCTCGACATGAAGTACTTGATGTTCGGGATGACATAATAAGTAAGAACGGTAATAATAAATGCTCGGCCTCTTGAGTAATGAAGTCATGGCTACACCCTGTTGCCAAGCATTGATGAGGCATGACAGGGCATTCTAAATGTGCGGCTCAATGGTGAAAGATCTACTGATGTGATAACCCTCACAGTGGGATGCATACCGTCAGCTGTTAGGGCTAAGTTTGGTGTACTCAAGTGGTTCCCATGTTAGCATCTTTAAAGGTATAAATATCTCAAGGAGGCAAAACTCAGGTATGTATTGTAAACCAGAATTGCACAATACTCATATCCTCTCGCCCTTGAGCGCCGGTTGACTTAAGGATCAGAAGGGATGTGCTGGATACATATCTGATTCCTTTCTAATTTCTTTCTTTGTTTCAGGAATCTCACCTCAAGTTCGACTAGGAGTCACTATCTCAAACTATTGTAGAAAATCAACCGAATAATATGAATCATCACATTATATGGAATTAATTTTTCTTATGATGTTTGATTATTTTCTTTGAGAGGACATGTGGAAAAGAGTTTTGAGTGTTGTAGTTCCAGTCGTTTGGGGTATGGCCCCGGGAGGGATAAGTCTTTGCCAACGCAAAGCGCCGCTCCCAAACAGAAAACACAAGCCTTGCTCTTTGTCGTTAGGAGAACGTCCTCGGGGGGGATAAGTCTTTGCTTATGCAGAGCACCATGCCCAAAAAGTTGAAACACAAGCATTACACTTGGTCGTTAGGGGTACGATCCCGAGTTGGATAAGCCTTTGTTAATGCAAAATGTCATGCTTAAAAAGTTAAAACACATGTCTTGCACTTGGTCGTTAGTGGCACGGCTCCGGGAGGGATAAGCCTTTGCCAACTTTAAGCACTGCGCTCATAAAGTTAAACAAGCCTGGTGCTTGATCATTGGGGGTATGGCCAAGGAAGAAGGACTGTCATCAAGGGTTTGGCATTTAATGCAAGGATTTGGTTTCCAATCATATTCAATAGCTTGGTCATAACTTCCATCATTGGTATCTATGGTGACGAAATCTGGAAGAGGAATGAAAGGGTTTATTTCAACACAAATGCGAGCAAAAGTTAGGCGAGACCCTGTGGCTGTGGGTCTGTCAACATTCAAAGGGATAGCTAGGTAACTGCCTTCCTTAAAATATTACAAAATGACAAAAGGAAGTCTCATTGATAAATAAAGGGCTTTGCATCCCTCATAGCATTAAAAAAAAAATACATAATAGTAAAAAGGCCCTTGGGCCTTAAGAGTTGAAAGTGAGCGTTAAAGAAAACATCTTCACTAGGGTCACAAAAGTTTCAATTCTCGGCACCACCTTCTTGGTTGTCGCCATTCTAAGCACCTCTACGTCACCTTGCCTCCAGATTGCCCTCTCCATTCGTGCCATCGTCATGATTGCCGAATAGATCCTCAAGTTCCCCAAACTCCCCAATTGATGAAGGGTTTTGTTAACCAAGCGGGATATCAGGAAGTATAGGGTCTCGAGGATGAATAGGAAGAGCGGGGAAAGGTAGCTGCAATGGAGAGATCACATTGTTGCTGAATCCCAGTCACTTATCAAGATTGGCTCATTTGTTGTTGTCGATCCCCTCGGGATATCATCAGTGGGAGTGTCCTACTAGTCCTTTTCAAGAAGATCTTGTCGAGCATCTTTTGGGGGATGGTCTCCTTCATCCTAAATAGGCTTGGGAACAAAGATATACTGTACAAATAGCACTGATTCAACATTTACCCCAACTGACTGACGAGCCTCATCCCATCCCTTCTTGAAGGATTTCCCCAGGTCATCCGAGAATGCCTTCACCTCCGTCAAGTTAAACACTTGTATGTGAATTGAGTTCTCTCTCTGCACAATTTTTGTCAATGTCAACGTCTGGTCTTCCACTTTAGTAGTTAGGGTGGCACAGTTCTTCTCAAGCTCCAACAATTTGGCCTCGGTAGTAGAAACTTTCAGCTCAACTTTAGTCATCTTTTTTTTCGCCTTGGCCTCGAAGCCTTTCTTTTCTTCACGTCGGATGACAAGCCCTCCATTCGTTTTGTCAAGTCGGCAATCTATTTCACTTAATCAACAAAAGTCTTTTCGACACGGCTTATGTGGATGTCCCGCTAGTCTTTCTTGGTTTGGGCCTTTCTCAACTTGGGTCCAGTAATCCCTGAAGCGCTCGATGATGATTTCTGTTTGTTGATTGATCTCGGAAATGAACAAGTTCGGTTGAGTATTGCCATTGAGCACAAGAGTGGAAAGAAATCAAGGAAACTTACTAGTACGGAATTCTAGACCTTGGAGAAGGCGATTTTCAGATCGGTCTTTGTGGATGGCCATGTTGGCATTGAAGTGCATGGCATCACTAACTGCCAAGGCAATGTCGAGGGAGTTAATGATGCAATTGGTGGTCATCACCGCCTTGTCCTTGCATGTAACCACCCTCGAGTTCCACTCCTTGGCCAGCTTGTTGGGAGGCAGCAGGCAGAGGCGGGGGCTAGGGAATTTCGGACCTTTGGATTAGCGGGGCTCCAGAGTCATGGTGATGCTTGACCCTGTGCTCATAGGAAGGGTCATCTTCTCAGCCCTGACATTGATCGTGTCGAGGAATCTTGGGCTAATTTAGGGGAGGCATAACTTGCTGCGACGGCGGTTGTTGTTGGCGAGATTCTAAAAACTGTTGGGAAGGAACTGTGGTGGCTTGGGAAGTACCGTTGGGTTGCGAAGGGGTAGTTCTTTGGGCGGCGGCCACGACTTCCAGGCTCTCAGTAGTAATCTTGGGCATCCGAAACATGTCTAGCTCGGGTGAGGTTGTGGGAGTGGCGTTAGTCTCTCGGTTGGGATCGTTTTCTAAATTTGCTTCTTTGTCTCCTTTTTCTCTTGTGGGATCATCTTCTAAGTTTACAGAGTACATTTCTTTGGTAAAAGTCATTCATTTAATCGAGAAATATTTGGAAGGGTAAATCATTCAAGAACAAGAAAAATATAATTGCATTCATAAAATATTTGAAGTATAATCATGAAAACCATACCCTAACTAGAGAATAGGAAGAGAATTACTCATTAGCCATGAGCAAAATTGTCACAATAAAATAAAAAAAAGGTCTGAAGAAAAGTCTCCAAATGGGTCCCCTAAGAGGTTCACTCCCCCTTATATTTATATATATAAAACTCAAATAAAGAAATTAGGAATTAAAATACTACAGACTTCTACTAGGGCAGAACACTTTCCCGTCAAAACTTGGAGGCGCGTTCGAATGGTTGAGCTTCATTCCAACGGAATCAGTAACATCAACACGCATTTGAATGGATGAGATGCATTCGAACGAAAGTAGGTATTGTTAAATGCACTATTCAAACGGACTCTCATGCATTCAAATGGTGAAAACCCACTGGAATTCGCAACTTGGCCTGTATTTGAACGGCCTCTCACAGTTCGAACGGTTGGACTCTGTATCGTATCTTGCGTTCCAACAAACCATTTCCATTTGAACAATATAAATTCTCTAGAATGTCTTCAACTTTCTTCGTATTGGGGCTTGCGTTTGAACGGTCCTTTATCATTTGAACGGTGCTACTTCATTCGACATCCTTTGATTTCTCTCCAACATCTTTGAAAATAAAAATTTTCTTTATTTTAGCACCAATCTTTTATTGCACTTTGACCCTCTTGATTACACTTTATTCTTCATTCGGGTGGTCATTTTGCCAAATCACTTTTTTAACTTGCAAAATTACCAAAATATTATAAATCACAAAATATTATATCAAAGAATTATTAATCTAATAACTCAAAAACATCACAATTTGTTATCATTAACAGATAAAGAAATAACACTTTTCTTGATGAATCACACCCCCAACCTACATCTTACAAACCCCTTGTAAGGTCAAAATCCTAAAATATAAACAAACTGAAACAAAATTATTGACGTCAAGACTCATGATTGCATTTATTATCATATGCAACAAGCCTTTAAACCCTTAGGTGTTCCTAATCGAAGAGTTATAGTCTCATGAAGGTTTCAGTGAAGATACCTTTAAACTTCCATTAATTTTGCCTAATGCTTTGAATTCATCATATAACTCCGCCAATCAATCAAACATCGGATATAAATAAAAATATGAACAAGCGCATGCCAAGTCAAATCATAAAATTACAGATTATGCATCAATATTTACCAATTTCATTTACAATGAAATTCGTGTGTAGTGGGCAAACGACCAGACATGAGTAGAAAGTCAATCAAAGATGCACTGCCTTTCTACTATCCACTGCTAGCTTTGAACCAATCCTCACGCAAGTTATACTCTCAACAATGAAACCAGTCAGATTATTCTGGCTAATTTCCTTCCGTTTTTTCATATGTGAGTAGAATTATTGTAATATCAAAACAAAGTATATCTCACATAGGATTATAACCAATGAACACTATCAACGAAAGGAGATTAGCATAGTCTTATGATCAGAAATCAACTTACAATACTCAAAACAACTACTGTCTTCCTCATGCATACAAGTCATGCATCACTAACAACTCTTGAGATCAAATAGGTCTTTATTTAAGGTTGTAACGTGGCCTTGGGTCATTGGGGTTAATAACCAAAGGGAAATAATAGTTCAAAACATTACTCCAAGAATACTTTGTATCTCACTATATCTTGAAATATAGTTCTAGAAACTCTCCTTACAAGTATGATTTTTTCAACACTTTCTCATAAATACATTTCATCTTCTTTTCACTTTTCTTTTTTTCTTCTTTTTCCATGCTCATTCTTTTTCAATGCTCATTCTTTTTCAATTTTTTTCAACAACCATATACACATTTTCTTCGGTAAGTCAAACACTTTCAATCTCACAAGTGTACTAAAGATACAACCCTTTCTGTTTCAGCCAGTGCCAACCACATAATCCCTTGCATATATATGATACAACTTAATCTCTTGATAAGCAAGTGTAAGGATATGATATCTCATGCTAAGCTTGGTTATTATATATGGGTTACCAAACGAATTTTCAAAAGGTTCAATCATGGCTTCTAAGGATAATAAATTTTTAAGAACTAAGGCCAAGGCTCAAAATAAATCAAACATGACCTAAAATCATATCTCAAGAGTTTTAGAAACACACTCAATATGCAAATAACTCATAATCAAACAGTTATTTATAATTTCAACATTTATCAAAACAAACATAATGAAACTATTTAAGAAATAAAACTGAATGAATTTATCTTTCTTGAGTAAATATACATATCACTCCAAGAATGAATGTCTCTAAACTCACAATTGACATCATATTATTATCCACTCTATGTATCAAGTTTGAAGTTAATGTATCTTCTCCTAACTTCTAACTCAAGTAAGGTCATACGTGTTCTAATATTTTGAGTTTCAATCGAGAGTAGAATTTATAATAGTAAAATGTAATCTAGAATTCTATAATAGACTAAAGCATAAACAAGTTCAAATTTTCATTAAAATACTCGATACCCAATCATTAGTCTCATCATATACACATAATGCAAACAATTGGCAACATATAGATTGGTCAAAATAGGTTTTCATTACAGTCTTTATCTAAAAACAAAAGTAGACTAATTAAGTCGAGCCTTGACTTAAGTAGATACGACTGGGCTTTGACTACCAACTCAATCCTAACTGACTCGACAAAATAAATGTCAATACTAAAAACAATCTAGAACAAATTCCAAGATATCCAAAGTCTAGGAAGA
Organism: Ilex paraguariensis; assembly: GCA_963454935.2. Taxonomy (NCBI): domain Eukaryota; kingdom Viridiplantae; phylum Streptophyta; class Magnoliopsida; order Aquifoliales; family Aquifoliaceae; genus Ilex; species Ilex paraguariensis. Next base: position 100,842 of record CAUOFW020000747.1, on the reverse strand, counting down.
AGGACCAGTACGATCTCCTGGTGCAAGGCGAAGATTATCAAGAATGGCTCCATACCTAGCTAACTCTATCTTAATCCATTTCTGATCCTCTATGATTTGAAGTAAAAGATCCATCTCAAAACGAGTATCCATTAGATCTCCGACCGAGGCATCAACATCATCACCTTCATCCCCCTCCTCATCTACATCAGGCTCATCCCTAGTAGCAGCACTCCTACTCTTCATCCGAGCAATGAGATCCAAAAGCTTAGGACATTTCTCCTTAAGCATCCCATTCTCTATAGCTATCCACAGCCTCGCACAAATCTGGGTAGCTAAGTAGCTAAATGGAAGAGATGCATTCTTAGTAGTCACCTTCAGTGCTCTCTGCATCTCAGACATGATTATTGATGACAAACACACCAGTACCCAAAACATATACCAACCTTGCTCTCTCAAGATACACCTAAGTCTTCCTACCCAATGGTACGATATTCGAAGCAGAAATTCAATTCAAAATTCTATACTTATTAGTCAATTGGTCTTGAGTCAAATACTTGGGTTTCTGAATCCATACAAAGTGAGGGTCCAAGTCAATTCCCTAGCCATATCTTGCATTTCTAATGCCATAGCAAAAGTGAATTGTGGCCTAGGGGTTACATTAATGCCTATCACTGCAAAAATCATAGTCGAATCTATTATCATCCTTTTCCCCCCTCACATAAGTAGAAAACCTTTTAGGATAAGTCCTCTTAGTATTATAGTAAAATTCCCTAACCAAAGCTGTAGCCCCCTTCCCATTTTTCAATTTCCTAAACTCACCCCATCCCCTACTCTGAATATTTGATCAATCCCATACACAAAAAAATCATTATAAAGAGTAGCTCTCTCCATAACTATAGGCCGTTGAGAAAAATATAAATCATACTTCTTACTCTTTTCCAAATAAGGAAAATGATCCACATTATATACATGGCGAAAACCCCGATTATCAATCACCACACCTGGCTGCAATGGTTGAGCTTCTTGAACACTAGTACCCACACGAGCTCTCTTGTTCACCATTGAATATTTTTTTTCAAAAGCTTGAAGAAGGTAATGGGTTTCTTGAAAAAAATTAAATATGCTGAAATAACCCTTAACTGAGAAGAAGAAGCCTAAGTTTGGAAGAAGAAATTTATTATTTTTGGTGACATTTAGGTGAGAAAACAAGAATTGTTGAAGCTTCCTGGAGAGGGTTAATGGTGGGTTTCGATTTTAGAGAGAGAGAAAGGTGCAGATGGGTTGTAGAAGACGAACGCCAGGTTTTATAGACGGGGAGGCGCGTTCCAACAGAGGAGTACTGTTCGAACAATGCATTTTAATCTGTCTTTTTCTGAAACTTTACGTCTTTCAAATCGATTTTTAGCTTTTGGTTTTCAAGGTGCGTTTGAATGGCCTTTTTCCGTTCGAATGGTGGGTTTTAATTATAGCATGTGTTCGAACGGTTTGAAGTTATTGGATCTCCTTAGACTGGATCTCAAAATATTGACCAAAAATAAAAAAATAAAAATTGAAATAGCCTAAAATAAATAATAATAAATATTTAAATTCATCTAAAAAAATTGAACTCAGATAATTAAGATTGCATCACAATTATCCCACTCCCAACCCAAATTAGGCGTTGTCCTTAATGAATTAAAAAACAATAATATATCATAAAAGAAATTCAGGCATGGGAGAAAAACATACATATATTCGCAATCTTTTTTACCAAATCCTAAAAATTAAACACTTTACATACCAGAAAGAAATTATGTGAAAAAACAATTAAAAAGAAAATAAAAACAAAACTACTATACATTACAAGAAACAATCACAGTCAATTATCAGATTCATATCTTGGATCCACCAATTCAATGGACTCCACCTCTGCCACTATCCTTTCTAAAAATAGTTTCAACCTTTGACCATTTGCTTTAAAAATATTACCGTTTTTTCGGGTTTTTGATCTCAACAGCCCCATGAGAAAAAATCTCTTTTCCCACAAATGGGCCAGACCACCTTGATCTCTACTTACCAGAAATAAGGTGGAGGCAAGAATTATAAAGCAGAACCTTTTGTGACAGTTCAAATTTTTTTCTCACGATGGTCCTATCATGGAAAATTTTCATTCTAAGTTTGGCAATCTTAGCATTCTCATAAGCATCATTCCTATGCTCTTCCAATTCATTGATTTGAAGCTTCCTAGATGTTCCTACGTTATCTATGTCAAAATTCACATTCTTAATTGTCCAATATGCTCTATGTTCAAGTTCCACAAGTAGGTGAAAAGGCTTCCCATAAATTAACCTATAAGTAGACATTCCAAGAATTGTTTTGAAAGCAATACGGTAAGCCCACAAGACATCAGTTAGTCTTAAAGACCAATATTTGTGATATAAATTTATCGTTTTTTCTAAAATTTGTTTTATCTCCTTAGTAGCCGACTCTAGCAGTCCACTTGTCTAGGGATGGTAAGGTGTACCCACTTTATGAGTAATGGCATATTTGGGCCTCAAAGTTCAGAAAATTTATTACAAAAGTGAGTCCCTCCATCATTAATAATGACTCGAGGTATCCTAAACCATAAAAGAATGTGTTTTTTTTAAAAACTTGGTCACTGTACGATGATCATTGGTTCGGCAAGGGATAACTTCAACCCATTTAGAGACATAATCAACGACAACTAGAATATATTCGTAGCCAAATGATTGTGGGAAGGGTCCTATAAAGTCAATGCCCCAACAATAAAAGATATCAATCACTAAAATAGTATTCAAGGGCATTATGTTCTTTCATGAGATACCTCCTAACTGTTGATAATGATCACATGAAAGGCAAAACGAATTGGTATTTTTAAATAGTGATGACTGCAAAATCTTTGTAGTAGTTTTCTTTGATGAAAAGTGGGCTCCACATGGTTCAGTATGACAATTTTATAACACTGTGAATTTCATGGTTAGGTACACAGCTCCTAATGATCTGGTATTTACAGTATTTAAAGAGATAAGGGTCATCCAAAAGAAATTGTGCACCTCTACTAAATTTTTTTTCCAATCCACAGAATTGAAAGAACCATCCTCTAGAACATCATATGTTAACCTTGAAAGGTGATTAGCCACTACATTTTTCACTCATTTTTTATCTTTAATAACTAGATCAAATCCCTATAGTAGGAGTATCCACCGTAGCAATCTTGGCTTTGCATCCTTCTTGGTCGACAAATATTTCACTGCAGCATGATCAATAAAAACCAAAGCTAAGAAGCCTACTAAATAAGATCGAAATTTATCTAAAACAAACACTACATCAAGTAACTCTTTTTCAGTAGTTAAATAATTCATTTGAGCATCATTAAGAGTTTTACTTGCATAGTAAATGACTTATACCTTTTTCTCTTTTCTTTGTCCCAACATTGTTCCTACGACATAATTACTGGTATCATACATTAATTTAAAGGGTAGGGACCAGTCAGGTGGTTGCATGATGGAGGCAGAAATCAACATGCCTTTAAGCTTCTTGAAAGCTTTTTGGCACGCATTATCCCACACGAATGGACCATCCCGACTTACAAGATGGTACATAGGTCTAGATGTCGCACTAATGTTCATTATGAATCTCCCATAAAATCTCATATGTCCTAAAATTGATCTCATAACTTTTACCCTTTGTGGAGCGCAGGTAAATTGTCAATTAAGTCAATCTTTGCTTTGTCAACTTTGATGCGTCAAGATGAAACAGTGTGTCCTAACACTATACCCTATGTCACCATAAAATAACACTTTTTTCCAATTAAGTACAAGATTAGTTTCTTTACACCTAACAAGAAACATTTTTCAAATTTTTTAAACATAAATCAAACGAATCACCAGAAACAGAGAAGTTATTCATGAAAACTTCTAAACATTTTTCTACCATGTCATTAACAAGGCTAAGCATACATCGTTGAAAAGCCGTAGGAGCATTACACAAACCAAACAACATCCTCCTATAGGCAAATATATCAAAAAGATGGGTGAACATGGTTTTCTCCTGGTCGTCCTTCGCTATTTCAGTCTAGTTGTACCCTGAGTACCCGTCAAGGAAACAATAAAATATATGAACCGCTGTCATTTCTGAAATTTTATCAAGGAATGGGAAAGAGAAGTGGTCTTTCCCAGTAATAACATTGAGTTTTCGATAGTCAATATAAATGCGCATCACTTGACAACTCGGGTAGGCACTAACTCATTGTCGTCATTTTTTAATATCGTATCTCCAAATTTTTTCAGTACTACGTAGGTTGGGCTGACCCATTTACTATCTGAGATGGGGAAGATGATTCCCACATCTAACAATTTTAACACTTCAGCCCATACAATCTCCTTTATATGTGGGTTCAACCGACATTGCATTTGACGAGAAGGTTTTGAATCCTCCTCAAAGCAGCTGGTATGACTGCAGACAAGAGGACTTATACCTTTCAAAGCAGTGATGGTCCACCCAATAATACTACGATGTTGCCCAAGGACCTTTATCAGTTTGGACTCTTGGTCCAATGTAAGAGTATAAGAGATGACCTCCAAATATGACTCACCCTCCCCAAAAGATACATACTTCTGAGTGGTTGGGAGGGGTTTCAGTTCAAGTTTTGGTGGTTTTTTAGAAGAAGAAAGTGGCTTCTCACCACTATAAATTAATTTCTCAAACTTGGCCACCCATGGCCCGACAAGATAATTAGAAAAGCAAGCCTCCTCAAATAAGGAGTCATCCTCAGAAAAATTAGACTCACCATCAGAAAACATGGACTCACTCAAACATGTCCCCACATAATCCTCGATGAATGCCCTATCAAGATGTTCTTGTGCCAAAGACTCAATAAAATTAACTCTTTCACTTCCTTCTCTTCACCCAATTGCTTAGCTATATTGAAAATATTAACTCTGAGGTTTCTTGAGTCTTTGAGGGAAAGGAGCAGGAATAGGACATGGAGGCTCCTCAGCCTCTCTTGACTAAGTTTTATTAGGGAAGACTCAACCATAGGTGAAGATATAGGCTCAATGTGTGTCTATGGTGTGACTTTTTCAATGGTTTTACCACTCCTAAGAGTGGCGACGATTTGGACTTATTCTTAGGAAGAGTCCATGGGAACAAAATTGTGAATATAAAACTGACCTTGTGAAGGCTTTGGTTGGGCAAGAAATTTACCTTTTTCTTGATTGGCCATCGACTGGGTTAGTTTTTGCATGTGCCAGTGCCCTTTTAAATCATCTAAAGACTGTGTAGTCTGGGCTTTAAATTTTTTAAATTCATTGTGGGTTTGATAGTTTTGATTATTATATTGCATCTGGGCCAGCATAAATTGTTAAAGGTATCCTCCAGAATACGCATATGAAGGGATGGGTAAGGTGGGTATTGTTGTTGTGGTGGTTGTGCTTGATCCTATTGTTGACCCCTCCAACTAAAATTTGCGTGTTGTCTTCACCCTTGATTATGTGTCTAGGGGTTATTGTATGAATTTTGAAAAATGGAGACGATATTGGAATTTTTCAATAGCATCTCTTGAAAAGTAGGAATTGTGGGACACTTCTCAATAGAATGCCCACTAAAGCCCACATGTACGTTTAGTGGGTGGCACATCAGACAATTCGTTGACTCTCTTCATCTCTAGAGCCTCAAGCTTTTGAGATAAAGAAGTCATATTTGCCCTTAAATCATCTTCCTTTTTCAGTGTATACTTCCCCAATGGGAAGTGGTTGATCTATTGACAGGTGAGGCTGAGTTCTATATCTGGAACTCTTAGATAATCTATTGAAAAAATCGAAAAGCCTAATTAGGATTTTTATCCATGTATTCTCCCTGTGACATCATCTCGACGAACTGATGCATAGAGGTAGGGAGAGAGTCATAGAAAACACCTACGAGGGTCTGACTTTCAAACCCATGGTGTAGACATGCGTGGAAGAGATCTTTGAACCTTTTCTAACAGTTTCCCCTTCTTTCATAGAAAAATTTATGATGTGACGTTTTAAAGCATTGGTGCGATGAATGGAGAAGAATTGTTTGAAAAATTCTTTTTGCAATGCGGACCAATTCGGGATAGAATGTGATTTTAGAATATTAAGCCACTGCTTGGCTTTATCCTTCAGGGAAAAAGGAAAAAGCTTCAGCTTAGCTAACTTGGAACTATCCCGAAAAGTCCCGCATACCTCTTCGAATTCCTTCATGTGAAGAGAGGGATTTTCGGAATCGGGGTCATGGAATTGTGGCAAAAGCTAGATTGTGCGAGGTTTGACTGTTAACCTTTGTGCATTTTGTGGGAAAACAAGACATGATGGGACACTGCTCCATGTGGGATGCAGATAATCCCCAAGAGTTTTGACCTATTGGTCAACCCCTTGACTGCAGTTAGCGTTATTTCAGCTAGGGTTATTAACGTTGTCTCCCATGTCACTGCTTGTTCAACTTAGATCAAAGGAGGGGGTAAGAACTGACTTAGTAGACTCTAAAGATGAAGATGAACCTATGGACCCTATAGATTCTTTAAATGGTGACTCTATCATAATCTGAATTTTCTCCACCAGACATATAATTATAAAATAGATAATGATCGTGACTTGAAGCAAATTAGCAGTTAAAAATTAAACAACAAGAATTAAATAAATCCTATATAACTTTAAAAAAAAAAACCAAAATTAACAGAACTTCTAAAAGATGGAACAAGGTTACCCAGAAAAGTTAAGTTCTCCAAATAGCTCGTTGTGACTTCTGATTCTTCTTTTTGGCTTCCGTATCCTTTTAGCTCTTTGGTAACAATGTTGAAAATTTGCTTGATTTTGAAAATGGTGTCCCCAAGTGCAGGTGGTCGGCAATAGTAATTACTCAGTAGTTCGAGGTCGATCATAAGGGAATTGGTTTAGATATGAGAAGGTAAAAAATAAAAACAATGAAAAAAGAATTGAGTTTAAGTAACTAAATAGATTTAAAAGAATTTGTTATGAAAGAAGGATATCCTCTAGCTTTGGGATTAGGTATTATTCATGTAAATCAATATCATATTTATGTAATTATATTATTATTATCTAAGTGGACTTTCATCGTCAGTATAATCAATCAGAAAATATAGCTTTGAAAACCAGATTTTGATTGAAAAGAAAATAAGAACTCAAGAACTATTATTGTAAACTGACAGAGTATTATAAGTATTGATCATACCAATAACTCAATCTTGTTAATGATTAATCAAATAAGTTTACAAAGCACATTATTTTGGTAAAAGTCATTCATTCAATTGAGAAATGTTTGAAAGGATAAATCATTCAAGAACAAGAAAAATATAATTGTATTTATAAAATATTCAAAATACAATTATGAAAACCATACCCTAACTACAGAATAGTAAGAGAATTACTCACTAGCCATGAGCAAAATATTCCCAATAAAATAATAAGTCTGCAGAAAAGTCTTCAAAAAGGTCCCCCAAAGAGGTTGACTCTCCCTTATTTTTATATATATTAACTCTAATAAAGAAATTCAGAATTAAAATACTACAGACTTTTGCTAGGGTAGAACACTTTCTCATCAAAACTTAGAGCCATGTTGGAATGGTTGTGCTTCGTTCGAATGAAATCATCAACATCAACACGTGTTTGAACGAAGGAGATGCGTTCGAACGAAAGTACATATCGTTAAATGCACTATTCAAACAGACACCATGGCTTCGAATGCCCCCTCATCGTTTGAACTGTGGGACTCTGTATCTATCTTGTGTTCCAACGAACTGTCTTTGTTTGAACAGTACAAACTCTCTGGAATGTCTTCAACTTTCTTCGTAATAGGGCTTGCGTTCGAACGGTCCTTCATCGTTCGAACGGTGCTACTTTATCTGGCATCCTTTGACTTCTCTCCAACATCTTTGAAAATAAAAATAATCTCTATTTTAGCACCAATCTTTTATTACACTTTGACCCTCTTGATTACACTCTATTCTTCATTCAGGTGGTCATTTTGCTAAATCACTTCTTTTACCAGCAAAATTACCAAAACATTATAAATCACGTAAAAAATATTATATCAATGAATAATTAATCTAATAACTCAAAAACAACGCAATTGGTCATCATTAACAGATAAAGAAATAACATTTTTCATGACGAATCACCTACATAGAAAGCGTTCATTCCCTCTCACGCCATGTAGCCCATGACACTAGAAAACCAAAGGTTGGGGTTAGTTGACGGGACGTAGGTGGCTCACCAATCATTAGTTGACACATGGCATAGGATTGCAAATAAGTGTGTCCTCCAAGCTGCCATAGATCGAGAGCGATTGAACTAAACTCTTTCAAGGTTGAGGAGATATACTTGATGAGGAAAAGAATATGTTCATAGGTGAGCCCGACATCAATTTCTCTTGGGAGGTACACTTTCTGCAGAATGTGCTAATGTAACAGGCTATCATTATCATGTCATATCAACTTGGGTCTAGCACCAAATCCCTCGAATAACAGAAGAAGGCATGACCATAATTTTGAAAATCGGTTGTTGCGTAATGTAACGGCTGTTATGTAACCCGTTGCACCCCCATTTAAAGGTGAGAATGACATTCACATCCATAATCGTCATTACGGCCCTATAATGCCCTTAACGACCGATATGGACAAAATTGGGCCGATTTACCCGTTTCAACACAAAAACCATCTAGAAAACCCAAAATGCGGCCACTCTGTTCTTCCTCATCCTTATTTAGATCTAGAAAATTCCTCATCTTTGAGATGCAAAAAAGGCTAAAAAAACTCATCTTTAATTTGAATTTAAGAATCCAGCTTAGTTGAATTGCGTAGGATCTGTTGGATTAATCTCCATATATTCTAGAACCATTGCTTTTTCGTTTCAGATCTGTGCTCGGCTATTAGCTTCGTTTTGTTGAAGACTCCGACCATCGCTACTCTTCATTTGTAGGTTTGGTTTTGTGGGTATTAGGTGTTTTTTGCTGATTGCTTTTTGATAAAATGTCTGAATATGTCTTCACTTATTCTCCACATTTTTTATTTAGTGTAAATGGTCCAGTTGCTTTTTTACACAAATATAAATAAATTATAATATCATCTTGTAATGCTTAACGAAGTGGGTTGATTATTATCATGCTTATTCAATATTAGACATATTTTTAATATCTCATTAACATGTTTATGATACAATAAAATATACTAAAAAGTACCAAACACTCATATTTGTATTATTTTAGAGTTGAAACAAGTAAAGATTCATTTTCTATGGGTGTTGTGAGTTGAAAAAAAAAATTTACTCCTTCGGTTTCCGTTTCTATTACATAACGTCCGTGTCTGTTATACCATTACCGTTATGGTAGTCGTTACCATTTTCAAAACCATGGGCATGACCCTTGTTGACATAGACAATCCATATGAACATCAAATTAAATGCTCAACATATGGTCATAAATGCTCAGCATAGGATCATGAATGCTCGACACAAAACACTTGATGTTGGGGATGACATAATGAGTAAGGAGTGGACAATTTTAAATGCTCGGCCTCCCGAGTAATGAAGTTATGATTACACCCCGTTGTCAAGCATTGATGAGGCATGATGGGACATATTAAATGCGTGGCTCAATGGTGAAAGATGTGTTGACATGATAGCCCTCAAGGAGGGGTTTTGGCCATAGGCTGTCAAGCCTAATGATAGCGCAGCCATTGGTTGTTTAGACCAATATAATCTACTTTAGAAGCCTAGACGAAAGATTAAGAATTTTTGGTCAAAAAGAAAGTGTAATTGATAGTTTTATTATTATTATTTAATTTAGGAGTATTAGTTAGAATTTGATTAAAAAATTATTAGAGTTTTATGTAGAATACGAATTTGAGAATTTGATTATAAAATTCTTTTAGTATTTTAGTAGGAAAATATTTTTTATTTTGGTAGGAGACTTAGTCTATAAATATAGATGTAAGTTTTATTCTTTTATATTAGAGAGTGATGTAATAAAAATTGTTTCACTGTAGAGAATTTTATGTGTTTCTTGACATAATTCGTGCGAGGATTTGGTATCTCTTTTTCTTTTTATTCTAATTTTTTTTTCCGACTTACATCAAAACTTCGATCCACTTTTTGCTTCTTTTTTTGCTTCCCGTTCTGAAAACAAAGTTTAAACCACGATTTACTGTTCATACAAGGTATTGTTCAACCATCTAAAAAACCCTCCATTGTTTGCACAATCCACCATTCATCATGATCATAGCAATTACCATGAGTGGTTGCTTCAAAGTTGAACCAAAGTTTTTGCGTCAAACCAGTTCGCTTTTGAACGGGCCTTTGTGAAGAAGACTTTGTGGATTTTTTTTTATTACCTTGTTGGGTATTGAAGGTACATACTTAATCCCAATCTCCTTTTACCTTATTTTTTTTTTCCTTATATCTGCCTGAACTACCTTCTTAAAACCTTGATCAAGCCCACAAAAGAAATGGAAAATTTCAGCCCAACCCAGAAGAACAAAAACCAATCCAGCCCAATATCCGTAGTGAACCCCAACCCACCTTGCTGATCCTACCACAGAGCCTATACAACCCAGCCCACTATTCTATAGATTCACCTCCAATACTTTCAGAAGTTACATAGCTCCCCCCTAAAGTTTTTGAAATTATACTTTTGCCCCCAAATTTTCTTGCAATTGCAATTTGGGCCCAAAAGTTTTTGAAATTACATTTTAGCTAACAGGAGTTTGTGAATTTATAATTTTTACCCTAGAATTTTTGGCAACTCTTCAAATCACTATTTCCATCAAGATGGTTACCAATGCCTAGTTAAGTGCTAGAGTTGGAGCACATGATTCGCGATTAGATTCTCTCCAAGTATCTATCACCTCAATAAAAGAAAATAGGGAAACCCTAATAGCCATTGTCCTAGATAAAAAATGGTAAATGAACGGAGATGCATACAAATCATGATTCCTCCTTATTGGTTATCAATCAATAATCGGTGCTCGCACAGGCACCACAAGCCCCAATTCGAGAAAACTCAAGATTGTTTGATTTTAATAAAAGGGTTAAACTAGATGTTGGAGAATTTTATGGGGATAATAATTCCTAGATATTCCTTGATTGGTTGCATAGCCTTGAAATTTTTTCATATGGCATCGTTTGATTGATGAGAGAAAGTTATTCTTTGCAGAATCTAAGTTAAAAGGTGTAGAAAGACTTTGGTGAGTAAAGCACCAATAAACTCACTTTGATAGATCATGTGATGATATGAAGATTGCTATGACTCGCTACTTTGTGCCAGCTAATTATAAGTAACGAGCCCATCTACAGTTTTACACAATTAAATTAGGGAAGCATGTCCGTTAAGGAGTACACAGGAAAGTTCTATAGTTTGGTCACCGGATCAGAGTTACCATGGATTGAGGAAGTGATGATTGCCATGTATAGGCAAAAACTCAATTTTAAATTTCTATGGGATTAGCTGCAAGTAGACTTTACACCATGACAGATACAATTCAGGTTGCCTATCAGATGGAAGATGAGTTTCTATGAAATATTCTATAGCACCTGCAACTTGGATCGAGAGAACTGGCGTAGATGTAAGTCAAGGTAAGTCAACTAACAAACCTTAACAGAGTACTTTTATTTCAAACAAATTGTGTCAGGTTAGTGTTTACTTTTTCTCAAGGAAGTATTAATTCTAAGACGAGATGTTTTAATTGCCATGGTTTTGGCCACGTCTTTTCAATGCCATATAAAATCTGTTGTTGTGGTTGAAAAGAAAAATTCCAAGGTGAATAAAGAGTTTGAACCAGAATTTAAAACAGAAATTGTAGAACCTCTTGATATGGTGAGGTTAATTTTGATAATTTGGATGATGATCATCTTGTAGGTGTTATTCGTCTTCTACTTATTACTGATAAAGAAGTTGCTAATGATGAGTTTATTCATTGAGGAAAAATCTTCCCGACAAGAGTTAATTGTGAATGACAGATATGCTCATTAGTGATTGACACAAGAAGTTGCACAAATGTGGTATCGGAAGAGGTCGTGAAGAAACTAAATAAAGTTAAACCACATCTAGAACTATATTATGTGGCATGGATTATTGATACCAAGCTGAAAGGTGATAAGAGATATCCAGTTACATTCACCATTGGAAGCCTTAGGGAGACCGTCATATGTGATGTGTTGCCTCTCAAGCTTTTTCATATACTTTTACGACGCACTTGGATATGGGATCGTGTTGCACAACATTCGTGGCATGTTAGTACCTATTCCTTTGCAATTGTGGCTCTCCTCCTTGGTTGCTGCTGGAGTTGAGTTCTTTTCAAAAGGGCAGAATTGATAGCGTAACCATTGGTTGGTTGGAACAATACAATTGATTTTAGAAGCCTAGGCGAAAGATTTAAAATTTTTAGTCCAAAGAGAAGTGTAATTGATAGTTTTATTATTATTATTTAATTTATGAGTATTAGTTATTATTTGAGTAGAAAATTATTATAGAGTTTTAGTAGAATAGAACTTTAAAACACTTTTAGTATTTTAGTAGGAAAGTGATTTTTATTTTGGTAGGAGACTTGGTCTATAAATATAGATATAAGTCTTGCTCTTGTATATTGGAGAGTGATATAATAAAAATTATTTCTCTGTGAAGAATTTTATGTGTTTCTTGACCTAATCCTTTCCAGGATTTGATATCTCTTCTTCTTTCTATTCTCTTATTTTTTCCTCTTCTGTCCTACATCACCTAAGCTTGGTGTGCTTAAGTGGTTGTCATGTCATCATCTTTGAAGGTATAAATAGCCCAATGTGACAAAACTCAAGTATGCATTCTAAACAAGAATTGCAGAGTACTCATATCTTCTCACCTTTGAGCACTGACTGACTTAAGCATCGGAGGAGATACGCCAAATACACATCAGACCCCTTTTTGACTTCATTTCTTGTTTTAGGAATCTCTCCTCAAGTTTGACCGGGATTCGCTATCTCAAACTATTGTAGGAAATTACCCATGCAATATGAATCATCACATCATACGGAATCAATTTTTGTTATGCTGTTTGTCTATTTTCTTTGAGAGGACATGTGGAAAAGAGTTCATGGTGTTGCAGTCCCAGGAAGTATCATTATAATGACCTTTTGTAGTCACCTACCACTTGTGTATCAACACTTGCAATTATGGCAATTTTGCTGTTGTGGTTGGATCATCTATAAAAAGATCCTGTTTGTAGCTGACAAATGATGTAATCATAGTTTATTATTTAATTTTCCTTTTGACCATTTTAATGCCCTATAATAGCAGTTGCTTTTCTCAAAATTAAGCACTCAGGAACTTTTTATTCTCTTTTAGACAATGATTTCTTCTCCATGCCTTAAACATATTGATTACTTATAATTTTGGGCGGGCTGAATATAAGAGATCTGCTGTTGGGTTTGTTGAACTACTGCCTTCTTAGAAGCAGATTTAATTGAGAGGAGTTCCTTTAACGTCTCTAATAATGTCATATAGGAATGGTAGATGGTAGTATCAGTGGTTTAGGCTATAGAGGTTTTCCAAAAATGTGTCACCTGCTAGGTTGAAAACTCAAAGCATTTAGCTCCAGCAAACATTTAGCCAAGGCGAAGCATTATATTTGCAACTTTTATTTCTTACAGTCATGGAATAATGTCTAAATTCTAGTTTAATGCAGGTGGTGGGGTTTGTATGATGAGTAACGTATGGAGAGATGAACAACACCCATCCTTCATCAACTTCATCTCCTGCTTCCTTGGTGCAAATTCTTTCCGGTTAAACTTTGTGCCAATAGCCCCTGTAACTACCCTCCTTATCTCATTTCACTTTTAAGGTTATCCATAATTCATTTTAATACGGACTTAATTGTAGGATTTAATTTTCAATTGCGGGGGTTTGTCAGTGGCTTTCATTTTTGTAACCGACTGGGACTGCAACAACATTGCGTCTACCTTCAGCAGGTAACTCTGCTAGTTTAGTAATTAAAGCTTCTTGTTTTCTGCCCTATTTTATGTTATCTACTTGATACAGAGTTCAGAAACTGAAGGTGCAGTTTGCCCATTTCTATGTGGTTGTTACTCTCCCTACAAAGGAGCAGAATGATTCCTTTGTACGCTCCTATTTTAAGTAAGTTAACTTATAACTACTGCCTGAACTGCTTTCTGCAAAATCCTACTCTGTATGATCTAATAGAACATGGATGCTTTCTGGCTTTCTTGAAGTTATGGCATGGAGCTTGGTAGGCCAACATTCATGCCAGTGCAAGACCTAGAGATGGGCTTTGAGAAGATTGTGAAGATATCTCATGCTCGTGGGGGTAAGGCCCCAATTTTCTAGAGCTCCCTGCAGTAAATCTGTGAGTGTATTTGTTTATCCCGACAGTATTTTGTTGCAGTAAGTAAGAGGCAGGATGCCATATCCAAATTAAAGGCTGAGGTAAGTTTCATTAAACTATGGTATATTACTTCTAATATAGCACTTCTGATTTTTCAGAACGCAACTAACATATGGTCTGTTGCTTGTTAAGAGGGAGTGGTCAGTGCAAGAGATGGACATTTATCTCAGAGTGGTCACATCCATTCCTGGCATTGATGGACATGATGCAAATTCGGTACTTGAGTTAATCACTATCTGAAAATTCTGTGGTCCATTCCTTTTGTGCATTCAGCAAGTAGGCATCACAAATCTCTGATGGTTTTCTCTCCTGCATCCTTCTGTCTCTACCTCACTCTGCCTTCTTTTCTCAAAGGCATTCATGCGATTCTGTACTACCAGCATTGGGAAGTTATGGAAATGATGAAAATCTCTAGCAATATGCTGAAGTCTCAATTTATGCAGTCTTGCTTGCTGATTGTGTTGGACAATTATTTGAGATTATTTTCTTTAACTTTATTTTTGCTCATTTTCGAACAATAGGGTCATGAGATTTTGGCTTATTACTTTCATGATATGCCCCTACATGATAACATTAGTTTCAGGACAAGATATTTCGAAGGCTCGGTAATAACTTATCTCTCATTTGTGACTGATATATAGCAATAGAAAGTGGAGCAACGTTGGAAAAGGGAGTTACACCTTTTTTTGTCTAGTTCAGTTTAATGCCTTATGAGAGAACTTAATGAAAGGCAGTATATGTTGTCACTTAAAATTACTAGTTGTACACTGATGTTATGTGGGAGGGTATAGCAAGCAAGTATTAAGTGTTTTAGTAATTTGCTTGAAGTTTGACAAGGTTCCCCCTGTATGTGTTGTAGTCATATTCCTACATCTGAAAAAGGTAACTGTGCCTCAAACTTCTACCTGTTTCAGCTTAATCAAGCCATCGGTTCAATTGAAGCAATAGCTAAAGCATCAAAGGAATATATTTTGGAGAACACAGACCTTTCAGCTGAGAAAGCAGAGAAGATTACAAGGTTTTTTAGAGATTCAAAGTTTTACCTTGGTCCCAAAATTAGTTGAGGGAAGTTTGATGGCTCAAATGAATTCTTTGCCAGTCCAAAGGTGATTTCTTCAAGTTAACATTTTAGGATGTATTTCCATTGGGATGTCGCTGCTTATGAACTATGCTGTTTTGAATTCGTTGAGAATGGAACAAAACTTAGAAAAATATTGTTCTTTGGGAGTTTCAAGGTCAGGAAGTCGTAACTCTCCCGAGTTTACTACTGCAGTTTTATATCCATATTGTTCTTCAAGAGTTTGAAGTTCAGGAAGCCATAACTCTCGAGTTTACTCCTTTTGTTGTATATCGATTCCTCTATCGTCTGTTTGTTTCTCAGAACTGCTTAACAACACATCCATTTCAAGCATTTTGTTTTCTCTCATTTTTTTCTTAAAACAATGTATAGAATTTATTGTTTTGGTATATGGTTATGATATTCTGTTGGCTTTAGGGTTGCATAGTTAAATGAGTGGTGAATACTTATTTAGTTGACATCAACAGTGCAGCTACATACTGATAGTTTGAGTCAAATATGCCACTTTCTTATCCAGTTCCCATGCCTCTGCTTCTTCCATATGCTTCTTTATTTGGCAACTTATTCCTTAGTGCTTGTTGTGGTAGGACAAATCTTATTTTTGTGGTTGCGTGGTTCCCTAGCAAAGCTGCAAAACTCAATGCTGGCTGCGGCTGTTAGAAAGAATCTCTTCCACTGCATGTAATTTGGGCTTCCCTGTGCTTGCATTTTTTGAGTTTAACGTTCCAATCATTTTGTAAGGGTTTTTAGCATGCAAACTAGATCGGTGCTTGGAGTGATTTGATAAATGGTGATACATGGTACACAATGAGCTTCTAAAAAGTGTAAAGGATGCCATCCACGCATTTAAGCAAGGACTTTAACATAGTCACCATTGTGATTGTTCATGGCCTTGATAGGGCACATCTCTCTCTCTCTTTCTCACACAAACACACGCACAATATCTGGAAATAATCCTTTAACAATAGTTGAGGCCGATATGTTACGATTGAGAATCTAATTTAAAGCAAGCGTATGGCTAGTTCATTTGTTGGGAGCCTCCATCTGTGTAAACGTTTTTTTTACCCTTCCCCGGTTTCTTGGATTGTGGTTTTAGAAGGCAGGATGGAAACCACAATTATTTTCTCCTTTGTGATCACAAAACAACAGTGACTCTCAACTATTGTGCTTAATTTGCTACAGTGAGCATCTAACAATTATGTGCTTCTCCTGTAATATATATTCTTATGAGAAATTTGGAGGCCGGTCCCCTTATATAGATTTATTTGGAGATAAATCTGACAAGGAAATTTATTTGGTTTTAAATATGTTTTTTGTAAAGTTTACTATTGTACCCCTACCTTGGAGAATAGCAACAAACAACGTTTGATAATTATAGAAAGTCACTTAGGTTAGATCATTAAAGTATATATAGAAACCGTTGATTGAGTTATGTGGAAATTATTTATTAAATATTCTGATAATTAACAGAAGTTTTATATAGAATACATATATTCTGATAGTTATATATACAAGTTTGATGTATGAATAAATTGTTGGTATATTAAGCCAAATTTAGATCACAAGATTTTCTTAACAATTCAAATTCAATAGTCACATGATACAAGCATAGGGTGACACTGTATCTATTATCAATATCCTAACTAGCATATAGTAATATGACACAAAATCACCAAACATATTGGATATATAACAATTATTAAGAATTATGTGCAAAAATAACATGAACAGTGCCACACAATTAACTGATGTAAACATAGTAACATCAGTTTAATAAAATTAATTTTTTAACTGAATCTCAGTAAAATCATTTTTAGTAACATCAGACAAACACAGTTTTGAGTTCTCATATTACAATTTTGTGGAATGAAAATTCCATTATACATAACATTATAAGTCCATTATAATGTTATTAAGTTGATGTTGCTATGTTTATATCAAGTAATTGGGTGACACTGTTCTTGTTACTTTTGTACATAATTCTTGATCATTGTTTTATATTCATTATGCTTGGTGATTTTGAATCATGTTACTATATGTTGGTTAGGATATTGATAATATAACGTTATGTTATAGTATCACCCTATGCTTGTATCATGTTACTATATCCTAATACTATATGTTTGTATCATGTTACTATTGAATTTAAATTGTTAAAAAAATCTTGTGATCTGAATTTCACTTTATATACTAACGATTTATTCGTACATCAAACTTCCATATATAACTATCAGAAGATATACATGTCATATATAACTTCTGTTATTATTAGAATATTTAAGAAATAGTTTTCATATATAACTCAATTAACGGTTTTCATATATAATTTAATTAACGATTTTCATATATATTTCAATGATCTAACCTATATAACTTTTTATAAGTAGACAAAACTAATACCGTTAGGGGTAATTTTGAGATTTAAAAAAAAATGGACTTAAGTACCTACATATAAGTTTAAACGTGGACTTAATCTCAAAAAAGTTTTCTTCTCAGACTCAAGTCAATATAAGTCCATCTAGGGGGACTCACCTCTAATTTTCACTATTCTTATTCACGATCAAGAAACCAAACCATTAGGGAGTTGAGTAAAATTTTCCAGACTCTTGATCAGCACATTATCCTCTGCTTGTGTCTCCCATCTATGCATCCACTTACCAGTATCTTATCCTTTGAAGCCATCTCGGATACATCATTTTTTCACATAAACTTCAAAAAACATTGGGAAGCAGTTGGGTTCTAGTTGATATGTTGTGAAGCAGTTGGGTTCCCTTAATTTAAGAAGTAGTTCAAAGTTCTTGGATGTTACTATCTTTTGGGGGTACATATGGGTAGTATCTGTTGAAGATTGATCTAATTGTAGTGACATCCCCTAAAAACCACGTTTTGTAGCAAAAATTTACACTTTACGTCTTTACATTAAATGTTCAGTCGAAATAGCAAAAACTGACTTTGTTGTTCAGTCCAATAGGGATAGTCATTTCCATTAAAGAATGGAGGTCTATTAATGGATTGGTTGGCTCTCTACAATGTTTCCTCCTAGTGTTGCTATGATCTTTTAACTCTAACTGTAGTTACACAAGGATCTTAGAGCCCTTACTCTGATACTAATTATTGGCCCAAAGTGCAACCTAAGAGGGGGATGAACTAGGTTTCTAAACTAATTTCCAATTTAAAATCTCAATTTTAGTATTTATGAAATTGATAAAGTGAGTTGTTATATGTTGATTAGATGATATGTTAGTAATGGTGTGTGTATGTGCTAAACACAAAATAAAATAGAGAGTGAGAGAGGGAGAATGCAAACACAAGAATATATAGAGGTTCAACCTCAAAATTTGGACTACGTCCTTTTCTTCCTTCTCCCCTTAGATGTTCCCTTTCTCTTCATTGAATCTCTTCAATGGGTAAGATCCCAAACCCTTAGAACTTTTCTCTTCCTCGAGTACATTACAAATATCACTCTTTGTAAGCTTCACTAAAGAAAAACAATCTACCACATTCTCTCTTATTTTTACAATAAGATTCTCTCAATGTAAGGAAACAAGACAAGAAGAGTGTATATACAAGCTTACACACATAAGCAAACAATTTTGATCATTTTCTGTTTTGGCTTCTAGCTCATCAATATAATGTTGTAAGAGTTCACTCAAATGCATTGAAGACCCCTATTTATACTTGGACTCAAAATCTTTGAATTACTTCAAAATTCTAGCCGTCAGCGTGCCTAATAGTCTTCAACTAGTTTGCTGGCTCCCAATCCGGCATATCGGATCATCAATAGCCAAGGCAAGACTTTTGTTGGATGCTGAACTGGCATGCTGGATGCCTACAGAAGTTTTTGGATCCATCAAGGTAAGGAGATGTTGTAAGTTGCTGAGGTTGTCGGTTGCCATTCAACATGCATCTTCACTGAACCGGCATGTCAGTTCTTCTTATCTAGCATATTGGATCACTTGCAAACCTTGTCAGTTCAACCTTCATGCCAAAACTTCTGTGATCTTCAAGGGTTGTTGTGCTAAGAATTTTCTTGAACTTACACTGAAAGTACACTTGGAGGCATTATGCTTGAGCTTCTTGTGCTTCAGGACCTTGAAAAACATCTTGTAAGTCAAAGAGATGATTTTTTGTCTCTTACTCTTCACCACCAAGTCATCTATACACACCTCCATGGTTTTGCTAATCATGATGCCAAAGAGCTTCGTTACCATTATCTGATAGGTAGCTCCTACGTTCGTAGCAGTAGATCCCTTTTGGTATGATAAAGGCAGTCTTCTCCTCATTGGTTCCGAACATAGGGATTTGATGGTAGCCTCTGTATGTATCTAGGAAACTCATCTTTGTATGCCCAAACGTTGCATCTACAAGTTGATCGATCTTTGGAAGTGGGAAGAGGTCCTTTGGGCAAGCCTTGTTAAGGTCTGTGAAGTTAACACATACTCATCATTTTCCATTCTTCTTTATCACAACAGTGTTGGATAACCATTGTGGATATTGGACCTCTCGTATGGCGTTATCATCTATGAGCTTCCCCACTTCTAATGACATCAACATGGTGGAAGACATATCTCCTCTTCTGAATAATAGGCCTGCAAGTAGGGTCAACGTTAAGATGATGACTAGTTATTGAAGGGTCGATACCTAGTATCTTGTAGGGTGTCTAGGGAAATGTTTCAATGTTCCTTCTCAACAACTCGATAAGGGACTCCTCCTCGAAAGTAGGTAGCAACGACCCAATTAAGAAGTATCGTTTTGGGTTTTTCTTGGTCCACTGGTACAACCTACAACTCTTCAACTAATTTGTCATTGGGCTTCACTCCTACATCCTCAAGAAAGGGGACCTTCTCATCTACTTCAAATATCTATTGTGACTTAGTCAGCAATTTAGCCCTAATGTTGAGGCCCTACTTGGAGGTAACTTGGTCTCCACTTGCATCTGGTGTAGCCATGGTTTCACCATACTAGCATTATAGGCATAGTTGTCAAATCGCGATTCGTATTGTGAATCAGAATCCTAAATTTGAGAATCGTGAATCGTATCGAATCATGAATCGTAAAATTCGATACAAAATTTGAACAAATATAAAAAATAATACAACATATTTAAAATACACAAAATATTGAATATTTAACATTATTGCATTCTAAAAATAATCAATTGACATAATTGCCATTTTCACTCATTTTCCTTTCTCCTACCAGAGTACGATGATTCAATTTGACTGGGTAGAGGGTTGACAGGATTATGAGTCTTTGATATCCCGTAGACTTGTCACGGATTATGCTTGAATCCTCACTTACATCCCGTCCCTAGCTTCCCACGAATCAATCGTACATCTATGCTCTATTGGAGGAAGGATTCAAGTTGACTTGGTAATCCCATTGGAGTGAACCCTTTGGATTAGCCAACATGTTTTCAATTCCAATTTCGTTAAGAAAAAATCACAAACCAAACTTCAACAACAAAAGATTTTACACTTTGTTTTTTACCAAAATCACCATCGAAATGATTCACCTCCTTCCATGAGGAGATGACCTTGGAATACGATTCCAAGTAAAACACGACAAGTAAAAGTCTCTCTGCGCTTGGGGAGCATTTTTGTTCAAACACACACATTTGACATTTCATTCATCCACCATTCTATTTCCCTTTCTTTTGACATCATTCCAAGGGAGAGTGACACTCACCTTCACACACACCATACATACATTGAGGGATGATGTTTGGAGGTTAGGATATTACAACGAAAATGACCAAGAATTCTTGGCGTCGTTGCCGAGGAAGGCAAAGTGTCGAATCGAGAAAATGATTTCCAGACAACGGAGGTAAGTCCCGTGATCTTCATCATGGGCTGAGGTACGTTGTTCCATGTACATATTCTTGTTTGTGTATAATTTCATTTGTTGATAGTTTTTTTCATGTGGGGACAAGACAAACAAAACTGATTTGTTAGACAACCCTTAGGCCCCAACATGAATATTGACCAAGACCCATCCAAGGATGTGGGTGATAATTTTGATAATGTTGGTGCTAATCCAAACATTCAAAGGGATAGGGGAGTGTCTGTTTCTAGAATACCTAATCCACGAATGCAATTTCCCCCTCCCTTGAATGAAGGGAATAACATCCAAATGGATCCTCCGGCGAGGTCCATGAGGGATTTTATTCAACCAACCCGTAGCACCACACCCTCATGCATCCTCTTACAAGTCCAAGCTCAGCTCTTCCAAGTGAAGCCGGGGATGTTGCAACTATTTCCTACATTCCATGGAATTGAAAAGGAAAACCCCTACTTGCACATAAAGGAGTTTGAGGATATAGTTGCAACCTTCAATGCTAACTATGCTATTGAAGACATAGCTCGATTGAAATTATTTCCTTTCTCCCTCAAAGATAAAGCCAAATCATAGTTGAACGCCTTGCGACCTTGATCCATTACCTCTTGGGCTCAAATGCTTTCTGAATTTTTGAATAAATTTTTTTCGGTTCATGGAACCACTGCTTTAAAAAAGAAAATTCAAAACTTTTCTGAGAAGCCCAATAAACAATTCTATCAATGCTGGGATCGTTACAAGGAGTTGTTACAATCCATACCACATCATGGATTTGAATCGTGGCAACTGGTAAGTTTCTTCTATGAAGGAATAACACCAACCCATAGACAATTCATTGACATGATGTGTAATGACGAGTTCTTGAACAAGACCCCAATGAGGCCCTTGACTACTTTAGTACATTGGCCCAAAATGCACAATCTTGGGACATTAGGGGTCCCAATGACGTACCTAGGACGTCCTCGGGTAGTAGTCAACCACAAGGGGGAAGGATATATGACTTGAGAGACTAGGAAGACTTGCTTTGAAAAATTGCTAAATTTTCGAGGAAAGTTGAGAGTCTTGAAATCAATAGGAGAAACGAGGTGTCTAATGTGTCACGGACCAAGGAGGCTTGCTCAATTTGTGAGAGTGTGGAGCATTCCATATTGGAGTGTCCCAACATTCCGACACTTAAGCAAGTGTATCATGAGCAAGTCAATGCCTTTAACCAAATGAGACAATCATTCTCTCCACATTTGAATACTTACAATCTGGGTTGGAGTAATCACCCTAATTTTAGTTGGAGAAATGAGAACCCTACTCCTTATGGTTCAAATACACACACATCTCTCGTGCCTCTTAAGCAAGGTTAATACCAAAATCAATACCAAGGGTAAGGGCAAGCGTCTAGCTGTCCACCTCCACAAAGCTTTTCTCATCAAGGACCATCCAATCCTCCCACCTACCAACCTCCCCATAAGGGGAACTTGGAGGATGTGCTCTACAATTTCATCCAAAGCCAAACCACCTTTAACAACAACATTTTGGCTCAACTCACGAAAATTACCAATGCCATAGGGTTATCACAACAAGAGATGGGGAAATTCCTCGCTCAACCCTAAGAGAACCCTTAGGGCCAACATGTGATTGAGTTTTCTGAGCCCACCAAAGATAGTTGTGAGCAACTCAAGGCATTCACTACTCTTCAGAGTGGCAAATAAATCAAAAAGACCGTTGTGCTAAAGGTCTCACCCAAAACCACATTACCAAATGAAGAAGAGACCAAATGTGACACCGAGGGGGGGGGGGGGGTGAGGTGAGTGACGAGGTAGGTGAGCAAGAAAAATTGATTGATAATAGTTTGCTTGTTTCCCCCATGCCTCCTCCCTTTCCTAGTCATTTGAAGCTACCCGTCAAGATGGCTAATTATTCTGATATAATTGAAATGTTCAAGCAGGTGAAAATCAACATTCCACTCCTTGATGCCATTAAACAAATTCCCTCTTGTGCAAAGATCTTGAAGGATTTGTGCACAGTGAAAAGGAAACTCAATGTCCACAAGAAGGCATTGCTCACCGAGCAAGTGAGCTCAATCTTGAAGACAAATACCCCACCAAAGTTTAAAGACCCCAACTGTTGTACCATTGCCATCACAATAGAAAATTGTCAGGTGGAGCAAGCATTGCTTGACTTGGGGGCTAGTGTCAATCTCCTACCTTACTTGGTGCACCAGAAACTCCAACTTGAAGAGTTGAAGCCAACATCAATCACTCTTCAGTTGGCTGATCGAAGCATTCGAACACCGAAGGGAGTGGTTGAGGATGCTTTGGTTCAAGTGGATAACTTTTATTTTCTTGTTGATTTTATTGTGCTTAAAACTCACCCTGTTGCTAACCCTTGCTCCCAAATCCTTGTTATACTTGGTAGACCTTTTCTTGCTACATCTAATGCTATTATTAATTGCAGGAATGGTCTCATAAAGCTTACTTTTGGGAGCATGACTATGGATTTCAACGTGTTCAATTTAAACAAACAACCGGATGATGATGAGGAGGTACATGAAGTTAACTGGATTGATACTTTGGTAGAGGAACACTTGGAGTTAATTAGCATTTTCAAGTTGGAAGAGGAGGTATTTGTTGATATAGAGGAGATTGATGGGCCAAAGGAATTGGAAAGTGCGAAAGGGGTAAAGAGATGGACTCCTACATTTGAGAAGCTCCCAATATATGACAAGAAGATTATTTCATCAAAAGAGAAGAAGCCCATTTAGGAATTGAAGCCACTGCCAACCCATTTGAAGTATGCATATCTCGGAGAGGACGAGACTTTTCTTGTAGTGATTAGCTCAACCTTGGAGGTCAAACAAGAAGAAGACCTGTTGCAAGTGTTAAGAAAACACAAGGGGGCTATTGGCTGGACAATTGATGACATAAAAGGAATAAGCCTCCTTATTTGCACACATCACAGTTATCTTGAGGAGGACGCCAAACCATCCCGACAACCACAAAGAAGGTTGAACCCCATCATGAAGGAGGTGGTGCGGGATGAAGTGTTGAAACTACTTGACGTGGGCATCATTTTTTTGATTATCGATAGTAAGTGGGTTAGCCCCACGCAAGTAGTACCCAAGAAGTCGGGGGTCACGGTGGTTGCAAATGAGGATAATGAGCTTATTCCAACATGGGTAATCACTAGATGGAGAGTGTGCATCGATTATCGCAAGCTCAACTTATGCACAAGGAAAGACCACTTCCCAATGTCATTCCTTGACTAAGTGTTAGAATGAGTAGTGCGACATCTATTCTATTGCATCTTAGATGGATATTCCGGCTACAATCAAATTGAAATTGCATTGGAAGACCAAGAGAAGACCACCTTCACTTGTCCCTATGGTACCTTTGCTTACCGTCGCATGCCCTTTTGGCTATGTAATGCCCTCGGAACATTTCAACGTTGCATGATGGTGGATAAGATCGTTGAGGTGTTTATGGATGACTTCTCAGTCTTTGGGGATTCCTTCAGTGGCTGCTTAGAAAATTTGGAGAAAGTGTTGAAGAAGTGTGAAGAGAAAAGTTTAGTCATGAATTGGGAGAAATGTCACTTTATGGTGACACAAGGGATTGTTCTTGGGCACATTGTTTCTGTGAAGGGAATAGAAGTGGAAAAATCAAAGGTGGAAGCCATCTCCAACCTTCCTACGCCAAGAGTCGTCAGGAATATCAGGTCTTTGGGCCATGCAGGTTTTTACCGTCGATTCATAAAAATTTTTAGCGCATTGGCCCGACCTTTGACAACTTTATTATCTAAAGATATCCCATTTGTGTGGTCAGATGATTGTGAGACATCTTTTATAAAACTAAAAAGTATGCTTGTCACATGTTCGATTATGCGACCACCTAAGTGGGATTTACCTTTTGAGCTTATGTGCGACGCAAGTAATTACGCTGTCGGTGCAGTGCTTGGTCAAAGGGAAGATAATAGGCCTTATGTAATATACTACAGAAAAGGAGCTGCTAGCGGTAGTATTTACATTAGACAAATTTTGTTCTTACATCATTGGTTCACTAATAGTGGTTTACACTGATCACTCTGCTTTGAAGTATCTATTGTCTAAGAAGGATGCCAAACTAAGACTTATCAGGTGGATCCTCCTACTCCAAGAGTTCAATCTTATCATTAAAGACAAGAAGGGAATATAGAATGTGGTGGCGGACCATTTGTCCCGACTGGTGATTGATTAGTACTTAAATGTAGCATATTATTATGTTGTTTTAAGACTAATTATACTTTGATGGAGTTCAAGTGAGGATATTTCAGGTTCTAAAGTGAAGACTCGAGTGCAACAAAAGTCACGCTTGAATGTCACACCAACACATTAGGGAATGAAATTGGAGAGGCTAGAGACAAAGCAAGAATGTTCGAACGTCAAATCATGTTCGAACGTTCATCTGAACTATGACAGAACCAGCCTGCTGAGACAGTGTGTTGCCGACAAGCACGAGGATCCTGAGGTACTTGAGTACCACGTTCAAACGCCAACTAACGTTTGAACGTCAACTTGAGTTGATTGAAGGCCAGATTGATGAGACATGACATGTTGCAGCAAACAATGCAGGACCCTAAGGTACTTGAGTACCACATTCAAACGCCAACTAACGTTTGAATGTCAACTTGAGTTGATTGAAGGCCAGACTTCTGACATAGAGTGTGAAAGTGAACTTTGACAGAAGACCACTTGAGTGAAAAGGTCAGGCCCCATCTGAAGTTCGAACTCTTATAAAGCAAGACTAGAAGAAATATTCGAACGGCAGTCAACGTTCGAATGTGCCTAAAGCAAAATAGAAGACAATGTTCGAACGTAGATTCACGTTCGAACATCCTCCATAGACTGCCTGTAGAGTAATTGGTTTCCATGAGCGGCAAATACTATTCACTCATCCTCTCCTATCTCCTACCCCATTCCCCTTCTTTGCCTATAAATACTCCCATGTTGGGAGCTTAAAGGGCATCCTTTTCCTTGTAAAATAGAGAGCTTTTCTTCTTAGCAATTTTTCTTCTCTTGTAAATTAGAAAGTTAGTTTGTATACATTGCTTGTTTCATTTTAGTATCAACCATGATGGAGGCTTAGACTCCCCTTGTAGTTGAAGTCTTTCATTTATTTATGTTAAGTCTTTACATTTTATGTTGTGACAATCACGATGGAGGCTTAGACTCCCCTTGTAGTTGTACTTGCTTTTATTTACAAGTATCAAGAGAGATAGCTCATCTTTTGGTTGTGGTGAAAACCTTCCAAAAGTAACTAGCTTTCTTCTACATTTATTGTTCATGTATTTCGCTTTCATTGCTTGAGCATCCTTCTTTCTTAGAAGAGTGAAACTCTCCCACTTTTCTAGAACTTTACCAAAGCCGTGAAGGGTGAAAAGTGATTCACTTATTCTTCATTGAAGATAAGCTCTTTGTTTAGTTTGCTTCACTTAGTAGCTCCTCTACTTGGAGGGATGAGTATCACTCACTTTTCTAGCTTTGCCAAGGCCATGAAGAGTGAGTAGTTCCTCATTTGCTCTTTAGTAAGAGGTGATGAATATGTAAAGATTATCCAGAAATTATGTTTGTGCAACTCCTGTATGCTTTAATGCTTTATATTCCACTTGCTCATTGGATGATTGAATGCGTCTAGCAAAGTTGAGGTACTTTGTATAACTAAGGGCTCCCTCTATGATACGGATGAATCCTGCATAGAAAGACCGTTTGGTTCAAGGCAAGCACCCCGGCTAGCTTTTCATGACAACCTTTCAATCGTCACTATTATTGCGCTTTATTCAAAGGATGGACCATTAATGTCATAATTGGATGCCTTGTAGCAACACTTGCTTGTTTGTAGACGGGTTGAGTCTCGACACAGGTAATTCTTGTAAACTTCTAGAAAGGCATCGGAATCATGTGCTTAATTCTCACAGTCCATCTTTATCCTCCGATTAACTTGTTGTTGACAAGAGAGTTAATTGAGTTATAAAACACAAACATAACAAACCGGATAGTCAATTACATGTCCTAATCCTCTAACTAAAGGGTGGCTGTTACATTTTGAGAAACTTATATTTTGTCTAGAAAAATTATGAAAAGAATCTTCTATTCTATTAAAGAAATCCCACCACTCCAAACTCTCAAAATTTTCTGTTACTTGGTCTCTATTATTGCTTACTTCAAAACACCAATCATAGTTCCATGTGGATTCGACTCTGGACTTAACCGAATTATTACTACAACTTGATCGCCTGCACTTGGGTGTACACATTTTGGATCAAGTCAGTGGTGCAAGAGACTGATGAGAACATTCCTATCCCTGATTTCTTCGCCGATGAGCATTTGTTTTCAATTCATTATGTCTGTCCTTGGTATGATGATATATGTAATTATCTTGCAACAGGACAAATACCATAACATTGGAACCTAGAAGATCGAAGGAGATTTATGACAGATGTGCAGTACTTTTACTTTGACAACCCGTACCTGTTCAAGTACTGACCTGACCAAGTCATGAGGAGATGCGTGCCAGAAAATGAATAGCGGGAAATCCTTTCATTCTACCATTCACAAGCATGCGGTGGTCACTTCTCAACAAAGAAAATTTCAGCAAAAATTCTTCAATCAGGTTTTTACTGGCCCTCACTTAACAAAGACTATGTTTCATTTTTGTAAAGAATGTGATAGATGCCAGTGTTTGGGTAGTGTGACCCAAAGGAACATGATGCCCCTCTCCCCTGTACTCGTTATAGAAATATTTGATTGTTGGGGCATGGACTTTATGGGTCCCTTCCATATGTCATTTGGCAATCTATACATTCTATTGGCAGTGGACTATGTATCCAAGTGGGTGGAGGCGATCCCAACCAAAACCAATGACCACCAGGTCGCGGTCAAGTTTCTCAAGGAGAACATTTTTTCGAGGTTTGGAATGCCTTGTGCAATGATAAGTGATGGTGGATCACATTTCTACAATTGGTCATTTGCATCTTTAATGTTCAAATATGGCTTGTATCCACTACATACCACCCACAAACTAATGGCCAAGCCAAGTTGGCCAATAGGGAGATCAAAAACATTTTAGAGAAAACGATGAACCCCAATTGGAAAGATTGGTCAAATAGATTGACCGCTTCCCTATGGTCTTATCGCACCGCATACAAGACTATTTTAGGCATGTCTCCCTATCAGCTCGTCTACGGAAAGGCTTGCCATTTGTCGGTCGAAATGGAACACAAGGCCTATTGGGCTATTAAGACTTTGAACTTCAATCTACGAATGGCTGGAGAGCAGAGAAAGTTAGAGCTAAATGAGTTGAAAGAGATTAGAAGAGATGCGTATGAAAGCTCCAAAATTTCAAAGGAGCGGGATAAAATCTTTCGTGACAAATCCATTATGAGGAAGTCATTTGAGCCCAGGCAAAAAGTGCATCTATACAATTCTCGGCTCTCCATTTTCCAAAGCAAACTCTGATCCCGATGGGATGACCCCTATCTTGTCAAGGTGGCCTACCCCAACGGAGCTGTGGATGTCCAAAACCCCAAAAATGGCCAGACATTCAAGGTCAATGGCTAAAAACTTAAGCCATTTTTCGGGGGCTTTGAAGAACAAGTGGTGGAAGAGAATTTAATGGATCCAGTATACTCGGACGTTGTGGAGGAATAACTTGTTCTTTTTGCTTTTCAATATAAATGCTTTTATTTACTTACTTTATTTTTATTTCATGTTAATTATGTTCTTTTGTCTTATAGTTTTATTTTTCTTAGTCACAGATATTGGTGTTTTTGTCAAAACTCAAGTGCGAAGTGTTCTCTAACCCTACTAATCTTTCTACTATCCATCATTGAATATCATACATTTTGTTTCGTTAAGGACAATGCATGAATCAAGTTGGGGGTGAGATTGCACTATTTGCATCTTAAACCAATGTTTGTGGGAATATTCCGCCTGGATATTCGCGCCTGTCGACACTCAAATGGATTGGGTAAAAATTAAAAAAAAAATGACCCACTGGGATGCCTTTATAAGGCCTCCCCCCTTTTTTCCTTTTTCCCCCATCCACCGGTGTTGGTCCCCCCCCCCCCTTCTTCTTCTTCTTTTGTCCTTCTTTTCTTTTTCTTCTTCTTCTTCATTGTTCTCTCTATTCTCTGTAAAAACAATCCACCCCCTTGCAAATCCATGACCATATACGCCAATGACCCAGTCTTTTGTTTAATAATTTGTCTTATATGTTTGTATTTGTACATGGGTGCTTTTCTTCTGCTCGCACTTAGGGTGAGGGGTTTCCAACATAGCCCAAATCTCCCTCGAGGTGATTAATTGTTGTGTTCTATTTGTAGGTTTCGGCAGCTGAATAGATCTCTACCCTACAACCTCATTTCCAAACTCCAAACACTGGTAAATTTGAAACATTGGGGACAATGTTAAGTTTAGGTTTTGGGGTGTGATCTACAGTTCCATTTTGTTTTAGTTTCGTAAAAAAATGTTTATTTTTATTTTGGATTGTGTATTTTTACAGTATTTTTGCTTATATTTCATGATCATATCAAATGCAGCTTCAATCGTCTTTGTGACTGGCAGATGTTAAAGAACCAGATAAGGTGTCTTCAGTTTAACAAGCATGGATAGTAAACTTTTTTGGTTCAGTTTAGGCATGTTACACACTTTTCCACTCGATGTGCATACTGTGACAATGGGAAAGGCAAGAGTTGCGAGAAAAATTGAAGTCCGAGAAGCACAAACAAAACCATAATGTGGAAGAAGTACTTTTGCTAAACGTCGTTGTGCCAAACGACTGGGTGCTTGTAAACAATGTGACAGGTGTTTTCACATGAAAAAATACAATCAGTGTTCTAAACCAATTTAGGGTCGTGCAACCGATCGATTAAACTGGATAGTGTATGGACAGAGTAAGAATTTTCCTGAGATGTCATCTTATACCAGTCCGGGACTTACACGTTATGTGCGACAAGAAGTTGGAAGGGGTCACTAATAATGACATAGACACAAACGATGACTCGGATTAGATTTTGACTAATAATGACAAAGTTGTGGAAAAACGTGTTTTGGGGATGAAGGTTAATGGTCTGAATTTTTTTTTTTGTGTAAATATTTGTTTATGTACAAAGTATTTTTGTTGAAATCAAGATGTAGCTCAAGTAACGAATGTCCTAAAATGCCAACCTATAGCGTGGATAGGGACTTATCTTGAGACGCTATAATTTTCCAAGTTTAATGTGTGAATTTAGTCTATTTTTCATTTTCATAGATAAATGTGTATATAAATAACTTTGATTTTTATTTAAGTTTGAATGCCAATTAAAAAAAAAGAAAAAAAAAAGCCTCTTTTACTTGAAAAATAGTATTTTCTCTATGCTTAAATGTCAAATGTACATTGGTTTTTATTTTTCTTGAGGTACAGAATGACCAGACTCAAAAAAAGAATTGATATATAACCGACATTCTTTGAAAACCTGACATAACTAGTGGAGATAACGAAGAATACCATGGTAAGTTTTGAGCCTTGCAAGTAAGCTCTTTCACTTTCAATTTTTGAATAATCTCATTAAACATCCTTTGATTAATGAAACTAAAGTGATCTATTGACATATCCCACAAGAAACCTTTGCATGCGACACATACATATGCACATACTTGAAAAAGGATTTTAGGTCATCTTTGATTTGATTTTGAGCCTTAGTCATTGCTTTTACGAAATTATATCCCTAGTTAGCCATGTTTGAGCCTTCAATGAATGATTTCTTCTTCAAGAAACCCATGTGATAACCGAGCCAGAGGAGAATATACTTGACATACCTTGCTATCTAATTTTCTTGCACCTCTCATAAATCAGTATGATACAGAAAAGCTAGAGAAATAGAAAATACAATGGTGGCTATTATTCAATGAAAGAAAAGTCGGTGTACACAACCGAGAAAAAAAAGAAACAGGAAAGTAGGGAATTGCCAAGAAAGTGAAAAATGAGAAAATGAAAGAAAGAAATACCATTTATAGGCAAAAGATCAAAAAGCAAGAGAAAGATGTGCTACAATACATTAAAAAGAGGATATATTTTGAATACCATTGACGTTACTTCGTTAGCCACTGACCTCTGGCCACATTACAACCTATACAAAGCCCTAATTGATCTCATGTTTGATGCATGTGTGTGTTGTCGACCGAAAATTGGGTATGTTAAATAGTATTTCTTTAATTATATTGATATTCTTCCATGAGATTATGCCAAGAATATGATTAGTCTACTTTCTTAAAACTTTCACTCCCTTTCTAACCATGCATGTGATTTTTCGATTAGTCATCCTACGATCACATGCCCTTTGAGAGACAAGTAACTATAATTAGAGGGAATTTTTGTTGAGGGCATTTCTAAGAGAGGTTTGTAAAATCAAAGCTATCCATGGAGGGTGGTAAATTGGAATGTTTATTATGTAACAATTCTTGTTTCTAGAAAGACCATTCCTACTACACAGGAAATTCCATAATCCAATGTGACTGATGCTAATTTTTGCATAGAATAAATACCTATGAAAGAGGAGCTTGCGGGATTTAAGTCGAAATTGAGGGTTGGGTATCCCAACAACCATGATGATAATTTAATTTAACCCACATACACATCTGTTCGATTCGAGTTTGTAGGTAGCTCACTGGAAACCTTTACGAGAGAAAACTCGTCCACTAGGGACCACCTAGGGATTTAATGGATTGTTGCATATGCTAAATGCAATCATATTATCTACGAAAGTGATTTTATTTTGTTATTTATTACTAGAGACAAGTAATGTTTAGGTTGGGGGGTGTGATTAACCCTAATTAAGGCACAATTTATTTAAGTTAATAGGTCATTTGTGTTAGTTAAATAAAGTTAAACTTGTCAAAATAAGTCAAATTAGGGTTACTGTGTGAATTAAGGATAATGCATTGATTGTTGTTCTTTTAAGGGTTTTGTGCGTCAAAGCTACCAACTACTGGGGAACCAATTGCGTGAAAGCTACAAACTACTGAGGAGCCAATTATCAAAGTTACAAACTATAGGGTGCCAATTATTAAAGCTACAAACAATAAGGTGCCAATTATCAAAAGCTCAAAAAGGAGGGGGACCAAATGTAATTCAAGCTCTCCCTTTTTGACTATAAATAGCACCCCTTGGGTCTTGTAAAGATCATCTTTTTTTTCTTGTATCATCTTTCTTGTAAAGAGCATCTTTGGGTAGTAGAAAACCCTTCAAAAGCCATTATTGCTTTCTTGTATCATTTTTCTTGTAAACAGCATCTTTTGATAGTAGAAAACCCTACAAAAGTCATTATGGCTTTCTTGTATCATTGTTTTCTTGGAAAGAGCACCTTTTGGTAGTAGATAACCCTCCAAAAGTTATTATTGCTTTCTTTTATTGTATTATTATTTTCTTTTAATTTATTACTTCCTTTTATTGTATTATTGCTTTCTTTTAATTTATTGCTTTAAGTTATTTCCATTGTCGTGAGCTTCCTTCTTCCCTTAGAGTAGTGAAACTCGTCCACTTTTTTAGAGTTTTACCAAAGCCGTGAAGGGTGGAACGTGAGTCACTCATTCTTTATCGAAAATTGACTAATATGTTTTACCTTGCAATTCCTCTACTTAGAGCAATGAGCATCACTCACTTTTATAGCTTTACCAAAGCCATGAAAAGTGGGTGGTTTCTCATCCAATTTTTAGTAAGAGGTGATGGACATGTATAATTATCTGGAAGTTATAATTGTGCATTTCATTTATGCTTAGCTCTAATCTTCATTTCTTCATAATGTCTTCTCATTACATTGTTGTCTTTACCTTGAGCATGAGTAGCTAAGCCTTTAAGTTGGCTAATCTAAGGGAGACCGCCTCTTGGGTATGTCATTTCAACTCATTTTCCTTTCTCCTCCCAGAGTACAATGGTTCGGTTTGACTGGGTAGAGGGTGGACGGGATTGTGAGTCTTTGATATCTTGTAGACTTGTCACGGGTTATGCTTGGATCCTCACTTCAATCTCGTCCCTAGCTTCCCACGAATCAATCATACATCTATGCTCTATTGGAGGAAGGATTCAAGTTGACTTGGTAATCCCATTGGAGTGAACCCTTTGGATTAGCCAACATTTTTTCCATTCCAATTTTGTTAAGAAAAAATCACAAACCAAACTTCAACAACAAAAGATTTTACACTTTGTTTTTCACCAGAATCACCGTCAAAATGATTCACCTCCTTCTCTGAGGAGACGACCTTGGAATACGATTCCAAGTAAAACACGACAAGCAAAAGTCTCTCTGCGCTTGGGGAGCATTTTTGTTCAAACACACACATTTGACATTTCATTCATCCACCATTCCGTTGCCCTTTCTTTTGACATCATTCCAAGGGAGAATGACACTCACCTTCACACACACCATACATACATTGAGGGATGATGTCTGGAGGTTAGGATATTACAACTGAAATGACCAAGCACAGATTGAGTAAAAGCCCGACCAAAAAATAAATTGAAAGTGGTCTGCTCGGTGGAAAGTATTCTCAAATAGGGAAGTGTGTGCTGAGCATAGCCTAATAAAGTATGCTTAAAAAGAGATACTACGAGACTAGAATTCAAGTCATAATTTGACTTTATCATCTAGGGATTGAGCCCTATCCAAATAAGAACATATAGCTACGTTATCCCTAGAAACTCAGGGTGGTTGATAGGATGAAGCATAGTCATTGATAAGGAATGAGACTGACTTAAGTATCAGTGTGTCTTGGGCTGTTACCAATGGGTCTTTGACAGTTCGTTCATTTTGCAAGACAAAAATGGTCCAAAGTTGAAACACCTCTAAAATCGGGGGTCCTTTCTCAACCCGTTGACCACCCTTCAATCCGCGAAAGTACCAATGAATGCTGCATAACCCGACACCAAGGCACAACATCCCTTCACTGGGATTATAAACAACACAGAGTTTAGACAGAGTCTCCCTTGTACCTAGCACTCTCAGACGCATAACTTGTGTACAATTCAATTATTTGACAATTTTAAGGTCCAATATACATCAATTTGTCCTTAATATTACTCTATTTATGCCCTTTGAACAAAAGGACTCAAGGCCTGAAGGCTTGACAAGCCATTGTAGATTTTTGAAAATTTAAGAGGACTTACCGGTAGAAAATCAACGTTCTACCGGTAGAAGTGCTCACTAGAATTCTATCGGTAGGAAATCAACGTTCTACCTATAGAAGAGCTCTCTGGAATTATTCTACCATTAGATAATCAATGTTCAATCGGTAGAAGAGCTCTCTGAAAATTTTTTACTGATAGGTAATCAACATTCTACAGGTAGATCAGCCCAATTTGCCCCCTATTCCATCTTTTTTCAATTCCAAATCATCCAATCTCATACAATATCAAGTCAAACTTACATAACATCAAATTTTACACAAAATAAAATTCATGAGTTCATTTTATAATCCTTTATACAATATTACATGTCAAGAATGAATTACACGATTATTTTACAAAAAATGTAATTTAAAGCCCCAACTCGGTTTTCTTCATCAATGAGGGCCCCAATAAGAGCCATCCACCAACGCTTGTCACGCACCTAAAATATTTTTCCTGTAAAGGGTGAGCCACGCTCAATAGAATATCTCCTAAAGAGGCAACTCCCCAACCTAGAAGCATATGAAATGCTCACATGCAATTACAATCAAACAAACATTCATCAAAGAACATACAACTTCAAGAATGAATGTCATAATGTCATGCCATGTTATGAGGTGAGACTCACACATGCAATGTAACCCAAGCCTTTACCGGCTTGCATAACACATTCAATGCCATGGACATGAATCCGGGCATTCCAAGCCCCCGCTATTGATGTTGCACATCCAATGACTATTTATAAATTCCGGGTCTTTCTTGGGGTGAGCATTTATGGACTTCCACCAACGAGCACCCAACCGACACGTCATTTATGGACTTCCACCAACGACTCTACATACGCCGACACACTTTATGGACTCAATGCTAATGGAGTGCGTATTTAAATCACTGGGTCTTGCATCCGAGGGACAATCTAGCCCTTCTTGCTAACCCGACCCTATTTTCAATACAACCCGTGTGACTTAGTCGAACCTTGGTCCAATTTTTCAAGCCCACGCATCATCCACCGAGAATGATATTTGATCAAAGCATGCATACACCTATGCCCATGTCACATGCCCACGAATGTGATACTTCCCATGCTTATGCAATGTGATGTACAATTGAATTTTCAATATCAAGTTCAATATTTCATGAGCACATTATGAACAACTTCAATATTCATCAACAGTTTTCATGGTCAATTACATCATAACCATATAACCACCATCAACAACCTCACCAAAACATGTTATAACATTGTCAATGCAAATAAAAGACTTAACCAACATAGGCATTTCATCAAATACCTTCAAGGCATAATTATCAACACATAGCATGCCTCTTTCACCACATATCTCAAGAAATCACAAACAAACAATTTCAATAAAACCCAATTCATGCTAGAATTGATTAACCATTCTTATACTCATTTTTCACATTTCAATTACAATAGGTATGTGTCATACATGAGATTACATCTCTAACACCCTACCATTTCATATTTCAACCCTAGATTGGAAATAAACCTAGTTAAGAAAAGAACCCTACCTCTTGAAGTGTATTACGAGTGGTAGAAAACTCCATAGAACCCAAATCAAGTTTTGAACATTGATGTCCAAAATTTCCATCTTTTAGACTTCATCAAAATTCATTTTTTTTGGTATGTATATGTAGCTCTCATCACGTAGATCAACTTTAGTTCTTGTCCCGAGTCGATTCGACCAAAGGTTGGCCCTAGATCGTAGAGGGAAGCTTGAAGAACTTTGGTCTTTCCTCTTTCCTCTCTCCCTTCTCTCTTTTCCAAAAACCAGCTGGGTATTGGGGAGAAAGTATGATTTTCTCCCCTATTTAAACCCTTTAGATACTTGGCCCTCGTTGTGCCACACGTCTGCCTTTCCCGGGTCTGATTTCATTCCGAATCAATTAAACCTCGTCCCGTTTCAAGTTCACTATATTTTTATTTGAACTAAATTTAAATTATTTTCCAAGTTTCGCAATTAATTCTCGATCGTGTTTATTTTGGTCACGCGACACCTGATTGTCTCATAAAATGTGAAAGTTTTGACTATTTCAAAATTCAACAAAAATTAACTAGGCAACTAGATTTCGCAAGACGAATCCAATGATAAGGTCCGTTTCATCATATGAGTTTTAGAAAAATTTGAATTTTCAACTCGTACTATAGCGACTAATTACCATTTTGCCCATTTTCATAAAAATTTAAATTTTCCCAAGTTTTACATGAGTATTCATACCAAGCAAAGCTCTTTATTCTGAGAAGTGTAGATTTTTGCTAGTAAAATTGGTGCCATTTGTAGGAAACAATGGCGATGAGTACTTATGGACCAACTTGAAAACGATCGATAAAATAGTTTTCTACCCGATTGCAAAAAAAAAAAAAAGGAGAGAGGAGGTTTTGCTGACCCTAACCTTGTCTTGATTGGCTTGCGGATCAACCATTGTGCCGAAGAATTGAGCAACATGCTTACGATAATTTCTTGGTTTTGGTATTGAACCAAATATTCTCAAGCCACATGGGTTTTGAAATGGTAATTTCCATTAAATGGTAATTTTGAAAAAGGGAGTAACTCTTGCACTGAGTAATCAACATCGCAAGGATTGTTATGGTCAAATTCTAATGTTTAATAGACACCAATGGAGATAAAAAGGACTTGGATCTCTTCAAATAGACCCCTACATAGCAGCCCAATGGCTTTCATCCTAGAAGCACCCAAATACCCTATATTTGGGTCCCAAATGGTCAAATACTTGTGATGAAATTCTTATACATTATGATTTCTATTTCATGCCAAAAAAT
Organism: Ilex paraguariensis; assembly: GCA_963454935.2. Lineage (NCBI taxonomy): Eukaryota > Viridiplantae > Streptophyta > Magnoliopsida > Aquifoliales > Aquifoliaceae > Ilex > Ilex paraguariensis. The sequence goes on along the minus strand of CAUOFW020000747.1, from coordinate 63,568 downwards.
AATTTTAAGATTAGTTTATCTAAGACCAAGTAACGTATGATTTGGGTATAATTGGGCTAAACTATACATAATGTCTTGACCATGGTTGAATTATCTTCATGATTTTACAAAGAGACCAAATAGTGTCAATTACTTGATTCCACAAAGAGACGATAGTAAGTAGAATTTATCCAAACTCTACCTAAAAGATGTATGACCTAGGAGATCAATCTATTGTAAAGAAACTCAAGAGGGTTAATTGCTTGATATTTGACCTAGGAGGTCAACCAATGAGAATTGAATATGAATCTAAGATGAATCAGAGTGTACCACTCAATTCCTATAAAGAAAGACCTACACGAGTAAAGATTAACTCTCCATGAAAATTAGTGAGGCCCAAGAATCCAACAACATTGGGGGATGAAAACAAATATCATGAAGATATAACTTGACCTTTAGCCCAATTAGTATATTGGTTTATTGGCTAGAGTCCCCCTTTGGAGGGAATAGATGGATCGTTAGCATATACATTTTAGAAGATATAATCGAATGACAAGTGTAGTTAGGTTTCAAGTTTACATTTTGGTGGAATCCAAAATATCTTCACAAACCCTTTGAATCTATGAGAATTCTTATCTTGAGGCTAGTGTTGACTTATGGATTGGTGATGCAAGGAGGCGGGTAGAATAAGGATAGATAATGAACGAAATAGGATAGTGAAACTAAATCGTTGATTTACGCACAAATATCGGGTTAGAATCATACTCTATAGTTGTTGATTCACAAAGAATACCAGCCTAAACACTTCAATCGATCTGTTGATTCACAAAGAATACTAGAAGAATTGGAAAGAAAATAGACAAACTCTCAATTATATTTATCAATCAAAACTGTTTTGGCCTAAGCCTTACAAGAGTTTATATAATAGTAGAAACCCTAATACCAATTAAGAAACTAGAATCCTAATTAAATTAGGAAACTGAATAAAATAAAATCCTAATTGAATTGAAGAATAAAATAAAATAATTGCCTAATTTATTTAGGAAATAAAATAGTCAACTAAATTTTCCAGATTGACTGGCATTAATCACATTCAACCTATTTGACCGACCCGAACCACGACATCGATCCCAACATTTCAAGTATTGTGCTGCTATAAGATCTGCGTCATCCTCTCCATCTTCAAAAGAATTCACCCTCAAATTCTCAAGCTCGTCTTCGAAGTTTTCTCCACGATAAGGAACAAGGTGTTTGACATTAAAGACATCCCAAGTGCAAACGTGACTAGGAAGCTTCAACTTGGATGTATTTGAGTTTATCTTCTCCACTATCTCTAGTGGTCTGATTTTTTGCGCCGACAGATTGTTGTATTCACCAACTAAAAATCAATCTTTGGTAAGAATAGCCCAAACAAAATCTGCAACCTCGAATTCCATTGAACAACGGTGCTTATCAGTAGCTTCTTTATACTTGGAACGAAATCAAGATGCTTCTAATGAGTAGACTAGTGCACCTCCTTCAATTGATGAATGAAATCCTCAGCTTTGCCATGGACCTTCTTCAAATTAGGGACTAGAATTATATCAACGGGTGATCTTGGGTTATCACCATACACGATCTGGAAAGGGCTAAAACAAGTACTATGATTGAATGAATGGTTAAAAGAAAACTCATCTTGATAGATCTTCTAATCCTAACTCTTCACATGATCGCCCACCAAACTATGCAATAAGTTACCAATTGAACGGTTGACTACTTCTATCTGGCCATCAGTCTGAGGATGATTAGTGGTACTAAAATCCAGCTTCGTGTTGGCTAGTCTCCACAAACTACACCAAAAGTGACCCACGAAATGAGTATCGCGATCGGAGACAATAGACTGCAGTAGACCATGTAGACAATAAACATCCTTGAAAGTATAGATAAGCAAGATGCATCAGTGATCTTTTTGCAAGGAATGAAATGTGCCATTTTTGAAAATTGATCCGACACCACATAAATAGAATCACTACCCTGTTAGGTTCAAGGTAAGCCCAAAATAAAGTCCATGCTGACATCTACCCACGGCTGTTGTGGCATGGGATGGGGCATTCATGGTAGTTCCTTTGGATATTTGGCACATGTGACAGCCCTCCATAAACTTATATACTTCCCTCATAGTAGGCGAGAAGTAATAGTCTACGACTAACTTTAGAGTCTTATCCTGACCCACTTGTCCTTCATTATGCAATTCTTGAATAATCTAGAACCCAAGGCTAGAATCTGAAACACATAGTTGGTTTCCTTAGAAAAGAAACCCATCATTCATGTGGAAATCAGCTTGTGTTTCTGTGTGGACATCAGCTAACACCGAAGCAAAATATGGTTCAGTGACATATAAATCACAAAAAGAATCGAACCCCACCACCTTACTTCGCATTATGCTGAGGAAAGAGGCGCATCAACTTAAAGCATTAGTCACCCTATTTAAAGCCTCTGACTTATGCTTTAAGACAAAGGTGAACTGTTGTAAATATGCAGCCTAACTTGCATGGCGTCGAGAACTCTTATCCTCAAACAGTGTGGTAGGTAGTGGTCACTACGCTATTGCCTCCATCTTGGATTGGTCCATTGAAATCCCATCCTTGGAGATCATGTAGCCCAAAAATAGGACACTATCAATCATAAATGAACACTTCTTGAGGGAATCGAAAAGCTTTTCTCTTCATAAAACTGAAAGGACCTCCCATAGGTGGTCAATATGTAACTCTTCAGTAGCACTGTAAATAAGAATATCATCGAAATAAATGACGACAAAGTTGCCAATGAACAGATGAAGGATCTCATTCATGACTCTCATGAATGTACTAGGAGCATTAGAGAGGCCCAATGGCATAACAAGCCATTCATACAACCCCTCACGCATTTTAAACACAATTTTTCACTCATCTCCAACTCGAATCTGGATCCGATGGTATCCACTCTTTAGGTCGACTTTGGTGAAAACCTTAGCTCTACTCAACTAATCCAACAAATTCTCCAATCTAGGAATCGGGAACCTATAACGAACAGAAACCTTATTAATTGCCCAGCTATCCGCACACATCCTCCACGTACCATCTTTCTTGGGTGTGAGCAAGGCCGGTACTGCATAAGGACTACGACTCTCCTTAATATGCACCTTGCCCAATAGCTCCTCTACTTGCCTTCAAAGCTCCTCATGCTCCTTGGGGTTCATCCAGTAATGTGGTTTGTTGGGAAAATTAACCCCAAAAACCAAATCAATATGGTGCTAAATATCACACAATGGTGGTAGCTCATCTGGTATATCGTTTAGGAACACAGGTTTCAGGGACAAAAACTCCACCAGCCTACTCCTTGCAAACCAGCACAAAAATAACTTTTGATACCGATATCTCCTCTTTGAACTGTGCCTTTGACAACAAATTAGAGGTTCCCCCCAGATGATGGTTTTGGGAAAAGATATATACTAGGCAGTAAGACAAACTTAACATTATCAAACACAAAATTGTAAGTGTTTTTCCTCCCATCGTGTCTGACAGATCGATTAAATTGTCATAGCCTCCCCAATAAGAGGTGACACACATCCTTAGTAATCATTTCATTTAGAAATAGTTCAACCCAATAGAGAAGGACACTAAACATCATTTAGAAATAGTTACCTCGTTGCCCTTCTTAAGCCCAGCCAACTTGTAAGGCTTAGGGTGTTGCTCTATGGATAGCCTGAATTTCAGGACAACTTCTTTTGCCACCATGTTCTCACAGCTGCTTGAATCAACAATTAGGCAATAGACTTTCCCATCTATGGTGCATGTAGAATAAAAGATGAAAATCGTTTCCCACAGACGACGCCAACTGATGGTTCTCAGATTTTATAGCCCAAGCCCAATAGGTTAGATAAAAAGGTTCCAGATGGAATAGGTGGTTTGTAGATTGATTGCTAGTGAATAACGAGGCAGGAAATGTAAGTGGTTCACTTTAGCCGATGGACTAAGGCTACGTCCACTACCAAGGGAGTCTCCTACTCCTTTTAATCGTTTATTATTTGATTAGAGATACACACACAACAATTAGGGACATGGGGTCCTTTACAAAGAGTGAGTATTTATTTCTATCTACTAGTTTTTCTTGGTTTGCCAACGCTTATGAGGGAAGGAAGAGAGTCCTCTCTTGCTGGGTTACCGTTTTCTATTTATATTAGGATCACCTTTAGGGTTTTTAGTTGTTCTTCTCTTAGTGCTGATCCTGCGAGTCCTTCTCTCTGCCATTTGTTGCTTCCTCTGTCACCATGAACACTATTCATCCAACGCTCCCGTTCATCTGGCGCCTCTGTTACCACGTTCTTTGGTGGTTGGGTGCTCCACATTCTCTACTCTAAGACTATCGTAGGTGTCAAGAATGGTCCCCTCGACCCTTAGGATGCGTGGTCCCCACGAGACCTAAAAATGGCATTTGGACTAAGCTTTCAACCTTTGGGCTGCTCATTGATTGGACTAGGCTCAGATCACTAGGTCATAAGTCTTCTGTTGATGTTGGATCCTTTTTTCTTTGCCCTTGGACTTTTGGGCTTGTTAGGCTTCTGGGCTATGGAGGCTCAAGCCTTGAATTTTGCCCATATCAATTGCCCCAGCCCTAGGTCAGGAGGATGTCGTCATCTTTGATCTGGGGTTAAAAATGATTTTTATGGGCTCATCATGGGCTTTTCAAGTGACGAATGTGCTCGGCTATTTGGCCCTAATTAGGATTAGGTTGCGCCCCTATTTTCCAGTGATGATGCGATGGTAGTACACATGTGTCAACATCAGGTGAGCTCGTGGGTACAACTTTTATGGCGTGTCCTGTCATTTGCCTGTCACGAATTAAATGCCTCAAACATACATATACATACATTCATCTAGGGGGGAAGGTCCTTTGGTGGTTTTGAGTCCCATCTTCCTTTGTGCTCCTCTCCCTTTCTAGGCTTTAAAAGCGTCTTGCTCCAGAATATTTGGTGACTTAGGACATCCTTGTATCCAGTTCCCTTCAATTTCTAGCACTTTACTAGGTACGCCTTTCTTCCCTTCTACTTTACTGTTTCGACCTGGATCCATTTAACCCTCCCTGGTGGGGTTTTGGATTCTGTTTCCTGATCTGGAGGCTTAGTTACTTTAGTGACCATTCCGATGACGTTTCTTCCCTTTCGTGATTTGTCGGTCGTTCTTCTGTGGCGAGGGTATCATTCCTTAGGCCTTGGTGTCTAGAACCTTTGTTTTTGACGGATTGTGCCTTGCACTTACCTTCCCTTCACTCTGGTGTATGGTCCAACCTTTTGATTGGGAAGTTTGTCGTTTCTTCTTCTAAGTCGGAGTTTGTTGTTGAAGAGATCGAGGACACTACGAAGGCTTCTTCTAGTGGCCGCTCTTTTTCTGCTGGTGATAAAGCTCCTGGGTCTATCCCCAGAGTTTCATCTTCAATGCCTCTAGTCGAAGCTAGGCCTCTTTTTTCCTTGCCTCTTGGTCTTCCTACTCAGTCGAAGAAGAGGAGGTCCAGACTAGTTTTGGCCCCCGTCTCTAAGAAGAGGACCCGTCGTGAGTAATCCGACCTGACTTATTGTGCGGAGGATACCTCCAGCTGCCTTGGTGATGAGGATTTCAAAGAATTAAGGTAGGAGTATTGTTTCCCGAACTTTGTGGAATTGCACTCCCCCGAGAAGCACGAGAGGTGTAACTCTACTCTCCCCGGGCTAACTTGCTTCTTCGAGTCCGCATTCTAGGCTAGTCTTCGATTCCCTGTCCATCCTTTTATCCAGAATGTTCTTGGGTTTTATAATTTTTGTCCAGCCTAGCTTTCTCCTAATGGTTGGGACCTCCTAGTTGGTTTCCTTGTTTATTGGTTTGAGAGTGGGAATGTCTCTCTTCTCTCTATCTGAGAATTCACTTCCCTTTTTTAGTTGAAATCTTCTCCCTCCTTGGGTTTCTTGTATTTTGCCAAAAGGGTAAAAGTGAAGACTCTGATTCTGGGCTCCCTTCTTCTAATAAGGGGTGGAAACTGAGGTTCTTTTTTGTTAGAGACGACTCCTGGGAGTTGTCAGGGGAGCCCGACGATGCTACTCATGCTCCCAGGTCTTGGGGGATTCCAAGGAACACTCATAAGGCTAATCTATTGGTCGCACTTCCCTTTGTTGCTCCTATTTCCTTGTCTTTAACTTTTGATCTGGTTTTCAGATTTCTACCTGGCACTTGGCACAGAGAAGGCAGCCCGAGTTGCTAGAACCAAGGCCTTTGGGTTGAGATCTTTCTTTGACTTGGTGACCGACGAGAATCTCACTAAGCATGAGCTTGGGCCACCCATTGACCAAGTCCTAGAGGTTGTACCATCTCCTGCCTCCCAGCCTGAAACCATGGACCAAGACTTGATCATGGCAATATTTTTAAATACGGAGCAGTCAAGAAAAAGGAAGAAATTGGTGATAGGGTTGCAACTGCCATCCAAGGAGGCATCGGTCTTTGGGCCCACGCCTACTTCCTCGAAGCAGAAGCGTGAGGACCCTCCTTCCCAAGGGGGGTGCTGCTGTGCCCTTGCTTCCTTTTGAACTTTCCAAGGGTAGCACCCGTTCTGAGGGGGCTCCAGCGAATGAACTCAAGGTTTCGGCCACCCGTCCAGCCTCCCCTAAGGCGGTTCCTCTGAAGGGCAAAAAGGGGGAATTCGCCCCTTCAAAGTCCAAAGCGTAGGGGGTGGCTTTCTTCACTATCCCGAGGCCACAGTGACTGCCCTATCCAAGCTGATCTCTACGTTGGATCCTCAGGCGGCCATGAAGGTTCTTTTAAAAGGAAATCCAGCATACTATCCGAGGCCTGATCGAGGTCCCTTTTTTTTTTGAATCCCTTTAACTATTTCCTGTGTTAATCAACCTCCTTTTTCCTTCTCAGTCACTTGCCTGTGTGAGGATGCTTAAATTTCACCATGAGTAGGACATTTTGAAGGCCAAGGATGCTCTTGATGTCATGACGGTTAGCAAGGATATCGCCGAGGGAAAGTTGGAGATTCTGGTGGCCCAGGTTGCTGAGTTGAAAAGGATTAACGACGAGATGGACTCCCGTCATCAGGACCACATTAAACTCAAAGAGTCATAGATAAGGGGCATGGAGGCTAAAGAAGCCGGCCTGGTGGCTAAGGACACTAAAATCAAAGCTAAAGATGTCGGCCTGATGGCCAAGGATTTAGATCTGTTTGTCTCTACGGGCCTGGGTGTCAGAGCTGTTGAAAGAGAGTGCTTCTGCCTTTATGAAAGGGTTCCTAAACTGTCAGGACCAGATTGAGGATGCTTACCCGAATCTCGACTTGTTTCCCTTCGCGTCGCGACTTGAATATAAGAAGGGGGTTGTGGCAACTGAAGAGGCTAAGATGCTGGGTGCCAAGGAGGCTTTTGTCTCCAAGATGGCTGAGTCTGAGCAGCTCAATGTCCCAACTGAGGCAGCCAGCGAAGGAGCCGATGGTGGTGGCAAGACTATTTTCTGAAGCAGTCCCGTTGTCACTTCTTTTTTACTTTTTTGTGCTCCGCTGAAAACCTTTGTAGCACTTCATTTTCTTCTGATTGTCGATGTAATTTTTGGATGATGTCCTAGCATGATTTTCCCGATAGAATGTTGTTGCCGATTTTTCCTTTCTGGTGGATGATGTGTTCTTTTTTGGCTCTAGTGCATGGAAATGTTCAGTCTTGTGTCACGGTGCTGCTTGCTAGTTTTGAGGCCCCCAAATTATGATTCCTGAGTTGTCCTCAGGCAATAGATAGATGCGAGGCTTAGGTTGTCGAAGGCCACTTCCCCTTACATGGCTGAGCCGACTCTGTTTCTTCCCTGAGGTGGGTTGACTTGAAGCATACGGGATGGCTAGAACAACCTATTTTCCCATTACCCCTGGGGCTACTTCGGTCCTTTCCCATTTCTTTTCATGTACTCTAGACATGAAGGTTTCAACTGTTTAAGAACGTGCACCGTTAGTGGGGATAGTGGCTCTTCGATCGTGGTGCTTCGAAGACCCTATGACGCCACATGTCCCTCTCTTAAATGCGAGGGTGTGCATTAACTGTGCCTGGTGGAGATGATGGACACACGTCAGCTGAAGCTATATATAGGCATTCCCTGAAAATAATTGTCCTACTTTGGGTGGCCAAACTTTTCGCTTTCTTCCATCGTTGTGACACTTCTTCTTCTCCAATGCTTCAAGGGAGAACACTTTCCTTCTGTTTCCATGGCCAGGGTCCTTTTCTCTCCATGCGACGTTATGGAACGTCTTTTCCTTGACGTTGAGGTCAGCAAAATTGGGGAGGAAGAGGCTCATTCTGTTAATAGGTGTTTCGACTTCCCTCCTGGAGTGGTTGTGCGTCATGCAAATTTGCGTCGATTTCACTGCTTGGTTCGGGACAAGGCTTGTTTCTTTAAGGCCCCTTTCTTGTTAGGGCTCCTGTTTCCCCTTCCCTCATTCATCAAAGAAGTTTTACACTTTTTCAGTTTCTGTCCTGCCATACTCTTTCCTGCGGCTTGGGCTGTCTTGTTGGCTTTTGCAGTGATGTGGGGAAGGTTGTTTCCCCAGTCTAGGGCCACTGTACCGAAGTTCCTTCACCTTTTTTGCCCCGAGGAGGTGTCTGAGTTTTATCACTTTATCCCCAAGCGAGGAGGGGAAGTTCTTATCTCGAACCTTCCTCCAGAGCTGGAAGGGTGGAGGAGGAGGTATTTCTTTATTTTTCAGAGTTGGTTGGGAGTATGGGACCCATTTTTTGGCATTGGTCAGGGTCCTTACTCAGTGGGGGCAACGTAGGAATCTGGGCGAGCCTGTATTTGTTAGTTTTCTTCTAGTACGTTCGTTGACGTAATTATTATTTTTATTGGGTGGTGATGACTTTGTTTGCTTGTGTTGCTATAGACGAGCTGCCACCTTTGTCTGGCAAGGAGCTTATCAGGGTTGGATATGCCTGAGCTCGCTCACCATTTTCTTACACGGAGCTGATGCGCCTCGAGCTGGCCTTATCGTTGAATTGCCGTGAATATCTGACCTCCTATTCCTGTTTGCAGTTTGCTGAGGAACTCACTCCTTTCTTTGGTTTGTTTATGCATTTCCTTTGTACCTAGTTACTTAGCGAAGAGCGATCATGGAGCAAGTGGGCCAAAGGCGGCGAGTTAGGAGCTCTGAGCCTCCCACGAAGAGAGCTAGGTTGGGAGGAGACGATACGGACCTGGCTCCAAGTGTTGATGTGGGCCCCGAGGCTTCCAGCATTGGTGGTGAAGTTAGGACTTTGTTGCCAGCTTCTGAGCCCCTACTTATTGCCGCAGGGGCTTTGATGCCCAAGCTAGCATCTATCACCACGACGGGCCAAGTTATGGCCAGTCTAGTAACGAGGCCGATTCGACAAGGCTCTAGTCCTGCTGAAACTGGTGGTTCCAACTCGGCTCATACTTCACCTGTTCTAATGACCAATCTCAAGAGTAGTCTGCTGAGGAATGTGAGCCTAAGTAGCCGCACGCTGATGGAATTGATCCCACAAGCTGACCTGAGGCATTCTGTAGATCTTCCTTTCTGAACCTGGAGTCGAGAAGCGCTTCATGCCCTTCTTGAGGTAATTCTTCCCTCCGATGTACTACTCCCTATCTTTATTTATGTAATGTTACAACTTTTTCCTTCATTTTCAGTCGGCAACACACGTCTGCGCACTTAGGACAGAGATTCACACCTTGAGGAATGATGCACAACGGAGGGCGGTTGAGCTCCAGGAGGCACGTCAACGGAATTTCAAGTTCCTGAGTTGGGGTCTAGCCACCGAGAAGGAGTTGGAGTGAGCTCCCGATCAACGAGCTCAGACCTTTAAACAGTTGATCACCAGTACTTCTGCCAAGGTGTCTCATCGAGAAGAGCTGGCTTGTTCTAGGGAAGACTGTGATGCCCAAACCGAGGACTTGTTTGCCTCTACTATCACTCGGTCCTTGTTGGAGGACCAGTTAAAGGAATCCCAGGCTGTAATTGTCGAGCTGAGCAACTCTTTGGCAGTTGAGCACCAGCTGGTCTAAAGTCAGTGGAAAGAGATCGAGAAATCCAGATTGGAGGCGGCCAAGGCCTTTGTAGACAGATTCTTCAATTTTGCCGACCAGGCAATTGAGGAGTTCCCTAGCTTGAATCTTGAGCAATTTCAGCCACAGTTTGATGCCCCCTAGGCGGTGGTGCTTCTGATGTTACTCCTCTGGTTCCTCCCTCTAACTAGTCTTGAAGATCTTTTTTTTTTTAGCTGTTTTATCTTCTTTCCAATATCTGTAAACACTTTTCCTGTCGATTCTTAGTTAGACAAACTCCATTGGTAGGTACCATGCTGACCCCATTTTTGTTGGCATTATGTTGTGCAGGTATTCCTGGCTTAACTCCGCTAGAGGCGTTCAATGTCCGCATGGTTGAGAAAGCCTCCCCCCTTCCCTACTCTGCCCTCATAACCCCTCAAAACCTTGTTCGTTATGGGATAAGGGAAAGTTCTACTCGGATCCAACTCATGCCTTCCTTTTTCTGTGATTCGGATGTCCCTTCCGAAGGCAAATTCCTTTGGCGAGAGGGATGCTGAGGTGGAAACCCTTAAGAAAAAGCTGGCGGAGATGGAGCGAGAGAGAGATATTCTGAAGGAAGATAACGCCCAGCTTAAGAGGGTGAATGCACAGCTGAAGAAAGGAGATCGTAAGCTGAAGTGCGTTGTAGGGGAGGACCCAAAAAGAAGAGGAAGTCTGTGATATTGTTTCTTCTAAGTCTCGGATGGTGTTGTTTCAATGTCCCGAATGGTGCTGCTTCTATGTCCCGTATGTTTTTTTTTTTTTTTGTACTTGCTGGTGTACCAACTTGTTGAAATATGAAATGAAACATAGTCTTTTGGTTATTGACCTTGTATTTTTGCCCTTCGTGCCAGTATGTCGCTTGGAGCTTACGAGCTCTTTTTAGGCAAAAAAGCCTGCCTTTTCGAACTTATGAGCTCTCCAACACTTAGGCTGAAAAGCCTGATCGCTCTGAGCTTATGAGCTCTCTTAGGCTAAAAAGCCTACCTTTTCGAGCTTACGAGCTCTCAAACACTTAGGCTGAAAAGCCTAGTCGCTCTGAGCTTACGAGCTCTCTAACACTTAGGCTGAAAAGCCTGGTTGTTCCGAGCTTACGAGCTCTCTTAGGCTAAAAAGCCTACCTTTCTGAACTTATGAGCTTTCAAACATTTAGGCTGAAAAGTCTGGTCACTCTGAGCTTACGAGCTCTCTTAGGCTGAAAAGCCTGCCTTTTCGAGTTTACGAGCTCTCAAACACTTAGGCTGAAAAGCCTAGTCGCTCCGAGCTTACGAGCTCTCTTAGACTGAAAAGTCTGCTTTCTCCGAGCTTATGAGTTCTCAAACACTTAGGCTGAAAAGTCTGGTCGCCCCGACCTGACGAGCTCTCTTAGGCTGAAAAGCCTGCCGTTCTGAGTTTACGAACTCTCAAACACTTAGGCTAAAAAACCAGGTCGCTCCGAGCTTACGAACTCTCAAACACTTAGGCTGAAAAGCCTGGTCGCTCCAAGCATACGAGCTCTCTTAGGCTAAAAAGCTTGGTCGCAGCGTTTGTTGGCTGCATCTCATCGCGAGCTTTTCCCTTTATGAAGGCTTTAAAATTTTTATTGGTTTCGAAAAAGGAAGCTTTTATAATAACTCTTCTTCTTTGTTACACAAGGTTCTCATGGAACTACTGGTAGTAGCGCTTTAGGTGATCTGCATTCCATGAGTGCTACAGGTCATGCCCTTCTCATGTCTGCAGCTTGTAGTTTCCTGGTCAGATTACCCTTTTTACGATATAGGGTCCTTCGCAGTTAGGGCCGAGTTTGCTGTGGGTGGGATCCTTTCTAGTTGGGAGAAGCTTTTTCAGCACCAAGTCGCCTGGTTTGAAGCTTCTTTTTCTTACCCGTTTGTTATAAAATTTAGATGTGTTTCTCTGAAAGGAAAATATCTGTTGTAGTGCATCATCCCTCCTTTCATCGAGGAGGTTGACGTTTACTAGTAAAGACCTCTCATTCTGCTCAGGGTCAAAGAGTTCGGTCCTTGCTAAAGGTACACCAATTTCGATGAGCGCCATCACTTATGTCCCATATGCAAGGCTAAAGGGTGTCTCGCCAGCCGTTATCCTGACCGTCGTTCAGTATGCCCATAACACCGCTAGAAGGTAATCTACCCATTGTGATTTGGAAGCTTCCAACTTGGTTTTCAATGCGAGCTTGATCATCTTGATTGTTACTTCGGCTTGCCCATTAGACTGTGGGTGCACGGGAGCTGAGAAATAATTCTTGATCCCCAGGCCAGCACAAAAGCCCATGAATAAGGGATTATCGAACTATTTCCCGTTATCCAAAATGAATGCCCTCAGGACACCGAAGCGGCATATGATGGATGTTCAAACAAAGTTCTTGACCTTCTGTGCCGTGATCCTGGCGAGGGGTTCGACTTCAGCCCACTTTTTGAAGTAGTCTACTGCAACCATGACGAACTTGCATTGTCCAATCCTGGTTGGCAAAGGACCCATAATATCTAACCCCTATTGTTGAAAGGGCCAAGGGCTAACTTGCTCCGGGGGGCAGTGCGGCAAGTTGTCGTGAATCTGGCAAGTTTGGCATTTCTTTACTATCTTCTTGGCATCTTTGGACATGGTTAGCCAGAAGTAACCTTGTCATAGTGCCTTATTTGCCAATGTTCTTGCTCCGATGTGGTTCCCGCACATGCCTTCGTGAATCTTTCTCAGAATACAATCTTCTTCTGGTTCAGACACGTATTTCTTTAGTGGGAAAGAAAAATCTCTTTTGTATAAGATACCTCTGACCAGCATGAATCTTGCCGCCCTGGACCTTAGCTTCGCTGCCTCCTTTGGGTCACTAGGTAGTATTCCGTCTTGTAGGTATGACATAATAAGTTCCATCCAAGAAGTGCCTCCTTTAACTGGCAGGGCCTAATTTTCTCCATCTAGCTCCTCGTCAAGCCGTATACTAAGCGGAGTTAGCATCTCGACAGGTGCCTGTCTGAACAAGTCACACTCGTCGATAGTAACTAGTTTGGCTAGGGCATCAACTCGACAGTTTCCTTCTCGGGGAACTTGGATCAGCTCAGCTGAACCGAAATTTTTCAAGAGCCTGCGCACTTTAGTCATGCAAAGCATCATTTTCTCATCTCTAGTAGTGTATTCTTCTTCAACTTGCCTGACTACTGGCTGCGAATCATTATAGATCAAGATCTGATGTGTTTCCATCAATAGGGCCAAGTTTAAACCCACTATGAAGGCTTCGTATTCTGCCTCATTGTTGGATGCCTAAAAGTTGAATCTGAGGACGTACTCTTGGTCGAAGCCTTCCGGGGAGGTAAGGATCAGGCCTGCCCCCACATCCATGGGCATTTGAGGCCCCATCCACATATAACTTCCAAGTCGACGGATCGGGGAAGCCATCATGATCTGCAATGTTCTCTTCAGGTGGCGAGGTAAACTCTGCCAGAAAATTTGCCAGGACTTGTCCCTTGATTGCAGTTCTGGGTTTAGACTTGATATCGAACTTGCTAAGCTCCATCGCCCATTTGACGAGTCTTCTCGAGGCCTTTGCCTTGTGCAGGACTTGCCTCATTGGCTGGTCCGTTAGGACCTCAATGATATGCGCCTGGAAGTGTGGCCTTAGTCTTTAGCCTACCACTAAGAGTGCTAGCACAAGCTTCTCCATCTTCGGGTACCTCTCTTATGCTCCTCGGAGGGCCCTGCTACAGAAGTAGACTGGTTGTTGGACTCTTTCTTTGTCTTTTACTAGAGCAACACTAACCAAGAATACTAACACGGCTAAGTACAGGGTCAAGACCTCTCCTTCTTTAGGGTTCACCAGTACGGGCAGGGAATCCAAGTAAGCCTTAAGGGCCTTGAAGGCCTCTTCGCATTTCTCGTCCTACTGGAAGGCCGCCTTCAGGACCTTGAAGAAAGGTTGGCATTTTTTGCTTGATCGTGAGACGAATCGGTTGAGCGCTGCTATCCTCCCAGCCAGGCGCTGTATTTCTCGGATATTGGTAGGGGGTTTCATTTCGAGGACAGCCTTAACCTTCTCGGGATTTGCCTCGATGCCCCTGCTATTGACTATGAATCCCAAGAATTTTCCTGCCGACACTCTAAAGGCGCATTTCACCAGGTTCAACTTCATTTTGTATTGGTGCATAATTTCAAAAGACTCTCCGAGATGGTGGATATGAGATTCAGCCTTAAGAGATTTTATGAGCTTGTTGTCTATGTATACCTCCATGGTCAGACCGAGCTTCTTCCAGAACATCCTGTTGACTAACCTCTGATAGGTGGCTTTGACATTTTTTAGCCCGAAAGGCAGCACTTGGTAGCAGTAGATCCCCTGCTCTATGATGAATGATGTCTTCTCTTGGTCACTAGGGTCCATTCTGATCTGATTGTAGCCTGAAAAGGCGTCTATGAAGTTAAGGAGCTCATGGCTAACAATGGCGTCGACTATCAGATCTATTCGAGGTAAGGGGAAGCTATCCTTAGGACATGCCCTGTTCAGGTCGATGAAGTCAATACCGAGGCATCATTTTCTATTTACCTTCTTTACGAGTACAACATTGGCCAGCCAAATTGGGTAGTCTACCTCCCTAATGGCTTTGGCCCGCAACAGCTTGGCCACCTCCTCGTGAATAGTTTTTTGTCTTTTCGGCGTGAAACTTCTCCTTTTCTATCTGATGGGTTTATAACACGGGTCGACGCTCAATCGGTGTACAATCACCGCAAGGTCTATTCCCTCCATGTCCTCTTGTTTCCAAGCAAAAAAGTCAGCATTCTCCTTCAAGAATGAGATGAGATTTTTCTTGATGAGTGGGAGCAACATGGAACCTATGAAAACCACGTGCCCTGGATCCTCATCCAACTGCACGGGCTCCAGATGCTCAATAGGGGTGGGCCCGGTATCCAATTTGTCTCTCATGTCCAAGTCTTCTAGATGGACCGATTCCACATCCCTTTGTCTCATTGACTCAACATAGCATTCTTTGGCCAAGCGTTGGTCCCCCTTGACCATGCCGACCCTGTTTTCAGTGGGAAACTTCATCACCAAATGGTACGTTGAAGGTACTACTTTGATGGAATTCAGAGATAGCCTTCCCAATAGAACGTTGTAAGCGAACGGAGCATCTACTACCAGAAATTGAATAGTGATTGTAACCTGACTGGGGCTGCTCTCCTATGGTGAGGACGAGCTGGATAGAATCAACTAGCAAGACCTTCTTGCTCGAGAAGCCCAATAAGTGGGATTTCACGGGCTCGAGCTTTGATTTTTCTATGCTGAGTTGATCGAAAGTCGATAAGAAAATGATATATGTGAAACTTCCATTGTCGACGAGCACCCGGTGTACAGTTTTGTTGGCGATGATCGCCTTTATGACCAGGGGGTCATCATGTGAGTGTTGACATCCTCCGAGGTCCACATTCGAAAAGGTTATCTCTACTTCTCAGTGGGGTGCCTTTCAAATGGCCTGGATTTTAAGCTAATCCTTTGAACGCGCCCTCCTGGCATTTGCTTTTCGAGCCAAACTGGTCTTGCCTCCTCCAACAAACTCTCTTGAGATGACGCGAATCTCGCCAAGAGCTTGTTGGTGTTGTTAGGGAGGTTCTGCAGCTACTCTAGCGCCCCGCTCCTAGTCGTTCTGAGGTCTGCCTTCGCCTGCCACGTATTAGTGTAGGTGTCCCCTTTAAATTAGGTATTCAATCTCCTTCTTAAGCAAGATGCAATCGTTCATCTCATAGCTCATATCCTTATGGTACTCACAGTATTTAGAGGCATCTCTTTTTCTCGGATCGAATTTCATTTGCGACAGCCATCGGATGAATTTCTCGTCCTGAACCTCATGAAGGACCTGAACGATGGATGTGATCAACGGGGGTAGCCATGCTAGGACAAATTGGGGTTGTAGCTCTTGTGGAGGGGGCCCTAGGCGGTCCCAAACATTGCCTCTCCTTTTAGAGGGGATTCTCTTTCTTTTCTCGGAGATTGGTCCCTCCTTGGGGATCGTTCATGTTTCCTTTCTTTCCTGAGACTGCGGTCCCTCTTCCTCTTGTCTCCTTCTATCGAAGTTAAGTCTTCCTTCAGGCGGAGGGCCTCTTCGCCATTGATATATTTTTCAGCTTTCGCTAACACTGCGGTCATAGTGGCCTAAGGGTTCTTCGCTATCGAAAAGAGGTGGTCCTTGGACTGAATCCTGAGCCCAGACAAGAAGGTTGTTTGTGCAAATTTTTCATCCACACTCTCCCCCTTGAGACATTCCTGGTTGAAGGGTTGCACGTAACTTTGGAGGGACATGGTGGATCCCTGTTTGACACTCAATAGATGGTAAGATGACTTCCTATATATCCTTGCTCCTATAAAGTGGGATACAAACTGTATGGATAACTCCCTGAAGGAGGAGATTGAAGTAGGATGTAGCTTGTTAAACCAGGCTATTGCTGATCCCTTAAGGGTGATGGTGAAAGCCAGACAACGAATTGGATCTAGATAACCCTGAAGCTTCATCTAGTTTTTATAGGAGTTCAGGGGGTCAACTAGGCCCTTGGTTCCATCGAACGCCTCTATCGATGGCATCCAAAACTTCTAGGGGAGGCAAAAATGGAGGACCTCGAGAGCGAATGGCGACTCAATTTGCTTGACTAGAGCGTCCATGGTAATGGGGGTCTTTCCCTTGACCGCTTCCTTCATTTTGCCCATTTCTCGTTGGAGCTCGCGGAGTTTTTGTTCTAGTAAAGGATCCATAGCATCCAAAAGGGGGTGGGCTCTGTCTTCTTAGTACGCGGCTCTAGCCCTGCTATGGGCCTCATCCTCGTCGTGCTCTTCTGGGCGTCTTCTCTGGTGGTTGTCCCCAGAATGGCTATGCTCGTGGAGCTCCGTTATTCCATTAGGGGGAGCTTGACACTTCTGAGGATGGGCATTGCGTTCAATATGGGGCGAAGGAGGTTCCTGATGTGCAGGCGGGAACTAGGGAACGTTGTGTTTACATCCATTCCATCAGCTCCTAGTTCTGCTTCATTAGTTGCATCGTGGTTCTGCGGTAAGCTGCCAGCTCGTTAAGTGGAAGGAGGTTCACTACTAGGGGGTGACCCTCGACGTCCGCTTCAGGCGCCGGATAATTTTTCAGCAAGGTTTGGTGAACTTGGATATTAACGTGAGATCTACTCATATTCCGAGTCGAAACCATCGACTAAAATTCAGAGAAAAATGATGGAAACCATTTTCCACAGACGGCACCAACTGATGGTTCTCAGATTTTACAGCCCAAGCCCAATAGGCTAGATGGAAAAGTTCTAGATGGATTAGGTGGGTTGTAGATTGATTGCTAATGAATAACGAGGCTAGAAATGTAAGTGGTTCACCTTAGCTGATGAACTAAGGCTACGTCCACTACCAAGGGAGTCTCCTGCTGCTGTTGATCGTTTATTATTTGATCAGGGATGCACACACAGCAATTGGGGACATGGGGTCCTTTACAAAAAGTGAGTATTAGCTCTGTCTACTGGTTTTTCTTAGTTTGCCAACACTTACGGGGAAGGAAGAGGGTCCTCTCTTGCTGGGTTACCATTTTCTATTTATATTAGGATCTCCGTTAGGGTTTTTAGTTGTTCTTCTCTTAGTGCTGATCTTACGAGTCCTTCTCTCTGTCCTTTGCTGCTTCCTCTGTCACCATAATCACTATTCATCCAGCGCCCCCATTCATCCGGCGCCTCTATTACCACGTTCTCTGGTGGTTGGGTGCTCCGCTTTCTCTGCTCTGAGACTGTCGTAGGTGTCAGGAATGGTCCCTTGGACCCTTAGGATGCGTAGTCCCCACGAGTGACCCAAAAATGGCATTTGGAGTAGGCTTCAACCTTTGGGCTGCTCATTGATTGGACTGGGCTCGAATCGCTAGGTTATAAGCCTTCTACTGATGTTGGATCCTTTTTTCTTTATTCTTGGCCTTTTGGGCTCGTTAGGCTTCTGGGCTATGGAGGCCCAAGCCTTGAATTTCGCCCATATCATTTCCTAATTAATTTAGGAAATAAAATAAAATCAACTAAATTTCCCAAATTGACCGACATTGATCACGTTCAACCCGTTTGAATGGCCTGAACCACCTTGAGATCGATCTCATCAATTCAAGTATTGTGCTACTATATGAGCTGCATCAATTGGTGAATTTTAATTTATATCAAAGTGCACAGTAAACTATTTGATTAAATTTAATATTATTAGGATTAACCGTTAGTTATGGTTACAACGGTGAAGGTAAAGAGTATAAGTATGAAAAGTGATAATCAATCTATTGGATAGTTTGATAGTTATAGCTGTTGGAAACCTTGTGGTGTCCACTAAACCACCAAGAATTATGATTGTTTATAGGGTTAGATAGTACAAATGGAATCTAATGGGAGATATTGTTTATTAGAATGTAAACGAGAGGTCATAAAATTGTGGTACAATTCTCTAAAGGTGTTGCTAGGGTAAAGGCTAGTGCCTGAATTGACATAAGAAGGTTATTGTTCTACATATGAGATTATGATTAGTATTACTGGGCCAACCAATGAAACTTTGGTGAACTAGATCATATACGAATTGAGACGCACTATGTCATGAGCCGTGTCATGTTATGAGATGGGCAATCAAGGAGTTGATTCTAGAATATTAAATTGTGGGGAGTGTGTAGTTGGGAATCAAAGTTACTATTAGATTTCAAAGGTTATGAGTTTCTCTAGGCTAATGAGAGACAAAGTCATTAAGAAGGTTGACTCTATCTTAGGAATTGAGGTAAATCTTGCCATAATGTCATTACTAAGTTTGGTGTTATTCCATGATTTTAGACTAGGAAAAATGAGTAATCCTATTAATAGAATTGAATTTGAGTTATTTTGTATGCATATGGTTAAGCTACATGTAAGAATCAATTAGTGGAAGAGCCTATTTCACACGAAACTAATCCGAAAAGAAAGATATGAAAAATGAATCTCATACTATAATTCGATAAGGATACTATCACCTTACGAGCCCTGCTAAGATAAATAAAATAATGGTAGAAACTTTGAAGCATTGTTGAAAACTTTAGTCTCGGAGGTGTTTAAGTTTGAGAATGGTGGTTAGATAAGTTTCTAAATATTTTTACGCCAAAATAAGGCTACCATTGAACCATAATAGTCGAGAAACCTTCTGATAGATGATATGGGGGTATTGAAAGTTTGTAAGTATTTCAGAGTTAAACCGCATTTTTGAGAGATTTTGGATAGAAAGAAATTTGACACTACCTTAGTATTCTAGCCATAACTATTTACCTCAAACTCTGATTGAGCTGATTCTTATGGAATTGAAAAGTATACTTCTAGGGCTACAAAAATTTATTTTATAAAAATTTCATGAATCGGCTTTGAACTAGGTCAAAATGGAGCCAGAAGTCTAGGACAAAATGCCACCGGCGTTCATACAGGAAAAAACGCGCATCCGAACACATGAGACAGAGAATTTGTCCATCTCAGCCTATTTTGAGTGTTTTCTTCTATTTTGGCACTATAAATAACCTAGAGACTTATTTTAGGTTCCTATATATATTTTTCAACCCCAAGAAAGGTATGAGAGTCTTGAAGACAAAAAGATGAGGAAGAGGAATAAATTGGGCTTGCTCTTAAGGACATCAACGTGTAAGCAATCACACAAAATACTTTAGGAGTAATTTTCTATGGATGAAAGTAGGGGTTCTTTCTCAAATTTATTCATTGATGATTTGGTCTATATAATATATATATTTTTTATCGTTTCTATGATATAAATAATTGATCTACATTGTTTTAACATTCATTTGAATCCATGATTCGTTTCTTAAACAAAATAAATGATTTTTTTTTTGAGATTATCCATTCTTAACTGAAAAATCCTATTTCTTGATTTTTAACCTAACCTACTCATGTTTGACATTAAAATTCACATGTTCTTAATTTTGAAACCCAAGTTGTTGATTATGATCAACGCAAATATGTTTCTTGTTGATCTCTTGCATGTTTTCTTGAAATTATTATGTTTGAACAATTATGAACCTACGATTCATGATTATGAGTGGGCATTATGGAAAAGTGTGAAAAGTATCTCTTGTATGGGTGGGTGTGATGAACATGGGTTACATTCGATCGTAAATCATAGTGTGGTTAGATGCGTTTTTTATCTTGATGGATTTGAAGGTTCTCTATCATCCGTAGTGTAATTGTTTGATTCCTTGTCAAGTTCAAGAATTCACATTATTCGCTCACAAAGATCGAAGTTGAAAGCTAGTATACTATTCCTATATTGAATTCGTCACTACGATGCATCAATATATGTCCTTCCTAAAGTGGTGTATCTTTACGAGAATTGGTTGGAGGTTTGTGTGTATGTGTGGGGGCTAAGATATTCTAAATATGTGAATTCATGCTAGTCAACCTTCTTACATCGGGTGTGATAGTTGTGATTATCGATTGTGAGAAACTTTTTTTAAATTAGGATAAACTCAAATTTAAAAGAGGATAAATATGACTATTAGATCTTTAAAAAAGAGGTTGTAATCCCACCATTGGTGAAAAAGGTAAAGATTTAAATCTCCCTTGATTTGGATTTAAAAAATGGTTTTCCTTCATTTGGTATGAATATAGGTCTTGCATTAAATGACATTTTAAAGAGTTTTTTACCCTTTTTTAAAAAATGGTACAAAAAAGAGTAAGAGCTAAAGATGCTCTTATAGCTACATGAGCAGGAAGGTCTATTAATTAAAGATAGATTGAATTACACTTTGATCCCCCTCCCTTTTGAGCTTTTGATAATTGGCACCTTATAGTTTATAGCTTTAATAATTGGCACCCTATAGTTTGTAACTTTGATAATTGGCTCCGCAGTAGTTTGTAGCTTTGACGCAATTGGCTCCCCTGTAGTTGGTAGCTTTGACGCACAGAACCCTGAAAAGAACAACAATCAATATATTATCTCTAATTCACACACTGACCCTAATTTGGCTTATTTTGACTAGTTTAACTTTATTTAACTAACACAATTGACCTATTAACTTAATTAAATTATGCTTTAATTAGGGCTAATCAATATGCTCAACTAGAGCCAAAGTCTGTTCAACCAAACTACAATCTTGTTCAGCCAAGTCTATACTTCAACTAGAGCCAAAGTTTGTTTAACCAATTTTTTTGGTCAAGTCTTTATCTATTTGTTCATAGTAGATTCATTCTAATCAACTCTTTTTAGCACATGCCAACTTTCATGTGCCTAGTTGTTACCCCTTAGCTGGTTGGCATGGCTATGACATGTTTCTACCTCACCCAAGATGCCCCCATGCCTTAGCAAAATTGGGGTGTGCTTGCCCAAGCAATCCATTGGTGCAAAGTTGGATTCCTAAGTACTTGAATGTGTGTTTGGTTTGGTGTCAAAGTGGTTCGACAAAATTTCAAGTGGCATGCAATGACTATGCCCCAGGCTCTTGTTGTTATGAATACTCGGTTAAGAATATGTCTATTAATGTTACTAGGGTTTTGCCCATTAACACTATTATAGGGGGTGCTCTGTAAAGGGGGTGCCAGACTGGCTTCCCCAGGAACCCCTAAGCCTTGGCATACCAAAGCAATTCACGACTCCAACAAATGTTTGCCATAGGTGTGGGCAATACATTCCAAAGTCTAAGACCTTAGAAGTGGGGCTGATGAGTATTGGCAACTGTCATTGGTGGAAACCCCATGCATGGCTAAGGGATGCAACACATGCATGGGTATATTGGGCACAAGGAAACAAGGCTAGCTGTGTGGACTCGAACTGTGGTGCATTACCAGGTTGAAAGACCAAGTCATGGCTTGGGTGTGACTTGGTGCACAGGCATGGTAAATTAGGTGTTGTGGGCTCACAAGGAAGGCATGTGCACATTATGTAAGGTAGTTATAAGCAACTGGTGGCATGCGCACCTCAGGTGAGGCTATTCTATGTAGTTGTTGGCATGTGCACATAGCATGCAGAGAGTTACAGGCAGTTATTGGTTGAGTCAAATAGTAGTTGCAATTGCATCAACCATACTTAATAGAACCAACCATTATCAGCAACATATGCTCAACATTCAGTGTTAGTGAGAAAAAACCTAGTGATATCCACTTAATGAGCAAAATCGAGGAGTCATAACAATGAGAGCCTGGGGCATAGTCGTTGCATGCTACTTGAACTTTTGTCAAACCACTTTTATACCAAACCCAGCACACATCTAAGTTTTTAGGAAGCTAATTGTGCAACAAGAGGTTGCTTAGCCAAGCATACTCAAATTTGGCTCAAGCATAGGGCGTTTTTGGGCAAGGCACTAGCATGCCATAGCTATGCCAATCAGATAAGGGAGTAATAAACTACCCCCACCATAAGAGCTCGACATCCTCATCAAGAGGTTGTCTCAATACTTCTTAACTTGTTTCTCAAAATTCCAAAGAGTAACATCTCTTTCCCAACTCGTGTCTACCTCGGAACTACCTTTCCAATCAGTTCTATGATTCTTCTTATTCTGACTCATGGTCCTGTGAGACAGAATCTTATCGACCTTTTTGTCAAACTATTTTCTAATTATAGGCAGAGTCCTAGCTTGTTTTCATCCAACATTCAGCAAGTCTTCATGCAAAGGCTTTAGAAAACTCACATGAAAAGTTGGGTGAATTTTCAATCGACCAGGTAGCTTTAAGCGATAGACAACATTCCCGACCTTCTTCATCACTTCTAAGGGGCCATCATATTTGGTCATCAGCCCACGATGCAATGTTTTTCTATTGATCCTCTTCCAAATTACATTGGTCAATTTTAGTAAAACATGATCACCAACTTGAAATTCAAGAGACATGCGACCTTGATTGACATACTTTTTCATTCGACGGACAGCTTTGGCCAAGCTATCCTTTGTCTCGCCAACTAGCTCTTACTTGTAATGAACAAACTGGTATGCAATGGGACATCTACCTCCAATTTTTTGTTTCACCACTTCATGAGGAGTAAGTGGCTACTGTCCCATCTCCAATTCATTGGAACTCATTCTTGTAGCCATAGACCAGTATTAGTTATAGAAAAAGTGAGCAGTATCCACCAACTCCACTCAATTTTTTTGACTTGCAGTGACATAATGACATAGATAATCCTCTAGCAAGGCATTGATCCGTTCAATCTGACTATTAGTTTGAGGGTGAATTGTTGTAGAGAATTTCAACTCAGAACCCATGAGATTGAACAACACAGTCCAGAATCTGCCAGTGAACCTTGTGTCGCGATCACTGACTATTTCTTCCAGCAAACCAAAGTACTTCACCACGTACTTGTAATATAGTTCTACAACAACATTTGCAAGGCAAAAATGGGGTACAAGAATGAACACCGCATACTTGGAGAAGCGATCGACCACCACCATGATCGAGCGTATGCCATCAATCTTTGGAGGTTGACTGTCACAGTCTGTCAGGCATAGGCGGGGTTGCAGTAAACCTATTGTCTTCTTTTTCTAAACCTTATCAAGTTGGCAAGGTAGAAAAGTCCTGACATAGGCCTCAACGTCATCTTTCATCTTGGGCTAGTAGTAGGAGTAAAATAATAATGCAAACATCCTCTCAACTCTGGGATGTCCAGCCTACTAAGAATCTTGTGCTTCATGCAGCAACTCCCATCTTAGTTCCCCTCTTGCATGAACATAGATTCTACCTCCCTTTGCATAGAGTAGGTCCTTTTCTAGCCAATATCTGCGAACTAGACCCTTACCAACTTGTTGCTTCAGTTTTCCATAAGGAATATTAGTCTAGGCCTGTTCTTTGACTCTTGCAAGGAAGTCAGTCTACATAGTGGAAAGTATAGCAACATAATCATGGGCTTCCTTCATGCTCAATGCATCAGCAATTGGATTTGCCTCCCAGGTCTGTGCACCCACACAAAATTAAACTTAGTAAGAAACTCCTACCATCGACTTTGGAGTCAACTTCTTATGGGACTTGAAATAGGTATTTTCAACATTATCCGTCATAATAGTGAACTTCGTTCCTAGCAAGTAGTGCCTCCAAATTTTCTGGCAATGCACCACAACAGTTGTTTCTTTCTTGTGTGTTGAGTAGCTTGCTCTACATCTTTTAACTTTCGAATTTCAAAGGAAAAAGGGTGTCATTCATAAATGAGGATTCCTCTAATGGCATGATTAGAGGCACTACTAAGCAATTCGAAGGAAAATGGAATTCTACCAGTCTTAGCACTGGTACAAAAGACACTGCATGCTTCAACTTCTCAAAACTAGTTTGACAGGCATCATTCTAGTTCCACTTCCGGTCTTTCTTCAACAAATCAGTTGGGGCATTGCACTTTTTTAGAATAACCCTGAATAAACTTGCGATAATAGTTGGCTAAACCAAGGAAAGACTAAAGTTCAGTCACCTTGGTTGGTGTAGGCCAATCGACGATTGCTTTCACCTTCCTCTCATCCATATGGATCTTGCCTTTACTAATCCAATGTCCCGAGAATATCACATCTTGGCAACAAAATTCACTTTTCTCCTTCTTAACATATAGCTGGTGCTCCCTAAGCCTTGAGAACACCGCCTTTAGATGGTCTAAGTAGTCTTCCAATAAATGACTATAGACTACAATGTTATCCAAGCAAATAACCACAAACACATCGATCTTGTAGAAAACATCATTCATTAGATTTCAGAAAAAAGTCAGGGCATTTTTAAGCCCAAGTGACATTACAAGGAATTCAAATGAACCATCACGCATCACACAAACAATTATGGATTCATCTCCTTCTGTAATTCTAACCTGCAAATACCCAGTTCTCATGTCCAGATTTGTGTAGAAGGTTGATTTGGAGAGCCTATCAAACAAATCAACAACATTTAGAATAGGGTACTTGTTCTTGATAGTCACTTTGTTCATGACCTAATAGTCAATGCACATCTGCAACAAACCATTCTAATTCTTTTGGAATAGTACTAGGGCTCTGTATGGCACCTTGGAGGGCTTCATGCAGCCATAATCAGGTAGCTTATTCAACTGCCTCCTCAATTTTGCTAGCTTCATTGGTGAAATCTAGTAGGGGGCAAGGGCTAAAAGCTTTGCACTAGACTCCAAGTCAATTTTGTGGTTAATAACACATTTGGGAAGAAGGGTCTTAGGGAGTTTTAGAGGCATAACATTAGCAAATTCCTCCAGAATTTTTGCCACAACATCGGGCACTTCAACCTTCACATTAGGTTTGATCTCCACCAAAGCCGCAAGGTATGTCATCTCACCCTTCCGTAGCCCAGATTTTACTTGCATGGTGGACAACATCTCGATCTTCTGCTTGCGATCCCTCTTGCTTTGGTCTGCCACTACCAAAGGCACAAAGTATGCTACCCTCTAATCCGAGATAAGCATTCTATTTAGATGTGGCATCAATATCACTTTAGCCTTGATAAAGAACTCATTTCTGAGGATAACGTCGAAGTCGTCCAAGGATACTACCATCAAACTCACCCGGCCTTCCCACAAACCACTTTCACACTTATCTCTTCTATGCCACACATTGGCATCACTTCAGAGATGATAGCCTTAAGTTTTCTTGAGTTCTCTACCAATTGAAGACCAAAAGTTCCCACTTCCCTCTAGGTAATGAAGTTGGGGGTGGCACCCGTGTCCACCATGACCAGAACTTCCTTACCATTCACCTAGGCCTACACAAACATTAGGCCTTTGCGGGGTTGTTGAACCATTCATATAATGATTTCGTTCATCAACTATAGAGGATTGACATGAGTGGGGCACGAATCATCACTGTCATCACCATTTTCAGCAATAAGAGCACTTAATTTCTTCCTCTTGGGACAATCTTTGACACAATGAGGGGCACTGTAGAGAAAGCAACCAGGATCAAAGTTTTTCTTCTTCTGGTTGTTGTTTGGATTTTTAGATTCACCGTTGTGCTTCTTCTTCTTATATTCAAAATTTTCAATGTCCTTGGAATTGACAACCTTGCCTTTCTTGGTGCAACGATCTTTCTTCTTCTTTTCAAAAGTGTAAAACTTGGGTAAATTGGAACTTTTTACAAAAAAGGGGTAAAATGGTAATTTACTACTATGGTACGGGTTGTAAACCTAAATTATTCTACATCTTGGATGACAAAATGGACCTCACTGTTGGATTCATCTCGCGAAATCTAGCTACCCTGTCAAATTTTGTCAAATTCTGAGATAGTCAGATTTTTTATATTTTACGAGGTGATCGAGTCTCGGATGACCCTAAAACGGGATTTTATAATAAAATTTTTAAATTTGGAAAATAAATTGAGGCAATTTAAAATAAAAATATTTTGAACTTAAACCATGACGAAATTTAATCGTTTCGGGGTAAAAATGGACCCGAAAAAAAGAGGGTCATGTGGCGCGTTGTAGGCCAAGTAAATAAAGGGTATAAATAGGGGAACAAATCTAATTTCTTCCCATATTCATCAGCCAGTTTATGTTGGAGAAGAAGAGAGGGAAAAAGTAGGGCTTCTCACTTCTCTCTACGATCTACGACCCTACGGTACTCAAATCCACTCGGGCCAAGAAGGAAAGTTGTTCTACTTGTCGAGGGCTAAAAGATCATACCAAAAATCAAAGATTTCGCCCAAGTTCCAAAAATGGGATTTGGGGAAAATCAAGGCTAGGGTTTTATTGGTGTTCTTGAAGGTCTTCTAAGTGAATTTCACGCTTCAAGAGGTAAGATTCCTTCCTACTTTGGTTTAATTCCTAACCTAGAATGTTATATGAGATGGGTAGGTTGATAGATTTATATATCACTTGCCTAGGTTTGTGAAATTGAGGAAATGGGTATAGAAATGGTTTAAACAAAATTCCTAGCTTGGAATTAATATATGGAAGTTATTTGTGTGATTCCATGAAATTTGATATTATGTGGGCATGCTATGTGTTTATATTATGCCTTTGTAATTTGAGTGTGTTATTGTCACATATTATGTAATAACATGCTTGGGATATGTTGTTAGAAATAAAATGTTGATATATGTTTATTGATATATTAACATTGTGATTAAGTTTGGTGATTATATGCATATGATATAATTTGCCATGGAATATATAAATATGTGGTTAATTTTGCTTATGTGGCATTCATTACATATGTGCATGACATCGATATAGCAATGACGCATTACATTTCATTTGCATGGAGGAACTGTATCCATAGCCATGAGTGTAGGTGTGTATGTGCATGGTTGACATCAAACACCACATAGGTGGATGATGGGTAGGCTCGGGAAAGTTAGATCAAAGATCCGACTAAGTCGCACGGTTGCATGGAAAAAGAATTAGGTCAAGGTTAGCAAAAAGGGCTAGACTATCTTGGTGGAAGTCCATAAAGTGTGTATAAGAAGGACTGAGTCGTATCGTTGGTATAAGAGCCCATAAAGTGTGTTAGTGTACACAAAATCATTGGTGGAAGTCCATAAATTTTGTGTCGATTCAGTGTCGTTGGTGTAAGTCCACAAATATTCACCTCAAGAAAAGACCCAGAGATTTTATTAAAAGAGTCATTGGGTGTGTAACGCCAATGGCGGGGGATTGGAAAGCCTAGTTTTGTACTCATAGCATTTGCATGGTGAAAGGAGCCAGGGAGGGCTCGGATTGAGTTGCATGAGTGAGTCTCATCTCATTTCATGGCATGACATTGCTAAAATTTCAACATGGAATAGTATATTCTTGTTTGGGATGTGGTTGCTTGTTAAATGTTGCATGAACATTTCATATGCACTTAGGTTGGGGACTAGTCTCTATAAAAAATACTCTACTAGGCGTGGCTCACCCTATACGGGAAAATATTTCAGGTATGGAATACACGCCAGAGGAAGGCCCTCGCATGGGACCTCAAGGATGAAGAAAGCCAAAATGTGGCTTTATTTTGAGTTTTTGTAAATGATTATGAAAACTTGTTTTTGATATGTAAATTCATGAAATTGAATGGAATAGAGTTGGTATGGATCTTATGTAATATGAAAATCTTCATACACATGTGTTGGATGGAATTAATATGGTTTGCAATGGATTAAAAATGAAAAACAAGTGAATTAGGCAAATTTGGGCAAGACCTACTGGTAGATCGTTGTCCAGTGGGCAACACCTACCAGTAGAACCTGTCGGTAGGTTCTTGTATATGCAGAAATTTTGTTATCAGGCAAAATTTACCGGTAGGAATTTTCCAGTGGGCAAAACCTACCGGTAGGTTCTCCAAAAATTTAAAATTCTAAAACTGTTTTGTCATGCTTTTGGGCTTTTGGTTCTTTGGTTCCAATGATACAAATGGACATAAAATAAGAATAAATTATGGTATATCGGACCTTGGCGGGGTTAAATGGTGGAATGTACATGGGTTACATGTATGGGTGATGACCTCAGTTAAGGGGATGATATTGACGTGATGTCAAGTTGTGCGATAATCACGGGTACTTCTGCGGGTTGACAGGTGGTCAACGGTTGAAAAAAGACCCCCAATTTTAGGGGCGTCATAGCTTGGTATCAGACCTTAGGTATACGAATTACCTAGGGTTTTGTGGAGCATGGGTCTAGACCATTGCATTCATGTTGTATTTCATGCTATGTGCTTTATTATGATAAATGTTATGTGTTATATGTTATAAGAATGATATACATGGTAAAATGTATATAGAAAAGAGACACTAGGGGTTAGAAAACATAACCTTGGGGGTCAGAAAACAAGGGAATATGATAGTTCAAGGTGTAAAGGTCTACTAGTGGGTGGCACAAGCTCTACTAGGGAGACAAGGGATGAATCTCAGAGTTTTAAAGTTGGTCCCTACTTTGGGGATACTAAATTGGTGCTCTATTGCTATTTGACAAGTGTGTAGATGGCAAGTAGAGGAAGGGGACGCCGAGGCGATGGGCGGAACAATAATCAACCACCATGGGCCTTTGACCAACAAACCTTCATGGAGGTTATTGGTACTGCGGTTGCTACTATTGCACAGGCTAGTGCAAGTGTCGGATAAGGAGGCTCAAGTAACCTCCAGAGGTTCAAGGCACACATGCCTCCGATTTTTAAGGGAGGGGCAGATCTGATGGTAGCCGACCATTCATTCCGACAAGTGGACAAGATTTTAGAGGCAATGGAGATCACCTCCAATACCACGAGGATAAGGCTAGCTGCGTTCTAGCTAGATGGAGAAGCCTAACTATGGTGGGATTGGGAAAAGGACTCCAAGAACTTGGAGGCAATGACATGAAGAGAGTTTTGGGAGCTCTTTCATGGGCTAATATGTCCTTGCAGCCATTCAACATGCTAAGGCATAGGAATTCTTGGATTTGAAACAAGGAACCATGACGGTGATAGAATATGTGGCTAAGTTCACTAAGTTAGCCCGTTTAGCCGATGACTACGTGGCCACAGATATGGCCAAAGTGAGGAGGTTTAAGGATGGGTTGAAATAATCTATCCATGGGAAAATTGTGGATCTCCGCCTACAAGACTTGGACTCGATGGTCGAGGCAGCTATGGCCATTGAGAGAGAGGTTACCGACACACGAAGCATCTGGGAGTTGAGTGCCAAGGACAAGAAGAAGGAGGGTCAATCCTTTTTTTCTAGCTCGGGAAAGAGGCAAAAAACTTTTACTCCTTAGTGACATCAAGGACAGGGTCGCGGCTACCAAAGTCAAGGCCAAGGTTGATCCTTCCAAGGTAGGAGAAACTTGAGGATAACATATCAGGCAGGTTAGAGGACTTGTTTCCATTGCCACCAGTCAGGTCATATGAAGCGGGATTGCCCTCAGAGGCTAGGATCCCAAAGCTACGAGGCATCCCAGTCTTAGTCGTCGATGGGGCAACTACAGACACATTTTGTTCCTCCCTACCCCACCATGGGTCAGGGAAGCCAGTATCAATTTCAGGGTGCTACTCAAGCCTCTAACACTTCACGAGCGGGGAATCCGTAATTAGGCCAGATGGGCCAGGGCATTGGTCGAGGCCAATGACAGGGCATGCAGGCTGGGACTTCGAGGACCCAAGGGCGTGTCTACGCCATCACACCTCAGATTGAACCAATGGATCAGTCGGTCATTCAGGGTACATTTCTACTCTCTAATTTATGGGCTAAGGTGTTATTTGACTCTGGTGCATCACATTCATTCATATCTGCATCATCTGTGAGGGATCTAGGCTTGGAGGTTGATACCTTGGAAGATTCGTTGTATGTGAATTCACCCCTAGGAGCTAGGGTGTGTGTTGATCAGATATGTCAAAGTTGTGAGTTAGAAATCTCGGGGATTCTAGTCACCGTAGACCTTAGGGTCATGGACATGTCAAAGTTCGATGTCATCATTGGGATGGACTGGTTGGCAGCACATCGGATCGTCATTTATTGTGATCAGAAGAGGGTGGCCGTCTACACACCGGACGATGTTTGTTTCAAGTTTCAGGGGAAAATCATGAAGTTTTTCCCCTATCCGTGTATGACTCTAGATGGCACGGGCAGTTGATAGATTGGCTTGCGAGCCTTACTTTGGAGGTTGAGGTGAGACAGGAGTTGGGTCTATCTCGGGTTGTCTGTGAGTATGAGGATATTTTTTCGAATAAACTACCGGGATTACCTCCACATAGGGATGTAGACTTTAGCATTGAGTTGCATTCTGGTACATCACCTATTTCTATGACTCCACATAGGATGGTACCGGTAGAGTTGCAAGAACTCAAGATCCAATTGCAAGTATTGTTGGACAAGAGTTTTATTAGACCGAGCACTTCATCTTAGGGCACTCCGTACTATTTGCTAAGAAGAAGGACAAGATCCTTCAATTGTGTATAGATTATCGACAGTTGAACCTGGTCACTATCAAGAATAGGTACCCTTTGTCAAGGATTGATGATCTGTTTGATCAGCTGAGGGGAGCACGAGTCTATTCCAAGATAGATCTTTGCACTGACTACCATCAGTTGAGGATTAAGGAGACAGATATCTCTAAAATGGCATTCAGAACGCAGTACGAGCATTTCGAGTTCACTGTGAATTTTGGCTTACGGAGGTAAAGTTTTTAGGACACGTAGTGTCGGCTTCGGGTGTATCCGTAGACCCGAAGAAGGTTGAGACGGTTTTGAATTGGGAGAGGCCAAAGTCAGTCTTTAAGATACGCAATTTCTTGGAATTGGCAAGGTACTACTGGAGATTCTTCAAGGACTTCTCCCAACTAGCTGCACCTATGACGAAATTGACCCAGAAAGGGGTCAAGTTTGCATGGAATGAATCATGCGAGAAGGCATTCCAGGAGTTAAAGAGGAGGCTTACTTCAGCTCCTATTTTGATAGTCCTGGAGAGAGGACAGATGTACATGGTGTATTGTGATGCCTCCAGAGATGGACTAGGTTTTGTTTTGATGCAGTCTGGGAGGGTGGTGGCTTATGGTTCTCGACAACTAAAGAACCACGAGCAAAATTACCCAACGCACGACATGGAGTTGGCAGTCATTGTCTTTACCTTGAAGGCTTGGCGCCACTATTTATATAGTGAACAGTTTGAGGTATTTTCGGACCACAAAAGTCTGAAGTGCATCTTTACACAACAGGACCTCAACATGAGGCAACGCAAGTGGATGAAGTATTTGAAGGACTACGGCTTCACTTTGCATTACCATCCTGGTAAGGCAAACGTGGTGGCTGATGCACTCAGCTGGAAGTCACGGGGAGTGTTGGCTAGTATGGTTTCCTGAGAGTGGCAGATGCTCGAAATTATAGGGTAGTTTGGGCTACACTACAGGGAATAGGCTCAGGGTGTTTTAGGGAGCTTGGTGGCTACGCCCTCCCTATTGAGCAGGGTGATCGAGTTCCAGAGACAGGACCTAGGGTTATTATCCATCAGGGACCGAGTGTAGGCAAGTACCCGTGACGAGGGCTGGGCTATTCACTCAGATGACAGTCTTCAATATAAGGGAAAGGTTGTGGTTCCCTAGATAGCGGATCTGAGAGAATAAATCCTTAGGGAGTTCCATTGCTCCCGATTTACTATGCATCTAGGTAGCACGAAGATGTACCATGATCTTCATCGCCAATACTATTGAAGCGGGATGAAGAGACACGTTAGGGACTTTGTTAGTCGATGTCTCACGTGTCAGCAGGTTAAGGCTGAGTACTAGAGACCAGCGGGATTGCTCCAGCCTTTAGAGGTGGCTGAGAAGAAATGGGAGCATGTCACGACGGATTTTGTGACTCACTTGCCACGGACTTCACAGGGGCATGACGCGGTGTGAATGATAATGGACCGGCTTACGAAGTCGGCACACTTTTTGGTGGTGCAGATGACCTTCACACTAGAGGAATTCTGCAGTTTGTATATACGGGAGATTGTCCGGTTGCATGGGGTGCCCGTATCTATTGTATCAGATCGGGATCCTAGGTTTACGACTCACTTTTGAGAGAGTTTTCAATGGGCCATCGGGACACATTTTATGATGAGCACAAGTTTTCATCCACAGACGGACAGTCAGTCGAAGAGGACCAAAAAGATATTAGAGGATATGCTAAGGGCATGTGTCCTAGATCTCAAGGGTAGTTGGGAAGAGCATTTACCCTTGGTGGAGTTCGCCTACAACAACAGTTATCAGGTGAACATTCAGATGGCACCCTATGAGGCACTATATGGGAGGCCTTGTCCTTCTTTGGTATGTTGGACAGAGGTGGGAAAGAGATCCTCTACGGGTCCAAAACTGGTTAGAGACACCTCGGAGAATGTGGATTTGATACAGAAGCATTTTCTCACTGCTCAAAGCCTACAGAAGAGCTACGCCGATAAACGGCGGTGACCTCTAGAGTTTGAGGTGGGAGATCACATCTTCTTGAAGGTGATGCCTAAGAGGGGAGTGGTCAGAATCAAAAAATAAGGAAAGTTGTCGCCGAGGTTTATCGAGCTCTTCGATGTACTCCAGAGGGTGGGTACGGTGGCTTACGGATTGGCGTTACCACTAAATTTATCAGGTGTTCACGCGGTGTTCCATGTCTTTATGTTCTGGAAGTATACTCTAGATCCAACACATGTAGTGGATTTGGGTGAGTTGATTGTTGATACGGATGGGACCTTTGAGGAGGGACTGGTGCGTATCATGGATAGCCAGGAGCAGGTTTTGCGAGGCAAGACCGCAAGGCTAGTTAAGGTGTTGTGGTAACACCGAGGCGACATGGGAGCGTGATGATACCATTAGTACCAATTATCCGTTCCTGTTCAATGATGGAGGTACATTTCTATAATTTTAAGCAGTGTCAATGTTGCATATGCATGCGGTCAAGTGTATATGTGTGTGTAAATTTCAGGGACGAAATTCTTTTAAAGGGGGAAGAATGTAAAACCCGAGTAAATTAAAACTTTTTACAAAGGGGTAAAAAGGTAATTTGTCACTACAATACGGGTTGTAAACCTAAATTTTTCTAGATCTAGGATGACGAAACGGATCTCACCGTTGGATTCGTCTCACAAAATCTAGCTACCCTATGAAATTTCGTCAAATTCTAAGATAGTCAGATTTTTTACGTTTTACGAGGCGATCGAGTCTTGGGAGACCCACAAATGGAATTTCTGAATAAAATTTTAAAATTTGAAAAATAAATTGAGGCAAGTTAAAATAAAAATATTTTGAACTTAAATCGAGACGAAATTTAATCGTTTCGGGGCAAAAACGGATCCGAAAGGAAAAAGGTTATGTGGCGCATTGTAGCCCAAGTAAATAGAGGGTATAAATAGGGGAAAAAATCTAATTTCTTCCCATATTCATCAGCCGGTTTACGTTGGAGAAGAAGAGGGGGGAAAAAGATAGGGTTTCTCACTTCTTTCTACAATCTACGGCCCTACGGTGCTCAAATCCACTCGGGCCAAGAAGGAAAGTTGTTCTTCTCGTCGAAGGCTACAAGATCATACCAAAAATCGAAGGTTTCGCCGAAGTTCCAAAATTGGAATTTGGGGAAAATCAAGGCTACGGTTCTATTAGTGTTCTTGAAGGTCTTCTAAGTGGATTTCACACTTCAAGATGTAGAGTTCCTTCCTACTTTGGTTTAATTCCTAACCTAGAATATATGATATGGGTAGGTTGATAAAGTTATATATCACTTGCCTAGGTTTGTGAAATTGAGGAAATGGGTATTGAAAATGGGTGTAGAAATGGTTTAAACAAAATTCCTAGCTTGGAATTAATATATGGAAGTTATTTGTGTGATTCCATGAAATTTGGTATTATGTGGGCATGCTATATGTTTATATTATGCCTTTATGATTTGAGTGTGTTATTAGCACATATTATGTAATAACATGCTTGGGATATGTTGTTGAAAATAAAATGTTGATATATGTTTATTGATATATTAACATTGTGATTAAGTTTGGTGATTATATGCATATAATATAATTTGTCATGGAATATGTAAATATGTGGTTAATTTTGCTTATGTGACATTCATTACATATAGGCATGACATTGATACAGCAATGACACATTACATTGCATTTGCACGGAGAAACTGTATCCATAGCCATGAGTGTGGGTGTGTGTGTGCTTAGTTGACATCAAACACCACGTAGGTGGATGATGAGTGGGCTCAGAAAAGTTGGATCGAAGATCCGATTGAGTCGCACGGTTGCATGGAAAAGGAATTGGGTCGGGGTTAGCAAGAAGGGCAAGACTATCCCTCGAGTGGGAGACCCGATAATCGAATACGCACTTCGTTGGTATAAGAGCTCATAAAGTATGTCGGTATACGCGGAACCGTTGGTGAAAGTCCATAAATTTTGTGTCGATTGGGTGCCATTAGTGTAAATCCATAAATACCCACCCCAAGAAAGACTCAGAGATTTTCTTAAAATAGTCATTGGGTGTGTAACGCCAATGGCGGGGGCTTGGAAAGCCCGGTTATACTCATAGCATTTGCATGGGTGAAAGGAGCCAGGGAGAGCTTAGATTGAGTTGCATGAGTGAGTCTCATCTCATTTCATGGCATGACATTGCTAACATTCTAGTATGGAATAGTATATTCTTATTTGGGATGTGATTGCTTGTTAAATGTTGTATTTCATATGCACTTAGGTTAGGGAGTAGCCTCTGTAGGAATACTCTACTAGGCGTGGCTCACCCTATACAGAAAAATATTTCAGATGCGAGATACATGCCGAAGGAAGGCCCTCACATGGGACCTCAAGGATGAAGATGGCCATAATGTGGCTTTATTTTGAGTTTTTGTAAATGATTATGAAAACTTGTTTTTGATATGTAAATTCATGGAATTGAATGTAATAGAGTTGGTATGAATCTTATGTAATATGAAAATCTTCATACACATGTGTTGGATGGAGTTAATATGACTTGCAATGGATTGGAAATGAAAAACAGGTGAATTAGGCAAATCTGAGCAAGACCTACCGGTAGATCACTGTCCAATGTGCAATGCCTACCGGTATATCGCTGTCCAGTGGACAAAACCTACCGGTAGGATCTTGTATACACAGAAATTTTGTTATCAGGCAAAACCTACCAGTAGGAATTTTCTAGTGGGCAAAACCTACCAGTAGATTCTCCAAAAATCTAAAATTTTAAAACTGTTTTGCCATGCTTTTGGGCTTTTGGTTCTTTGGTTCCAAGGATACAAATGGACATGAAATAAGAATAAATTGTGGTATATCGAACCTTGGCGGGGTTAAATGGTAAAATGTACACGGTTTATATGTGTGGGTGATGACCCTGGTTAAGGGGATGCTATTGACGTGATGTCGGATTATTCGATAATCACAGGTACTTCCGCGGGTTGACAGGTGGTCAACAGTTGAAAAAGGATCTCTTATTTTAGGGGCGTCACAAAAAGGGCCTGGACTGCTACCCATCTTGAAGTCAAAAAGGTTATTCGCAACAGCGATGGTAATGGGCAAATCACGTATCCTCTGCCTAAGCAACTTAGCTTGTGCCTATCCTTACAAATTGGACATGAAATTGATGAGTTTGTCCTTCTTGAACATATTCTTGATATCCAACATCAAAGAATTGAAATCCTACATGTAGTTACGAACATTGCTGATATACTTCAATATCTTGAGTGAGTCCCTAGCAATGCATGTCGTGTTGCAAGGCAAGAATTGATCCTTCAACTACTTCTTTTGTGTATCTTACATCTCGATTTTGGTCCATTCCACAGAAGCATCATCCTCATTCTAAGTCTGCCACCAGTGTTTGGCATCCTTGGAAAGATACATGCTAGTTATGGCCATTTTCTCTCCTGCAAGCACATGGGCAGCTTTGAAGTACTGCTCCATGTCGCACATAAAGTTCTCTAGTTCCTTGGCACTCTATGTACTATCGAAGGCCTTGGGTTTAGGGATCTTGATCTTCGATGAAGTCTCAACCATAGTAGGTTGAGAATGCATGGCCCTCTTCACTAGGGTCAACTCGTCTTCAACATCTTTCAAATTGTATGGGCAGCATTGGTAAGGGACAACTTCCTTCATCATCAATGCAATCTTAGCATCGGTGTCTATTTCATAGCTGTTGAAGACCATCCTCAAATTGACAATCTGGACAGCATGTTGATCCATTTGCATAGACATGCTAGTTGCAGCATCACGATTAGGGGTGCCCAAAAAATCTTATAAACGGGTCACACGTTCATGTAACTCCACATCGTTTTCACTAGCAATGATCGAAAACTATAGCTTTAATACCAACTATCACGGGGGTTAAATTTTCACTCGAACTTTGCCTCATGGTGACATTGAGATTCAACATTCAGTCTCAACCAATGCATACAATCACTCATAGAAGCATACAATCGAACATAATATGAACAACAATCAAAACACAATAGGTGCACACGATTACTAGCCAATCGATCAAACCTTTTTACTTCTCAGCAAGCTTAAAGGATTCTAGCTAGGGTTCTATTTGCAAAACGTGTTCAAACTCTCTTGGTTCACTATAGAACCCAACATGTATATAAATAACATACAATGGTGGTTACAAAGCCTAACTGCCTTGGAAATCCTGACACCACCCAGCTCTAACCAACTCAGCAATGTAGTTGACATCCCCAATTGATAGGATTGTAGGCACCAATTAGATTCTTTCTCAAGGATTGTGGGGGTTCTACCACTCCCCATAATTATGCTTATTATAAAGGGGTGCTTCGAGAAAAAGGGTGACAGGCCACCTTCCGCAATGACCCATATGCCCCTAAGCCTTGGCCCACTTTAAGGCACGACCCTAACAAATTTTTGTCATGGGTGTAGGGCAATGCATTCCAAAGTTCGAGATCTGAGAAGTGGTGCCAATGATTGGTCAGACCCATTGTTGGTGGAAACCCTGTGCATGGCTGAGGGAGGCAACACATGCATTGGCACGTTGGGCACAATCAAACAAGCAAGGCTAGCCATATAGGCTTGAACTATGGTGTATTGCTAGGTTGGATAACCAAGCCATAGGTTGGGCATGGCTTGGCATGCAAGGCAAATCAAGTGTTGTGGGCTCACAAGGAAGGTATGTGCATGTCATGCAAGGCAGTTATGAGTATCTGGTGGCATGCGCGCCTTAGATGAGGCTGTTATGTGCAATTATTGGCATGTACACAGCATGAGGGGAATTTGTTGGCATGTGAACACAACATGCAGATAGTTACGGGCAGCTGCTGGGCAAGTTAAGCAATAGTTACAACTACATCGGCCATGCTCAGCAAAAACAGCCATGATCAGTAGCACATGCTCAACATTCAACATAATTGTGGGGAGTGGATGAACCCCCACGGTCCTTGAGGACGAATCTAATTGTTGCCTAAAATCCTAGAAGTTGGGGATGTCAATTGCATGACTGAGTTGGCTAGAGCTAGTTGGTGCTAGAATTGCCTTAGCAGTTCGGTTTGTAATCACCATTGTGTGTTATTTAAATGCATTCTAGGGTCTGCAGTGAACCAAGAGATTTTGGGCATATTTTGTAAGCAAACCTCTAGCTAGAATCCTTTAAGCTTATTGAGAAGTAAAAAATTCTGGCTGATTGGCCTATCATCATGTGTGTCTGCTGTATTTTGATTCTTGCCCATATTCTGTTCAATTTTGTGCTTCTGTGAGCGATTGTGTGCGTTAGCTAAGACTGAGTGTTGGATCTTAGTGCCATCACAAGTGAAAATTTGACCCCGTGACACTAATCCTGTGACACCTCTAAATCCGAGAATCCTTTCTCAACCCGTTGATCACCCATCAACCTGTGAAGTACCCATGAATGTCGTATAACCCGACACCACGTCATCACATCCCCTTCATCGGGATTCTAACCAAAACGGAATCCTGGTAGAGTCTCCTTTGCACAGAAGGTCTACCCAACACATAACTTGTTCACGTATTAATCGTATGACCATTCGAATGTCCAAATCTCATCAATTAGGGCTTAATATTTAACCAATTACATCATTCAAATGAAAGAGCTCAAAAGGTGAAGGCCTAGTAAAGTTACATTCAAAATTTCAATTTTTGTGAAGTGATATTGGTACCTTGTGTACGTGGTACCGGTACCTGAACCTTCTATTTGCAAGGTACCGGTACCTATAAGCATTTGATACTGGTAACTGGGCCCACTGCCTCTGGGTACCGATGACTGTGAGCATATAGGCCCGCTAGAATCTATGTACTGGTACCAATAAGCCTATGTATCGGTACTTGGGTTATCTGATAGCGTGGTGCTGGTACCTGAGCCCAGATCTTTCCCAATCCTTCCAATTTTCAATTCATCTTCATCCAAACTCATACCATACTAGATACATTCATTCATTTACATGAAAACAATGTCCAATAAAGTCCCATTACACACTTTATTACCAATATACAAGTTCAAAACAAATTTACATGATTGATTTACAAAATGCAATTCAAAATTCACATTCCAGCTCCGTCATCAACAAGGGTCCAAGTGAGGGCCATCCACTGGCGCTTGTCCAACACCTGAAATATGTTCCTATAAAGGGTGAGCCATGCTAAATAAGGTATATCCTAAGGAGGTTACTCCCAACCTAGATGCATATGAAATGTCACATGTAAATTCATCACATCAAGCATCCATTCAAGAACATACATTTCATAAATGAATGCTACACCTTGCATGCTATGTCATGAGATGGAACTCACACATGCAATGCAAACCCGAGCCCTCCACTGGGTCTCATAACACATGCAATGTCATGCGTATGCATCTGGACATTTAAAGCCTCTGCCATTGATGTTAGTTATCCAATGACCATTTTATAAAATTTTGTGTCTTTCTTGGGTATGTAAATTCATGGTCACACACAAACTGTCTACCACACTGACATGGTATTTGATGTCTCACACCTCCAGTTTTGAGTACATCGACACACTTTTTTATAATTTCACCTCTGATCAAGTGAATGAACCAAATAACTGGGTCTTGCACTCGTAGGAGATTCTATCCTTTCTTGCTATATCCGACACATATTTTCAATGCAACCCGTGTGACTCAGTCGAACTTAGGTCCAACCTTTTCGAGCCCACGTATCAATCCACCAATGATGATGTTTGATCAAAACCATACACACACACCCACACTTATGTCGAAATGCCCACGAATGTGATGTTACCCGTATATGAGCAAATGTAATGTACAATTGCAATTACAATATCATGTTCATCATATCATTAACATATTATGAACATATTCAATTTTCACAAACATTCCCAATTTCTCAAATGTCAATTATATCATAAAACATATGATAATATTTCCCAACACCACTAAGCATGTTACAACATTTTCATTCAAATAACACACTTAATTATTTATAGGCATTTCATCAAATACCTATAAGGCACAAATGTAAACACATAGCATGCTCAAACAACATATTTTTCATGAAATTCATATCAAGCAATTTCATCGAGCCTAATCATACAAGAATTGATTTTAGCATATTCTTATACTCATTTTATACGTTTCAACTACACTATGTATGTGTTATACATGAGAATACATATTTAACACCCTATCCATTTCATATTTGAACCCTAGGTTGGAAATAAACTTAGTTAGGAGAGGAACCCTACCTTTTGTAGAAGAGGCTCCAAAGATCCCAAATCAAGTCTTCAAAACTTGATCCCGAAATTTTCGTCTTTGCAATTGTGGAGAGACTCATAATCTTTGGTATTGTTTTGTAGATCTCATCGCGTAGAACAACTTTAATTCTTGACTCAAAGAAATTCAACGGTCGGATCGTCACAGATCGAAAGGAGAAAGTGGGAGAACTTTGAGTTTTTCCTCTCTTTTCTCTCTCTCTCTCTCTCTTTCCGAAAAAATGGCTAAAGAATGAGGAGAAAATTTGATTTTTCCCCCTTTTATACTCCCCAATTGCTTGACCCAATATGTGTCACACGTCCCGACTTTTTCTGATCCGATTTTATTCCGAATCAATTAAATCTCGTCGTGGGTTAGGTTCAATATTAAACTAACTTTAAATTATTTTTTAGGTTTATCGAAAAAGTGTGATCACATTTATTTTAGTCGCGTGAAAATTCGACTGTCTCGAAAATTGACTAGGTAGCTAGATATAATGAGGTGAATCCAACGGTGAAATCCATTTCATCATTTGAGTTTTAGAAAAATTTAGTTTTTTAATTCGTAACGACTAATTACTATTTTGTTATTTTTCATAAAAGTTTAATTTTCCCGAGTTTTACAAATCCACTAATCAAATCATTATCAGAAATTCGGAACCCTTCACACATGAACGGCATTTGGAATGTATAAACTAAGAGGGGAATTCTTACAAAAACTTGACCATTTGTCCATCGTCATTGCAATTCGGGGGTGCAACTTAACGGTGCGATAATTGAAATCCAAACAAAAATTAACAAATTAATGATTTACAGAGCAGATTTCAATATCAAATTAACAGATTTGTATTTGTATATACATAAGTATGCATAGATAGATAGGAGTAGAGAGGGAGAGGGAGAGGGAGAGGGAGAGGGAGGGGGGGGGTAGAGAATTCGTATCTTCTTACCCAATAGTTCGGCCCCATGAATTTGAGCCGAGCGGGATCGGGTTTTCTTTGATCCGTGTATCTGGGCTTTTTACCAGTGGGATGAGAATGAGCAATAACATGTCTAATTTGGAAATGGCTAATCCTACATTTCATGAGACCAGGCATTACTTAGAAAAGGGAATGAATTTCTATTACCATGTACCAAATATTAGACTAGCATTACTTAGTAATGCCAATTCCATTACCAAATTCTCTTGGCATGCAGTGAGTGTCTAATTAAATAAGTTTGTTTGGCTTCGAGTCTAATTAAATTAATCATGCCATTCAATATCTCGTTTTTTATTGGCGCACTCTAACTCTTATGAAAATTAGAAATCCACTGTAATTCTATAGTTGAAAAGGAAACTGCGAATAACATTCTTCTACTACATCATATCATATTATTACTAGACAATTTTTTTTTCTTTTATTAAAAATGTCAAAACTTACAAAGGACATATCATAGTTGGACAAGACATCCAAAAACTAAGACAAAATTTAACTTGAGGGGCTCTGGATTAAAAAAAAACTGATCTCACTTCTAGTTTCCCTATTATTTTCAAAACCATAAATTGAGTATATCCTGCATCATGTACCGGAAGATATAATGGTGAATTTCATTTAAATTTATTACGGGCTTGGAAAAACTAACCTGGACCAGATCAAGAACAACTTACATCATTATTTTCTTCTACTTGCTATATTTCAAGGTAATATTCATGAAAGAAACTAATATTTGGCACATGGTAATAGAAATTCATTCCCCTTTCTAAGTAATGCCTAATCCAAGAGAAACAGCAGGTTTTCCACAATTGTGAGAGCATCTTTTTACTTTCCATTATGTTTTCGCAGAGGACTTACCCCTTGTTTTTGTACAAATGAAGTGTGCAAAACCAGATGGACAGATATGTTTCTTTATATATTAAATAAGTCTTTTTACTAATACAGCTATCTAATTGCAGCTCATACCCAATGACTATGCCTTGAATTCTTTAATATGTCATGGTTCTAGTAATCCTCAGAGGTTCTTGGCAAAAGATGGCTCCAAGTATGCAGTGCAAACACCGGGCACTTCCAAAAATATCACAGAAACATTTGAATTCACAGTTATATGAAATTAAAAGCATCAGGAAGTCGATTGATTATCAAAAAGCAAAGCATTGAACAGATTATTGAGAGTGAGATCTGCTTCAGCCAACACCTTACAAGTAGAATTCCTTTCTATTATGTTTTCTGCTATGTTAAGCTTCCTCCAAAAATGGGTCATAGTTTATAGGTACTTCCAGATTCAAAGATCAACCTGGTGTTTCTTTCCAAGATGGTCACAACCTGGAAATAACAAACCTTTGAACTTACCAACTGTGCCGAGCTCTTCTCAGCAACAAAGCCTTGCTTCAAATGAAAACATTGAAAGCATGTATTTTTATACCAGCATTTGTTAGGTGCCTTCTTCAAATTCTTTTGCAGAACCCTAAATCCCTGATGCTTCATCAGTATTAGATAGAAGCAAATGATTAGAGGCATTATTTGGTTCAAGCTAGAAGAGGGCTTTTGCACTGCTTTCTACTTCTG
Organism: Ilex paraguariensis; assembly: GCA_963454935.2. NCBI lineage: Eukaryota > Viridiplantae > Streptophyta > Magnoliopsida > Aquifoliales > Aquifoliaceae > Ilex > Ilex paraguariensis. The sequence continues at coordinate 20,923 of CAUOFW020000747.1, read as the reverse complement.
GATTTTGATGAACTCTACAAGCTTGTAGGAGAGTAGCCCACAGCCTAGCATCTGGAACATAAGGCATTTGTTTGATGAGGTCAAGAGCCTCGTCCAATAAACTGGCAGCACCCAAAATGCCAATCATGCAAGTGTAATGTTCCAAACTCGCAGAAATGCCATAGCAATTCTCCATTGCATTGAAAATTTGCCATCCTTCCTCTACCAAACCACCACTGGTACAAGCTGAAAGAAGTGCAACAAAGGTTTCATGGTTAGGCAAAGTTCCAGATAGTTTCATATGTTCAGATAATGCGACAGCATCCTTCACCATCCCATGAGCCGAATAAGTGGAGATCATGGCATTCCATATAGCAATATCTTTTTCATTTTGAGAGTCAAACACCAATTTGGCCTCAGTAATGCTACCACATTTACCATACATATTTATCAAAACACTTGCAAGGCTGTTTTTGAGTTCGTTAAGCTGACTCTTTATCACATAGCCATGAATTTCTCTCCCCACATTTGGCGCCGCCATATCAACACAAGCCGGAAGAAGTATGAGAAAGGTAATTGGGCTTGGGTCAAGGCCTTCACACAGCATTGCATGAAAGAGTTTAAAAGCCTCTTCAGGCTGCTTATCGTTAATGTAGCCCATGATTAAAGAATTCCATGCAACTGTGTTTCTATTGTCAATGTTCCAGAATACCTTAGCTGCCGAAGCTATATAATCGCATTTTGCATACATATCAATCAATGCACTTGAGACAAAGATGTTAGCCTCAAAACCATTCTTCAAAACAAAACCATGGATTTCCTTTCCTTGCCACAGTAAATTTATATCAGCACAGGCTGCAAGAGCACTGGTACTTGTAACAGAATTCGGTTGTAATGCTGCATTTAATGCTCCATTGGTCAAGCCATCATTGGAAGGTGATTGCATAATCCGGAACAATTTCAGAGCTTCATAAGTAAGCCCACATTGCTGATAACCAGATACTAGAACATTGAAAGAGACTATGTTTGGCTTCAAATTCATCTGGGTCATTTGATTTAGTACAGCATATGCCTCATTCTTTTTCCCCTTTCTAGCATACCCAGCGAGCAATGTGTTGTAGGTAATTTCATCAGGTTTTAAACCATCGTTTTGCATTGATCTAAGAAGTGATAATGCAGCCTCCATTTTTTTGTCATTTACACAAGCTGCGATCATCTCATTCCAGATGGCAATGTTCTTGTTCTCTTCCTGAACAAAAACCTTTTCTGCACAATCACTTCTTCCGCATTTGGAATACATGTCAATTAGTGATCCCTTCACATGAATGTTCCCCCAGAGCTCACTTTTAAAAACATATCCATGAATTTCCCTGCCTAACTTTAAGTGTTTTAAGCCTGCACAGGCTGGAAGGATACTCACTATCGAAACAACATTAGGATTCTCAGCAACTGATAGCATGTCACTGAAAACATCCAAAGCGTCTTCAAAATATCCATTTTGGACACAACCTGAAATAACACCATTCCAGGATGTAACCCTTGGCTTCAACCCTTTCTCCTGCATCTCATCCAAACATTGAATAGCCATTTCAATCTCTATGTTTCTAGCAAAGCCCGATATAAGTGCATTCCAAGAGATTACATCAGGCTTCACTCCACTCAGTTGCATCGAACAAAAAACCTCATTAGCCTCATTTACACGGCCTCCGTCCATGTAAGCCGTAACAAGGGAAGTCCATGAAATCACATCCCTCTCTTTCATTGTATCAAACACACATCGTGAAGATCTTAAATCCCCACAATTTGCATACAAATCTATGAGGGCATTCCCAACAAAAACATCTGCTCCCATCTCCTTCCTCACAACATGTGCATGAACCATTTTACCACTCGTCAACAACTTAACTGCCGAGCACGCTTTGAGAATCGTGGGTGCCAGGTATCTATCAGGTAACAACCCATCATCAACCAACAAACTGAGTACCGAAAAAAGATCATACCATTGCTCAGACCGACAATACGATCCTATCATCATTGCATACACTTGTGGTGTTCTGTCAGGAATTTTATCAAACAATCGCCGCGCATCATCCAATGATCCCTTCTTCAGATACAAAATTGTAAGCTTATTTCCAATCATACTGCTTGATTTTATCATACTCCATTTAACAAACTGACCATGAATTTGTTTGCAATCATAGGGACTGTTCTGGTTTATTCTGAGGAGTTTTACTGGTGACTGAGACTCGCCATGCTCATTCGTGCCATTTCGATCTGGAATGCTAAAACCTGTTGCATTTTCAGGTGCTGTAACTAGAAGTTTGTGTGAGCTATTCTGGCTTGACACTTTGGTGTCTTTGAAACCATGATTTCCAACCGTTGAGACTTGGAATTTGAATTTTGGTGTGAAAAGGTTGGATTTGTGGCAGTTGAGGTTGGGAAATGTGTCCGAAACAAGATGATTTGATGGAAGCAATCCACAGCGTAGACTCGCCATTACAAAACCATAATTCTAAAGAGAAGAAGAAGGAACGAATTTCAGTTCACAAGAGAGAGCAACGGCCAAAAAGTAATGGAGACACATCTCTTATAATCAGTGTTAATTAGTTTTCTTTTGTCTCGATGGCTGTCGTTTTGGATGATAAATAAATTAATCCGTTAGAGACGTTTAATAAATAGGTTGTGTTCGGAACAAACAAGTCATGTTCGAGTGAGTTCGATCAACTCATTTATCACCTGTTTATCCGATTAAATAAAATTAATATAATAATAAATTAATAATTATTTTAAAATATTAAGCAATTTTTTTTTGGTGATAGTAATAGTCACATATTTTTTTTTTAATTTTGTGACAACCACAAAAATATAATAATAAATTAAAATTAAGTGAGATAAACGAGTTGTGTCGTATTATCCATTTTTTAAACGGGTCGTATATGAGTTTATATATTTTTCATCCACCACCCGTTTAACTTAATACGTAACCATTTAACCCAACACGTTTAACACCTTTACTTATTCCTGAAGGTTTGAAAAATTCATAGTATAAATTGTATTCATAGTTCCTATAAAGTTTATCATTAGTGAAACTTTGGTCCTCAAACTTTTAATTTCATCAATTTAACCTCAAAGTTTTCACATTTGACTGACATGGTCTTTGGCCCTAACTTCCCTTAAAAAAAAGACGAAAAATATCATGTGCCTCGCACGTGACAATATTGATGGACATTTTTATATTTCAAAATAACTCTTACATTCAAACACCACTATTCGTTATAAAGAATATTATTAAACATAGTACCAAACACACACCTTCTCCTTCCTTTATCTTCCATTCTTTTTCTCCTTCACGGAGAATATCTCTCTTTTCACTAGTCTTTCCCTAGTTTTGTCTCACAAAACCACATGCACACACCAATAATTTGCGTCTATTTCCCTCTCACATACGCAATGTCTATCTCTCAAACACACATATACATAAATAACATAACACACAAATTCTTGATTGTGGTAAATTTTATGGGCAATCAAGCTCCAATTCATGGCACCAACTGAAAATCACCTACCAGATCAAATTCGGCATCTTGATTCCAAAGTTTAATTGATGAATAATTAGGTTTGATTTTTGATTGTGAAATTATCTCTACTCTTCTTCTTCAATTCTCTATTCACGATAGCGGTGGAGAATAAGGGGCATGTGGTTGTGCTACAGGTTGGGGTTAGTTGATGGAGGTGGTGGCAGTCATGTAGGGAGTTGTAGGGGTAGATGAGGTTAAGGTTTGCACTTTTTTTTGTGTGTAAGGCGTTGAGTGTGTGTGTATGTATATGTGTGTGTGTGTGTGAGAGAGTGAGAGAGAGTGAGAGAGCTATTTAGAGGGTTAATGGTTCCAGAGGATACTGATAGTTGAATGGGTTCAGCTCGTTTGTTGTTCCTCAAATAACAACACATGGTTTTGTTATATTAAAAGCCCACATAGTAAAAAAACAAATCCCAAATTTTTAACACCCGCTAAATCCTTGAACACAATAAAATATTCAGCACCTCCTCTACACACACAGACAATGACATTCTCTCTACACACACATATACAATTGGATTCAATCTTTTACACAAACGGACAACAAGGTTTGGTCTTTTATACACACACACATTGAATTCTTTATAGGTTTGTCATTTCCCAATTTTTAATTGTGCTTATTTCCATAGAATATTAGGATTATATATATATATATATACATAAAATTAGACATACACCCTTACACTGTTATCTGATTCCTAAATTAATCTATTTAATATTGTTTTGGTACAAATTTCAATAATGTTGTAGTAGAAACTCATTATGTGCCAACAAAATTTTGGATGCTACTTGGTTTTGAAACCATTATGCATGCACATATAATATTGTATTTTTATATCAAATACATTACATTTTTTTAATCTAACCAAGCTATAATATTTTTGGATTTTGACTGTACTTCTTTTGTTTTTGATTCTAGGTCTTGTCAACTATGATAAAGTATACCATGACTAATGTATCTGAGAGCACTCCACGTATTGGTATGCACTTTGACTCGGACGAAGATGCATATGTATTTTATAACATCATGGTGGCTTCGTTGGATTTAGTATGAGAAAAGATTACCAGAACAAAAGTAAGAAAGATGGTGTATTAATATGTCAGAAATACCTTTGTTGCAAAGAGGGGCAAAGAAACTTGGATAAAAGGGATTGAAAAAAGTGAAACCTTGAGCAGAGACACGTACAAATTGTTCGGCTCACATGTGTGTATCCCTTAATCGGGATATTGAAAAATTTGTTGTAGTCAAATTAGACGATATGCACAATCACCCTTTGCACCTTAGTGAATGTGTGATATGATGTGATCTCAAAGGAAGGTTACTACAATGCAGGGCATTAATGCGGATATAGCATAGGATTGTGGGATATCAATAGTGAAAAAAGATTATCACAACAAAAGTACAAAAGATGGCGTATTAACATATCAAAAATGCGTTTGTTGCAAAGAGGTGCAAAGAAACTTGGATAAAAGGGATTGAAAAATAGTGAAACCTCGAGCAGAGCCACGTACAAATTGTTCAGCTCACATGTGTGTGTCCCTTAATCGGGATATTGAAAAATTTGTTGTAGTCAAATTGGATGATATCCACAATCACCCTTTGCACCCTTAGTGAATGTGTGCATATGATGTAATCTCAAAGCAAGGTTACTACAATGCAGGACATTAATGTGGATATGACAGAGGATTGAGGGATATCAATCAAAGAATCATACAAACTTATGAGTACCTAAGCAGGCGGAAGGGAAAGTTTAGGATTCACTCGGTAAGACCAAAAGAATTACATCCATGAAAGAAGGTAGAGAAAGTTGAGATATGGTGAAGTAGGTAGTTTGCTGAAATATTTCCAAACTGAAGTGGTTAAAAATCCATCCTTTTATTATGGAATTCAATTTGATGTCGATGAGAGAATCACAAATATTTTTTGGGCTAACCAAAAAATGATTATTGATTATGACCACTTTTGGGGATGTTTTCTCATTTGATACAACGTTCCGAGCAGATAAGGAGTATCGACCATTTGCATGTTTTTTTGGTTTCAACAATTTTAGGAAGACTGATATTTGACACTGCATTGTTGTATGATGAAATGACAACATTGTTTCAATAGTTGTTTGAGACATTCCTACTAGCAATGTCTAGGAAGAAGCCTATCACTATATTTGCTGACCAAGATCAAGTAATGGCCAAGGTTATATCATAAGTAATGCGAAAAGACATATCATGAGTTATGTACTTGGCACTGACTTGATCCGAAATGTGTACACCAAAGTGCAGGAGGTCAAGTTGTAGTAATAATTCGGTTAAGTCCAGAGTCGAATCCACGGGAAACTATGATTGGTGTTTTGAAGTAAGCAATAATAGAGACCAAGTAACTGAAAATTTCGAGAGTTTGGAGTGGTGGGGTTTCTTGAATAGAATAAAAGATTCTTTTCGAGAGTTTTCTAGACAAAATATAAGATTCTCAAAATGTAACAGCCACCCTTTATTTCGAGGATCAGGACATGTAATTGACTATCCGATTTATTATGTTTTTGCTTTCTAATTCAATTAACTCCCGTGTCAACAACAAGTTAATCAGAAGATAAAGATGGACTGTGAGAATTAAGCACATGATTCCGATGCTTTTCTAGAAGTTTACAAGAATTGTTTGTGCCGAAACTTAACCCGTCCACAAACAAGCAAGTGTTTCTACAAGTCATCCAACCATGACATTAATGGTCCATCCTTTGAATAAAGCGCAATAATAGTAGAGATTGAAAGGTTGTCATGAAGAGCTAGCCGGGGTGCTTGCCTTGAACCAACGGGTTCTTCTATGCAAGAGTCATCCGTATCCTAGTGGGAGCCCTTAGTTATACAAAGTACCTCAACTTTGCTAGATGCATTCAATCATCCAATGAGCAAGTGGAATATAAAACATTAAAGCATAAAGGAGTTGCACAAACATAACTTCCGGATAATTTTTACATATTCATCACCTCTTACTAAAGAGTGAATAAGGAACTACTCACTCTTCATGGCCTTGGCAAAGCTAGAAAAGTGAGTGACACTCATCCCTCAAAGTAGAGGAGCTACTAAGTGAAACAAACTAAACAAAGAGCTTATCTTCAATGAAGAATAAGCGAATCACTTTTCACCCTTCACGGCTTTAGTAAAGCTCTAGAAAAGTGGAAGAGTTTCACTCTTCTAAGAAAGAAGGATGCTCAAGCAGTGGAAGTGAAATACATGAACAATAAAAGTAGAAGAAAACTAGTTACTTTTGGAGGATTTTTACCACAACCAAAAGATGAGCTATCTCTCTTGATACTTGTAAATAAAAGCAAGTACAACTACAAGGGGAGTCTAAGCCTCCATCATGGTTGTAACAACATAAATGTAAAGACTTAACATAAATAAATAAATGACTTCAACTACAAGGGGAGTCTAAGCCTCCATCATGGTTGATACTAAAATGAAACAAGCAACGTATATAAACTAGCTTTCTAATTTACAAGAGAAAAATTGCTAAGAAGAAAAGCTCTCTATTTTACAAGAAAAAAGGATGCCCTTTAAGCTCCCAACATGAGAGTATTTATAGGCAAGGAAGGGGAGGGGGATAGGAGATATGAGAGGATGTGTGAATAGTATTTGTCGCCCATGGAAACTAACTACTCTATAGGCAGTCTGTGGAGGACGTTCGAACGTTAATCGACGTTCGAACGTTGTCTTCTGTTTTGCTTTAGGGACGTTCAAACGTTGTCTGATGTTTGAACGTTTCTTCTAGTCTTGCTTTATATGCGTTCGAACGCTAGATGAGGCCTGACCTTTTCCACTCAAGTGGTCTTTTGTCAAAGTTTATTTTTACACTCTATGCAGAAGTCTGTTATTCAATTGATTCCAAAGGACGTTCGAACGTTAAATGGCATTTGAACATGGAACTCAAGTGTGTCAGAGTCCTCCTTTGTTTGCTGCAACACGCCATGTCTCATCAGTCTGGCCTTCAATCAACTCAAGTGGACGTTCGAACGTTAGTTGGCATTCGAACGTGGTACTCAAGTCTCTTAGGGTCCTGGTGCTTGACTGCAACACACTGTCTCAGCAGGTTGGTTTTGTCATAGTTCAAATGGACATTCGAATATGATTTGGCATTCGAACGTTCTTGCTTTGTTCCCAACCTCTCCAATTTCATTCCCTAATGTGCTAGTGCAACATTCAAGCGTGACTTTTGTTGCCCTCAGACCCTTGTTCAGTTTAGAACCTGAAATATACTTACTTGAACTCCATCAAAGTACAATTGTCTTAAAACGGCATAATAATATGTTACATTTAAGTACTAATCAGACACCTTTCCCAAAATGCTTTAAAGCATCTAGGAAATATACATAAGGATGGCTCAAACTTCGTCACCAAATTTAAAGAATGCATTTATGAATGCGAGAAAGAACACGAAGTAGTTGAAGCTTGAAATTCTTTGATTGATGAGTAAAATTTGCAGGATAACATTCGGATGAATTTGACTTGCGCTTTGAGGGAGAAATGGGCTAAGGTGTATATGCAGAGAACTTTCACTGCAGATATGAGAAGCACCCAAGTTAGTGAGAGTATGAATGCAACATTATAAGGTTACTTACAACCGAACCTTGATATTATTCGATTTATCACTCATTTTGAGAGGGTTGTTGATTCGCATTTTTCATGATCAGATTAATATTATACACCCAAGCATAAGTAGTTGAATTATAGTTTTCTTTGTTTTAAGTCCAAGTATCGATCCCATGAAGAGTTTGTGTAATTAGGAAATAAAAAAAATAGTAGAGTTGTTTATCTTGGATAGGACAACATGTGATAGCTTGTGATGTGAGCTTAGATTGATAACTACTTTAATTAAAAAGTTATCTTGCAGATAGATTCAGACAATAATAAAAAGTATCATTCAGTTTAAGGATCCCATATGCATTACATTGGTTAAATACTGGAAATGCTACCTTACAGCAATCAACTTCCATGTTACTAGCAAGTCAACTGGTAGGTCTGATGTACATAAACCATCACACAACCACTTCTCAGGTTAGCTAATGGTATCCATGATAATTGATTAATCCAAACAAACCAGAAGGACAAGCCATTCATGAGGAATACTTGAGTTATTCATTTGTCTTCATAATAGTAGTTGTATACATAATAAACCATAACACAGCCACTTCTTAGGTTAACTGGTGGTATTAGTCATAACACAACAGCTTCTTAAGTTAGCTAGTTATAAATGTGTCAATTGATGTGACACCCCAAAATCTGGGAGTCCGTTGATTACCCATCAACCCGCGGAATACCCGTGGATACCGAGTAATTCGATATCACCCCATTGTGCCCCATTTACTAGGAACCATCATTTTGACGAAATTCGGGCAGAGTCTCCTTTGTACAGGAAGCTCTACCCAAAACTCAACCTATGCAATCATATAATAACAAGACTCATCCGACGTCCAATATTAAACAATGACCACACCGGGTCTAATTATAAGTAAACATTGGCCACACTGGGTCCAATTATCCATATTTATATCAAAACATGCAAGGTTAGTTTAACAATAGTCTATATAAGTTATATTACAATTATTTGCAAAAGATTACATGCCCAAAATATTATTTCCACAAATGTTTTACAGTAACACAAAATAAAGCCACAATCCGGCCTTCTTCAAACATGAGGATCCAAGTGTGGGCCGTCCACCGGTGTGTATCCAAAACCTAAAATATTTTTCCGTATAGGGTGAGCCACGCCGAGTAGATTAATTTCTACAGATGCTACTCCCCACCTAAGTGCACATTCAATGCTCACATACAACATTTCATATTCATATCAACATTTCCAAGTAAGAATATGCATTCAATGTTGAAATTTATCATGTCATACCATGAAATGAGATGAGACTCATGCAAATCAACTCGAGCCCTTCTCAGCTCCTCACACATGCAAGTGCCAATGTGTATGGAATCGTCATTATGTTGCACATCAAATGATTTTTACCAACCTAGGGTCTTTGTATAGGGTGGATGTTCATGGGCTTACACCAAGGGTCTCCAACCTACTCAGAATTTATAGACTTCCACCAAGGGCTCCGCGTATGCCCACACACTTCATGGGCTAAGTCAAGGGAGTGTGTATCCCAATCATCGGACCTTGCACTTGAGGGATCTTCTAGTCCCTCCTTGCTAACCCTAACCCTAATCACCATGCAACCTATGTGACTCGGCCAAGTCTTCAACCAAGCTTAATGGAGTCCACTCGTCATCCACCAAGTGTGGTGTTGACGACAACCATGCACACACCCACAAGATGCGATGTTACCGTGCATATGCAATATGATGCCCCATTGCACAATTTTAACATATTCAATATTGCTATGAAAGACATATGAATAATATCAATACATTTTACATATTCATGGCAAAATTATCTCATAAGCATATAATTCTCATTATTCTCCACAATGTCAATATAACACAAGCATGTACATACATTGATAATTTTCATAACCCAATTCCAAGCATGTTATCACAATTTTTATGCCAATAATACACTTAATCACAAAGGTGCAATATAACACAAAATAGCCCATGTAATAGCCCACATAACGGTCCTTATATAAGTCACAAAACAACCCCTAAACATGCCAAAAAACATTCTCAAATTCAGCCACAAAACAGCCCCTAAACATGCCATAAAACAGTCTCAAATTCAGCCACAAAAATAGCCCCTAAACAAGCCATAAAACAGTCCCCAATTCAGCCACAAAACAGCCACAAAACATGCCATAAAACAGTCCCAAATTTAGCCACAAAACAGTCCAAAATTCAGCCCCTTCACAGTCCATTTGGACAGCCCTTGGACAGCCCACATACAACCCAATTTCAGCCATTAAAACAGTCCAAAAACAGTTCATTTGGACAGCCCACATATAAACCATTTTCAGCCACTAAAAGCCCAATTAAGGTAAGAATAAAACCAAGGTAGGAGGGAACCCTACCTCTTGTAGCGTGTAGGAAGTGGTAGAACTTCTAAAAACACCAAAACAAGCCCAAGAACCTTTGATTCCTCCAAAGTCTTTTCTTTGGACCTTCAGTGAAATCCACTTTTCTTGGTACGTACACGTAGCCCTCATCGAGGAGATGGACTTTGATTCTTGGCTCGACGAATTCCGACCGGCGAAACTCCGCAAATCTTAGATTGAAGCTTGAAGAACTTCTTGTTTTTCTCTCTTTTCACTCTCTTCTCTCTATGGCCGGTCAAGGGTCAAGAACAAGAGATATTTTTCCCAAAATATCTAAGTTAAGTAGATATTTATAGTCCCGAATGTGTGGTCCACATTGCACCGCATCTTTCCGACTTTCGGATCCGTTTTTCGTCCCGAAATGATTCGTTCTACCTCGGATTTAGCTCAAATTAATTTTATTGGAACTTTAACTTAATTTAAAAAAAAAATCATTTTTGGGGACCTTTAAAATGTCATTCGCCTCACAGTCGCTTGAACAACGTGCAAAAATCTGACTATCTTGGAATTCGACAAAATTTGACAAGGTCACTAGATTTTGCGATACGAATCCAACGTCGAACTCCATTTCCTCATCCAAGGTCTAAAACATGAGTATTTTAAATACGCATTAGGATGGCAAATTACCATTCTGCCCTTTCTAAGAAAAAGTTCAAATTTTTTCAGGTTTCATATTCTTCCCCCCTTAAAAGAATTTTGTCCCCGAAATTCACATACACATGCACATACAGTCACATGCATATGCAACAGTCAAATAATGCTAAAAGACTATAAGAATGTACCTCCATCCTCGAATAAGAAAGGATAATTGGTACAGATGGTGTCCTCGCGCTCCCATGTCGCTTCCTCTACTCCTCGGTGCTACCACAGCACCTTCACTAGCCGCATGGTCTTGCCTCGTAAAATCTTTTCCCGGCTTATCCATGATGCGCACCAGTCCCTCCTCGAAGGTCCCATCAGCATCAACAACAAGATCTCCCCAATCCACCACATGAGTTGGATCCGGGGTGTATCTCCGGAGCATAGAGACATGAAAAACCGCATAGACACCCTATAAATTTGGCGGTAACGCAAATCGGTAAGCCACTACACCCACCCTCTCGAGTACCTCGAAGGGCCCGATATACCTCGGCAACAGTTTTCCCCGCTTACCAAACCTGACCACTCCTCTCCTAGGCATCACCTTCAAGAAGACATGATCTCCCACCTCAAACTCTAAAGGTCGCCGCCATTTGTCAGCATAACACTTCTATCGGCTTTGAGCCGTGAGAAGATGCTTCTATATCAAGTCCACCTTCTTAGAGGTGTCCCTGACCAAATTCGGACCCGTAGAGGATCTCTCGCCCACCTCCGTCCAACAAACTGGAGAACTACATGACCTCCCATATAATGTCTCATAGAGTGCCATCTGTATGCTCGCATGGTAATTGTTATTGTATGCGAACTCCACCAGGGGTAAGTGATCTTTCCAGCTACCTTTGAGATCTAGGACACATGCCCGTAGCATGTCCTCCAAAGTCTGGATGGTTCTCTCTAACTGACCGTCCATCTGGGGATGAAAAGCAGTGCTCATCATCAACCGTGTTCCCATAGCTCGTTGGAAACTCTCCCAAAAATGAGCTGTGAACCTAGAATCCTGATCCGATACTATAGATACGGGTACCCCATGCAACCAAACAATCTCCCGTATGTATAACCTGCAAAATTCCTCCAATGTGAAGGTTATTCGCATTGCCAAAAAGTGTGTCGACTTCGTAAGCCGGTCTACTATCACCCACACTGCATCATGACCCCGCGATGTCCGTGGCAAGTGAGTTACAAAATTCATCGTGACATGCTCCCATTTCCACTCAGCTACCTCCAAAGGCTAGAGTAACCCTGCTGGTCTCTAGTGTTCGGCTTTCACCTGTTGACACATGAGACATCGGCTAACAAAATTCCTAACGTCTTTCTTCATCCCACTCCAATAATACTGGCGACGAAGATCATGATATATTTTCTTGCCACCTAAATGCACAGCAAAACGAGAACAATGGAACTCTCTAAGAATCTCCTCTCTGAGTTCCGCAGATTGGGGAACCACAATCATTCCCCTAAATCGAAGACTACCATCCGAATGAATGGCCCAGCCCTCATCACCTGTACCTAATCGTACTCGATCCTTGATGGATGATAACTCTGTATCCTGTCCTTGGGACTCAATCACTTTGCTCAGCAGGGAAGGTGTAGCCACTAAACTCCAAAAAAGTACCCTGAGCCTGCCCCATGTAGTGCAACCCAAACTGTCCCACAGTCTCGAGCATCTGCCACTCTCGGGAAGTCACACTAGCCAAGACTCCCCGTGACTTCCGGTTGAGTGCATTAGCCACCACATTTGCCTTACTGGGATGGTAATGCAAAGTGAAGTCATAATCCTCTAGAAACTCCATCCACCTGCGTTGTCTCATATTGAGGTCCTGCTGTGTAAAGATGTATTTTCGACTTTTGTGGTTCAAAAATACCTCAAATTGCTCACCGTATAAATAGTGGCGCCAAGCCTTCAAGGCAAAGACAATAGCTGCCAACTCTATGTCGTGCGTGGGAGAATTTTGCTCGTGATTCTTTAACTGCCGAGAACCATAAGCCACCACCTTCCCGGGCTGCATCAACACACAACCGAGTCCGTCCTTCAAGGTATCACGATACACTGTGTACCTCATTCCCTTTTCTAGAACTATCAGAATAGGAGCTGATGTCAACCTCCTCTTTAACTCCTGGAATGCCTTCTCACACAAGTCATTCTACTCAAACTTGACCTCTTTTCGGGTTAATCTTGTCATAGGTGCAGCTAGTCGGGAGAAGTCCTCAATGAACCTCCTGTAGTACCCTGCCAATCCCAAAAAACTGTGTATCTCGAAGACTGACTTCGGCCTCTCCCAATTCATAACTGCTTCAACATTCTCTGTGTCCACAGATACACCCAAAGTCGACACTACATGTCCCAAAAATTTCACCTCCATAAGCCAAAATTCACACTTGCTGAACTTGGTATACAACTGATGGTCTCTGAAGGTCTGAAGAACAATCCTTAAGTGACCTTCATGCTCCTCCTCAGACTTGGAGTAGATCAAGATGTCGTCAACAAAGACTACAAAAAACTGATCTAAGTAGGGTTGAAACACCATATACATAAGATCCATGAATGCCGCTGGAGCATTCGTCAATCCGAATGGCATGACTGTGAACTCAAAATGCCCATAATGCATTCTAAACGCTGTCTTAGGGATATCTTCCTCCCTAACTCTTAACTAATGGTAACCGGTGCGAAGATCTATCTTGGAGTAGACTCGCGCCCTTCTCAGCTGATCAAACAAGTCATCAATTCTTGACAAATGGTACCTATTCTTGATAGTAACCCGATTCAACTACCGATAATCTATACACAATTGAAGGGTCTTGTCCTTCTTCTTGGCAAACAATATTGGAGCACCCCAAGGTGAGGTGCTCGGCCTAATAAAACTCTTATCCAACAAGTCTTGTAATTGGACCTTGAGTTCTTGCAACTCAGCAGACGTCATCCTATGTGGAGTCATAGAAATGAGCGATGTACCAAGATGTAACTCAATGGTGAAGTTTACATCTCTATGTGGAGGTAATCTCGGTAGTTCATCTAGAAAAATATCCTCATACTCACAAACCACCAGAGGTAGACCCAACCCCTGTCTCACCTCATCCTCCAAAGTAAGGCTCGCAAGACAACTCATCAACTGCCCGTGCCATCGAGAATCGTACACTTGTTGGGGTAAAACATCATGCTTTTCCCCCTGGAACTTGAAACAAACCCCCTCCAGAGTAAAAGCAGTGACCCTTTTACGATCACAATCAATAATAACACGGTGTGCCGTCAACCAGTCCATACCAAGGATAACATCAAACTCTGACATATCCATGACTCTAAGGTCCACAGTGAGTAGAATCCCAGAAATCTCTAGCTCACAACTCTGACATATCTGATCAACTCTCACCCTAGCTCCTAGGGGAGAACTTACATGCAATGGTTCTTCCAAGGTCTCAACCTCTAAGCCCAAGTCTTTCACACAAGATACATCAATAAAAGAATGTGATGCACCAGAATCAAACAATACTCTAACCCATAAGCGATAGAGTAGAAATGTACCCTGTATCACCGACGGATCTGCCGGCTCAGCCTGTGGTATTGTGGCATAGACACGCCCTTGGGTCCTGATTAACCCTAATTAAGGCATAATTTAATAGGTAAATTATGTTAGTTGAATAAAGTAAACTAATAAAAATAAATCAAATTAGAGTTAGTGTGTGAATAAAGGATAATGCATTAATTGTTGTTCTTTTCAGGGTTTTGTACGTCAAAGCTACAAACTACTGGGAAGCCAATTGCATTAAAGCTACAAACTACTGGGGTGCCAATTATCAAAGCTCAAAACAAAGGGGGATCAAAGAATTCAAGGTCACCTAACAAGACTTTCACCCTCCCTTGTTGCCTATAAATACCACCCCTTAGGACTTGTAAAGCATTCATCTTTTGGTAGTGGAAAATCCTCCAAAAGTATTATTGCTTTCCTTATTGCTTATTGCTTTCTTTAAGTATTGTTTTCTTTTATTGTATTATTGCTTTCTTGTAATTTAAGTATTGCTTTCTTTTATTGTGTTATTGCTTTCTTTTATTTCTATTGCTTGAGCTTCCTTCTTCCCTTAGAGGAGTGAAACTCTTTCACTTTTCTAGAGCTTTACCAAAGCCGTGAAGGGTGGAACGTGATTCACTCATTTTTTGTCGAAGATCGGCTCCTTGTGTAAAGTATTTTGCCTTGTAACTCCTCTACTTGGAGGGATGAGCATCACTCACTTTTCTAGCTTTAACAAAGCCATGAAGAGTGGGTAGTTTCTCATCCAATCTTTAGTAAGAGGAGATTATCCGAAAGTTATATTTATGTATTTCGTTTATACTTAGATCTAGTCTTTATTTCTTCATAATGTCTTCTCATCATATTGTTGTCTTTATTTTAAACATGAATAGCTAAATCTCTTAGTTGAAAAAACCAAGAGGAACCTCCACTTGGGTATACCATTTCAACTCATTATCCTCCCCTCTTTCAGAATTCAATGGTTCGGTTTGACTGGGTTGAGGGTGGATAACTTGGTGAGTCTTTGATATTCCGTAGGCCTAGTCACGGTTTATGCTTAGGTACTCACCAATTTTACCCCTAGCTTCCCACGAATCAATCGTTCATTCATGCTCTATTGGAAGAGGGTTTCGAGTTAAGACAATATTCCTATTGGAGTGACCTCTTGGATTTTCCAACATTTGTTTTTCATTTTACTAGCATCAAAACAACTTCACCAAACAACTTCCAACAATCAAAGATTTTACACTTTCTTTCTCCCAAAATCACCTTCCCCTCGATTTACTTCCTTCCCTGTGGAAACGACCTTGGAATATCACCAAGTATAACACGATCCACGAAAGTCTCCTTGCGCTTGGGGAGCACTTTTGTTCACACATACTCACATGTGAAATCTCATTCATCCACCATTTTGTTGCCCTTTCTTTTGACATCATCCCTAGGAGAGTGATGCTCCCTTTCATTCATATACTATACATGCTAAAAGGTGATGCTTAGAGGTTAGGAAACAACAAGGAATTTTGTCAAGCATTTTTGGCACCGTTGCCAGGGAAGGCAAGTGTCAAACCAAGAAGGTGATTTCTGGACGACGAAGGTAAGTCCCATGATCTTCATCATGGGCGGAGGTACGTTGTTCCGTGTACATAATCTTGTTTGTGTATAATTTTTTTTTTGTTTTATGTGGAAGCAGAACGATCGAAACTGACTTGTTAAACAAAACTTGGCCACTACCATGAATATTGACCAAGAACAACCCGAGGATGCGGGTGACAATTTTGACAATATAGGTGCAAATCCAAATGTCCAAAGGGATGCAAATCCAAATGTCCAAAGGGGTGGGGGACCACAAGAATCTCAAATACCCAATCTGAGAATGAATTTTCCCCCTCCCGTGAATGGGGGGAATAATTTTCAAATAGATCCCCCGGTGAGGTTAATGAGGGATTTACTACAACCAACACGAAACACCACACCATCATGCATCCTCCTTTCGGTCCAAGCTCATCTTTTCATAGCTAAGCCAGGGATGTTGCAACTAATTCCCACATTCAACGGACTTGAAACTCAGAGCCCCTATTCACACATAAGGGATTTTGAGGAAATAGTTGCAACCTTCCTTCCCAATCATGGGATGGAAGAGATAGCTAGAATGAAATTGTTTCCCTTTTTCCTGAAAGACAAGGCAAAAACGTGGCTTATTTCCTTAAGGCCTCGAACCATCACATCGTGAAGCCAAATGATTTCTGAGTTTTTGAACAAATTCTTTTCGGTGCATAAAACCACTGCCCTAAAAAAGTAAATTCAAAAATTTTCGAAAAAACCTAATGAGCAATTCTATCAATGTTGGGAGAGGTACAAGGAATTGCTACAATCCCTTCCACATCATGACTTTGAACCATGGCAATTGGTGAGTTTCTTTTATGAAGGAATCACACTGGGCCACCGACAGTTCATTGACATGATGTGTAATGTGGAGTTTTTGAACAAAGACCCTAATGAGGCCTTAGATTACTTTGATACATTGGCACAAAATACACAATCATGGGACATTACAGATCCCACTGATGTACCAAGGTCTTCTCCTCAAAAGAATGGCCAAACTCAAGGGGGAGGGATTTATGATTTGAGAGACCGGGAAGACTTGTTTTCAAAAATTACTAAATTATCAAGGAAAGTTGAGAGTCTTGAAGTCAATAAGAGACACGAGGTGTCTAATGTGTCACGAACCGAGGAGGGTTGTTCAATTTGCGAATGTATGGAGCATTCCCTATCGGATTGCCCAAACATTCCGACCCTTAAAGAAGCGTACCATGAACAAGTCCATGCCTTCAACCAAACAAGGCAATCATTTTCTCCCAATTCGAATACTTACAATTCGGGTTGGAGTAATCACCCAAATTTTAGTTGGAGAAATGAAAACCTCATTCCTCATGGTTCAAGTACATATGCATCTCTCATGCCTCCCAAGCAAAACCAATACCATGGCCAAGGGCAAGCATCTAGCTCTGAATACCCCTGGACCAATTCACAAGGGTATTCGTCAAACCCACCACCACAGAATTTTTTACCAAATCCACCTACACAAAATTTTTCTCAAGGACAGTCCAATCCATCCACATACCAACCTCCTCACAAAAGGAATTTGGAGGATATGATTCATTCCTTCATTCAAAGCCAAACTACCATCAATAACCAAAATACCACAGCCATCAATGATGTAAGAGCCCGACTCACAAAGTTGACAAACTTCATAGGGACATCTCAACAAGAAAAGGGGAAGTTCCCCGCTCAACCACAAGAGAACCTTAGGGGTCAACACCTTGTTGAGTCATCGGAACCTTCGAAAGAGAGTTGCGAGCAACTCAAAGCTGTCACCACCCTCCGCAGTGGCAAAGAAATTGACAAAACTATTTTGCCAACGGTCTCCCCCAAGACCACATTGCCAAAAGAAAAAGATCTCTTGGGTGACGCCGATAAGAGTGAGGTGAGTGAAGAGAAAGAAAGAGAGGTTGTTGAGAAAGGAAAATTAATTGATGATTGTGTGTTTATTCCTCCCATGCCTGCCCCTTTCCCAAGTCGTTTGAAGCCACCTGTCAAAGTGGCTAATTATGCTGATATTTTGGAAATATTTAAGCAAGTGAAGATTAACATTCCACTCCTCGACGCCATCAAGAAAATTCCATCATGTGCTAAGATTTTGAAGGACTTATGCACGGTGAAGAGGAAATTGAATGTCCATAAGAAAGCATTCCTCACCGAGCAAGTGAGCTCAATATTGAGGACCAACACTCCTCCCAAATTCAAAGACCCCGGTTGTCCAACCATAGCCATCACCATTGGAAATTGTCGAGTGGAGCAAGCACTCATTGATTTGGGGGCAAGTGTGAATCTTCTCCCGTACTCGGTGTACCAACAACTACAACTTAAGGAGTTGAAGCCCACCTCAATCACGCTTCAATTGGCGGATCGTAGAATCCGTATACCAAGGGGAGTAGTTGAGGATGTCTTAGTTCAAATTGATAAATTTTACTTCCCTGTCGATTTCATTGTGCTTGATACACACCCTACTGCAAACCTTAGCTCCCAAATTCCCGTAATACTTGGAAACCCTTCCTTGCTACATCTAATGTCGTGATAAATTGCAGGAACGATCTAATGAAGTTGGCATTTGGGAATATGACAATGGAGCACAATGTATTCAACTTGGCAAAGCAATCGGGTGATGATGAGGAAGTAAGTGAGGTCAATAGAATCGACACTTTGGTTGAGGAGCACTTGGAGTTGGAGGGGATATTGAAATTCAAGGAAGAAGGAATTGTGGATCTTGAGAATTATGATGAGCAAGAGGAGGTAAAAGATTTGAAAGGGATGGAAAGGTGGATCCCTACATTCGAAGAGTTACCCCATCGAGAAAAGAAAATTTTTTCGTCGGATGAACAAAAGCCCAACTTGGAGTTAAAGCCCTTGCCCACCCATTTGAAGTACGCCTATCTTGGGGAAGGTGAAATATTTTCGGTGGTCATTAGCTCTACATTGAACATGAAACAAGAAAAAGAACTCTTGAAGGTATTGAGAAAATATAAAGGAGCAATTGGGTGGACCATTGCGGATATCAAGGGGATAAGCCCTCTCATTTGCACCCACCGCATATATCTTGAGGAGGATTCCAAACCTTTCTGACAACCACAAAGGTGGTTGAATCCCATCATGAAGGAGGTGGTGAGGGACGAGGCTCTGAAACTACTTGATGTGGGGATCATTTTTCCAATTGCCGATAGTAAGTGGGTTAGCTCCACGCAAGTTGTACCTAAGAAATCTAGAGTTACGACGATTGAGAATGAGCTTATACCTGCAAGAGTAATCACCGGATGGAGGGTGTGCATTGATTACCGAAAGCTGAACGCTTGAACAAGAAAAGACCACTTCCCATTGCCATTCCTCGATCAAGTTCTAAACGAGTAGCGGGGCATCTATTCTACTATTTTTTAGATGGATACTCCGGTTACAATCAGATTGAGATTGCTTTGGAGGATCAAGAGAAGACCACTTTCACGTGCCCCTATGGTACCTTTGCCTACCGCCGCATGCCATTTGGACTGTGCAATGCTCCGGGAACTTTTCAACGCTGTATGATGGAAATTTTCAGTGACATGGTGGAAAAGATAGTGGAGGTCTTTATGGATGACTTTTCGGTGTTTGGGGATTCATTCGGGGGATGTTTGGCAAACTTGGAGAAAGTTCTAACAAGATGTGAAGAGAAGAATCTAGTCTTGAATTGAGAAAAGTGTCACTTTATGGTGATGGAAGGAATTGTGTTTGGCCATTGATTTATTAAACACTAGAATTAGTCCATTGCAAATAAATATATGCAATATATATTTTTTGGGTCAAGGGAATATGATCACTATTTCTTGGAAATTTTGCTAGACAAATATTAGAATAGTTTGGAGTGTTTAAGGGGCATAATAGTAAAATTCTAGTAAAACAACATATAGATTAATTCTGGGACGCGCATAATTTCAAATAAATTTACCAAACAGGGAATTGCTGTGGATTGCATCCTTTTCCATGTCAATCTCACCTATTATGTTGGGATTGGTTTGGATTGAAGAGGTTAAAAAATTGTAGCCCTATCCCATCCAAACACCCCGAATAAATTTAGACAGAGGTACTATGGACGGCTGCTATTTCTTTGTTTCAAAATTCAAAAGCGCGTAGACAGTAGAGCAGAGAGAGTGTGTGAGAGTGGAGTCAGCCGTGCACTTAAACCGTTACGTGAGAAAGCCGCAGAGTGAGCGAATAAATAATTACGCCCATAAGGGAAGAACAACCGGCCAGACAGCGCGGATGATCAGCTAAGCTAAGGCTTTTTTGATTGGATCTGAGGAAATTGTTCCTTTTGACGATCTCACCAAAGAAGAGCGTGTACGTATACAAATTCATGTGATCCCTTTTATAAGGTTCAAGAACATAGTATTGCTTGCTTGATTAATTCTTTTTTTTTTTTTTGGGGACTGGATTGATTAGTAAACTTCTCTTTGCCGAACTCAATTTCTTTTCAAGGAATCGGTATACCCATGCTCAATCAATCTAGAATTTGGCTTTGTTGGGGGGCTTAATGTTTGTTACTTAGAAACTTAGCTGTAAGCTTTGGGGGAACAGTGTTTTTACGCATAAAGCGTGATTATACTTGACT
>CAUOFW020000746.1:0-203530 GCA_963454935.2 Ilex paraguariensis | reverse complement strand
AACACGACTCGTTTAACCCATTTAATTTTAAAAAAATTATATCAACAAATTTTAATACTCTATTTTTTTATTACTTCTCCCCTCATTTTCCAATGTGGGACAAAAACAAAAGATATTGATTTGCCTTTGTCTTTCAAGTACTCTACAACTCCTCTCATTTGTATTTGAAAAATAAGACTTGAAAGTTTTAAAAATAAAAGTAAGAGGTTATTGTCTTTTATAGGCAAACTCAACCCTCCCCATCTCTTTTCATTTTTCAATGTGGGACAAAAATAAAAGACATTTGTTTGCATTTGCCTTTGAAGTGCTCTCTAACTATTCTTCTTTGTCTTTGAACTACTACTTTACTTTTTTTTTTTATTGATTTTTTTACTTCTTTTTTCTTGCTAATTTTTTTTAAATAATTATAATTTATTATTATATTAATTTTATTTAAACAGGTACACGTGTGATAAACGATTTGACAGGTCTCACCCGAACACGATCCGTTTATTAAACGTGTTTGGCGCCTCAACCCGTTTATCACCCAAACCCGTTTAATTCGTATCGATTCTTATCAGTTCATCATGTCGGGTCAAATTTTGACAGCCTACCCACTACAACTACCACCGTTCACCCACGTTACAAGCGGTATTTAATTTTTTTTCTTTTTTTTTTCTCTACTTTATTTTTGTTATTTAATTTTGGGTATAAATATAAATATATTTATAATTAATTTTTTTATTACACCGTGTCAGACAATAATTAGTTATTCTATATTGCACAATAACCAGCTCAATTTGTGCAACAATTAGTAATAAAATATTGTGAAAAAGAACGATAGGGTATTAGTGGTATTTAAAAATTTTCGAAGGGTACTTCTGATATTATATTATGTACGCCATTATACAGTTGAAAGTTGAATCATAGCTCGCTCGCTCGCTCGCTCTCGCACAAACAAACACACAGACAGACGCACGAACAATCTGTCGATCAGAAATGGGAATCAGATTCATATTGATGGTGAACAAGCAAGGGCAAACCCGTCTCGCCCAGTACTTTGAATACCTCACTCTCGAAGAAAGACGAGCCCTTGAAGGCGAAATCGTCCGCAAATGCCTCGCTCGTAACGACCAACAGGTCTCCCACTTCTCTCTCTCTCTCGTGATTATTCATAGACCTATGTCCTCTGCACCACATGAAAATATGTAGAAACATATGTTTACTGATATCTAAACCTACGCCCTTATGAACGAACGAAATTGAACAAAATTGAAGGAATTTTCTTGTCAAATTAGGCACCCTTTAGATTGAGTCATGTATAGTAGTCAACCAGAGCGTAGTGAAGCTTTCACACCGGGGTTTCCTTTTATGATTTAGATCTGCGGAGACGGCTTACCTGACACTAGTTATTTAGGTGGTTTTTCATGCTTTTGTTTTGACCACTCATTGTAATAGTGTTTCTTTGTGTTGAATTCCTGCTTTGCATACATAGTCTTCGACTTTGGCCGTTGTATTTTGTTTTGTACCTAATTGTTATACTACTTGTTTCTTAATCATATGGGAATTATGTTCTTGCAATAATTTTTAGGCGTCTGAGTTTTTAATTTAGTCATTCGTGTTTTTTGTGAAACTACTTGTATTTTAGTTGTATCTCTATTTGAGCAGGTATTTAAATAATTTGATGTGATTTTCTGTATTTGGGAACAGTGTTCCTTTGTCGAGCATCGGAACTACAAAATCGTGTACAGGCGATATGCTTCGTTGTTCTTTTTGGTTGGGGTTGACAATGAAGAAGTGAGTTATTCTATCTCTTTGTGGCTTTAATGAACTGGTGCTTGATTCTGGGAAAATTGAATGCATATGAATCTTACTAATTTTATGAGTTTGTTTTCTACTAACAGCATACATAGCAATGGCAGTATCGTAGATTTAGTTATAGTCTAAAGTAGGCGGCCCTTGCTTTCCAATCACAAATTAATTGCCCTTGTGGTCAATGGACCTAATAGTGGTATTCATCTTCTATGTTTTGATTGTGTTTCAAACATGTTCTATGTGGTTGGGGTTTAGCATGAATGAAGAGACCAAGTACGTGAGCAATTTTTGAAAGTTGCGTGATAAAAGCTCAAGTTTTTTGTTTGGCATATCAGTTTGGTTCATTACAGATTGAAGGTAGCTTCTGAAAAGTTCAAAATCTTATTTGAGACCTTGATCCATGGGCAAAACATAATTGAAGAACACGTCTTTGATCAAGTGGAAAAATGATGCTTTTCTTGATGTGTTGTTCATGAAAATGATGCTCTGTTATGCCTTTTTTCTCAAAAATGTTTCCTTTTTCGTTTTCTATCTGTAGAATGAGCTTGCAATTTTGGAATTCATTCATCTGTTAGTCGAAACAATGGACCGCCATTTTGGCAATGTGGTAAGTATTCCCAGTTTAGAGATTTAAACAAAAACTGACCCATTTAGGAGCAAGTCCCCCCCCCCCCCCCCCCCCCCCCCCCAAAAAAAAAAAAAAAATTTTGGGTTTCTTTCCCGCAGGTCTACATTTCTGTCTTGTTGGTTTTTGTGGGTTTATCTGATTTGGTGTATGCTTGACTTTGCAGTGTGAGCTGGACATCATGTTCCATCTGGAGAAAGCACACTTTATGCTAGAGGAAATGGTCATGAATGGGTGCATTGTTGAGACCAGCAAGTCTAACATTCTTACTCCGATACAGCTGCTGGACAAAGCATCTTAGTCAGTTGGGCCAATGTTTTAACAATGCCTTGCTATCACTGTGACTTCCTTTTCTGATACTCATTGGCATCATATATATCTAATTGTTGTAGTGCCTACTGTGCATTGAGCTAAACAAATGGAATGCTTTCCATTAGAGTGGAATAATCTAAGGGCTGTGGATTTGGTTAGCAGAAAACGTTTAGTCGATTCAATGAGTTGTAATTGAACCGACTGTTCTGAATATATTGAGAAAAATTGGCATTACTGTTATTTCTATTACGGTGTAGAAGTTGTTTCAGCACAACTGGAAATCATCAAAGCATATGGTTTAATGGTAAAACAAGACTTATTCAGGACCAGCCCCTACTGTTGTTGTTATATACATAAAACTGCCTAATTTTATAATCCAGAAGCAAGAAAGTGCCGGCTACCTCTCACTAACAAATTGTATTTATAGTTATCTGTAAACATACAAAGAACAAGTATACCCTCTAAGTGGTATACTTATTTCAACAATATTAAATAGTAATTACATAATAATACTCTCAACAGGGACTATCAGTATCAGATAGCAGCAGGCCTCCCATCTTTCCTAGGATCACTAACACCAGTAAGTGTTCCTCTGAATACTTGGTCTACAGGCACTTTTCGGTTTTTACGGCCCATTTCAATCGGGTTGTTAATGTTTTGAACAACAAACTGGCAGACAGCTCCTCCTGCTTTAGCCTGAAGTTGATGACCTCTCTCTTCCAAGAACTGCTTTTTCTCGTCCGAGAGTTCTATGTGCTCACCATCGATGACCGTCCAGTTTTCATATAAAACCACATTTGGTATTAGCTGCACAAAGTTCATGTTAAATCAATAGAGGGTTCATCAAAATGAAATGAAGTTTACGTTCCAAATCAAGTGAGCGACCTTGTGGTAGACTCTTGCACTCTGAACTGCCGCTAGAGGTTCCATTCCCAAGACAAAATGGTTTAGAAAAACCTGTATCACAGCTGGAATTATGTATAGACCACCACTACCTCCAACGACCCCGACCAATTCATTATCCTGCAAACAGTGCATAGGGAAGAACTGCTTAAAGAAGCTTACAATTTCAAAAACCAACTACATTACAGAACAATCTTTTCTCATGCGGGATTAGAATAAAACTATTTCTCATCCTTATAACCATGACTAGGCGTTTCCAATACTTTCTAGCTTTGATGATTGGTGGAAACCTGAAAAAATATAAAGAAGTCAGAGAGAATGTGTGGCGTTCCTATACCTTGAGAACAATGATAGGTGTCATGGAAGATAAGGGTCTCTTGTTTGGTCTGATAAAATTGGCTGGTGCAGGAGGGAGTTTATCGGGAGATATTTCTGTTGGTGTCGAGAAGTCGTCCATTTCATTGTTGAGCACAATACCAGTGGAAGGAGAGAGCAACCCAGCTCCAAAACCATAGTTTATAGTGGTTGTCAGTGACACTGCATTTCGATTTGCATCCACAACACACAAATGGCTGGTTCCATGATCTCTAAGCTGGCTCCACCTGGAAATTAAGGACTAAATGCTTTAAGTTCACGATCAATTTCACATTATACAATAGAATACTGACCAAATTTTGGATAAGTACAATGTATAATTTCTTCTTTGAATCAATCACGTGACAAAGCCTAACCTGTGCATATAGTATTCAGAAGGGAAAGTCGTGTTGTCGAATATTTTTTGTTGAAGTTTCTTGGCAAAAGAAGGGGAAAGCATGTCAGAGATAGTCTTACTGATATTCACGAAGTTGGGATCACCCAGGTTCATCCGGACAGCAAACATAAATTTTAATGCCTCAATCAGGCGATGTAACCCCAGAGGTCCCTTTGCAGCATTGGGACTCCCATAGCTATTCAAGATGTTTAGAACCTGTTTTTCATCAATGCACATTAGTACAGTTCAACAAAAGCAAACACAGTCTTGTGAACTGCAGCATCAAGAGCTCAAATTTTCATATCCATGTTCTAATCCGATTAAAGGTTAAAAAAATTGGAAAAAGTGAGAACCGGACCAGAGATATTCCGACTGTTCCACTGGATGGAGGTGGCATGCCTAAGATAGTGTAGCCCATTACGTTCACGGACATTGCATCCATAACATCCACTTTGTAATTCCTCAAATCTTCCATTGTCAAAATTCCACCAGCCTCTTTCACATCCTTTACTAGATTTTCCCCAATTGTTCCATTATAGAAGGCTTGTATCCCTTGTTCTGCTACTGCCTCCAAACTGCGGCCAAGTTCCGCATTGTAGCATGTATCCCCGGCTTGTAACAATTTCCCATTTGGTGCATATACTAGCTGTAAGCCCGGGTCAGCCATTATTTTGTTCGCACTACTAGAAATGGATGATTCGAGATAAGGATAAACCACAAACCCCTCTTTAGCAAGTTTAATGGCTGGTTGGAATAAAGTCCTCCAGGGCAAACGTCCATGTTTTGACCATGCTTCATGAAGGCCAGCTAGCTCACCGGGAATGCCAATTGCCAGTGGTCCTTCATACTTAGCATCGGGATTGTTCTCATACATGTTCTGTTTGTTGACAACAACAACATTAGATGACAGCAAAGAGACTCAAATAAATCAATGTCAAATTTTGTAAGGTAAAATGTTCAAGTCACCTCACCAGCCAAATACCAAAGGGAAATCAAATACTTATTGTTATGCACATACCGTAGTAACTACTTGATCCCTCTGGCTTTTAACAAATGAATTTTTTGAGGAAGCTGTATAATTGGACCCAATGAATTAATGGGCCAACCCGAAGATGGTTAATTGTCCTAGAAAATAATTGGGGTGTGTGTGTGTGGGAGAGAGAGAGAGAGAGAAACCTGTGAAGCAGCTGAGGGAGCTGTTTCCCTCATGTCAAAAGCTTGGGTATTTGATTCTGGTGAAGACCGAACAATCATGAAAGATCCACCTCCTACTCCACTACCGGCTGGATTGACTACACCAAGGCAGAGGGTGGTTGCCACAGCAGCGTCAACAGCATGACCACCTTGTCGAAGCATTGATACACCAATTTCCGAGCATCGACCGTCATCAGAAGCAACAACTGCTTGGTCTGACTCAACAATTTCTTTATTTTCAAATTGCACACAGCCATTGTGCTTGTTTTCATCTCTTACCACCCACACACTTAGGTTTCCTCCTAGTGTAAGGCAAACAACTGAAAATGTACACAAGAACAACCTTTAGTGAAATTACTTTTTTTGAGCATAAATATTGAAAGCAACAACAACGACAACAACAACAACAAAGAATTTAACACAACTATTTAGGGATGGCTACATTAATCATGCCCCCATTGTGCTCCTTGAAGAACCACATTTCCTTAAACCGTGAGATATCATAGCATCATATAGTTGAAAACCAACATAAAATTCAGTAAAACAGGAAGAAGATATTGTTGGTAGACAAAAACACAAACCATTTATTTCAAACAAAAAACAACATAGAAAAGAATTTTATGAACCTTAACCTGGAAGAATGGGGCTTGGACTGGACATTTCCCATAGAAGCAAGGTCCAGCCAATCTTTTACCAAATTGATTAGTTTTTCTTTTGAAGTATCTGGTCACATGCATTATGATTGGTTGACAATAAAATTTACAGGACTCGAGGTGAGCTATTATTATATATTCATATTGTGAAGAAACTGAAACAAACAGTTACCCCATGCAGGTTCACCAAGAATCCTTGTAAATTTTTTTTTCTTTTAATATCTTGTGGCAACCACTATTAATCTCTTAGCAGCCTTGATTCAAGATCTAGCATATAGAAACCCAATTTACAGCCAAAATAGTGTTAATTTACAAGGGAAAATAAAACAAAATCATATGAACTCAAGGACCCAAAATTCAGATAAGCAATAATGGCATTTTCAAGATATTCCAGAATTTGGGTCATGATGAAATCAAAGAAAATTAAATTGGACTGAAGCAAATTGAGAGAAAACTTACATATTATGGCTATGAGTGAGAGGAGGAGACCCAAAACTCTGCTCCATCTCCTTCTCTTGGAATTTCCACCACTGCCCAAAAGTGGAGCTTCTATGCTCTGTTTCCTCATCTCACCCCCTCCCCACCACACACAAACACACAGAGAGAGATAGAGATTTGATGGGTAGTTGAGGCTGCTCTGGCAATTACTTTGTGAGTTAACAAAGTCTGGTTTGGCTCTATTTTAAGGGCTTGAGTGATGAAGAACCTCTTCTGGTACTTCAAAGCTTATAGGAAATTAAACAAATGGGAGGGCTTACATACACACATAAACCCACCTGCCTCTCGTGGAAATGTCCATGAAAACGACAATTTAGATGCAAAGATTCTAAGGTTTAGTAATTCGAGATTGAAGACTGCTTCATCTAAAAAATTTCTGATTTACTCGTTATATCCCGCTTATAAGTGTTTATATACTTCCGGATGAGTTGTCGAAATTTATTTTATCGATTTAACTATTCTTACCAAGAAAAGGTTTGCCACATAGTTTACACACTTAAAAAATGTTACTATGATTCTTGGATATCAAATTTAGATTGGGAATGATTATCTCATTACTAATTTCTTGAATTATCATATTTGTGTTGTTAACGAGTCAATAATTCCCATCGGTAATAACATTACTAGTAGAATCAAATTTTTAATAATCTTAAACCCACCATCAAGTGGTGGTAATCTCATACCTAACTTAATTGGGTATTCTAAAAATGGCAAAAAATATTCAAAATTGAAGCCGTTTCAAAATTTTAGTTTGTTGTTTTAGTTAAGCTATCTTCCTAAATTAACGTTTTTTCTTAAAATAAAATTCATTACTAAAAATATTAATGAAATAAATATTTATTCCTACACTAGATTGCTGACGATACCAATCATTAAACAAAACATTAGTACGATATTTTAAACAAAAGTATCACTTTGTTATGAATGAGTTACTCATTTCAAAATTAAGATTATTTTTATTCAAATGAGACCTAAATTCATTCGTACAAGTAGTCTATGGTGTGAAGTTAGCTTAGGACACGCTATAAATACAAGTATTATTATAGGTTCAACTCTTGCCGGTGATTATGGAGTGTAATCAAAAGGCGGTTATTGCAGGTATTTTGAAGTTTAATTTGCATGAATAAATTTGATTGCGTTGGAGAGGTTTGACTCATAAAAAACCTCCCTTTGTTTTGATTGGTCAAGTAGGAAAAAAAAAGAAAAGGAAAGGAAAAATAGAACTCTACAGTGTGATTCGGTTAAAAAGCTTGAGAGTGGAATTGGCTTCTTTTTGCTTCATATTTCGTCAGGGCCCACGAATTATATATTGGAAAAAAAATAATAATAATAAAAAACCTCTAACGTAACTTGGCATAATACAATATATTTGCAAGCCTTGAGACTTACGTACACGAAAAAGATTCACAATAGAGAAAGTTACAAAAAATAATAGCCTAAGCTAGGCTAGGCTGATTTTTCTGCGAGTGGACCCCACCCATTTTGGGGCCGCCCACGATTTGTCATTTAGAGATCTTTTTATTCTCAATTTACACCCTGAAATTTTAAATTTCTTATATTACACCATCAATTAAATAAAAAGGTAACAATGTGCTCTATTTTTTTAAAAAAAATGAGTGCAAATTTTTTTTATAATAAAAAATAAAAAAACAAATTTGTCAAAAAAAGCAACTGAAATTTGATTTTTACCTTTTTATCTGATTAAAGGTTTATCTGATTTAGTTAACCTTACCTCAAAGGAATAGAGGTCATCGGCTCGAATATATTATCTAATAGTTGTAATAATAATAATAATTTAAAAACATCTTAGCATGTGATAATTTTAATCTTTCAAATTATAAATTAAAAATTTTAGAAGCTTTTTAATAAAGTGTCGTCCACCCAATAAATAATAATATAATTATTTTTATCTTTCAATAATCTTAACAAGGATTGATTATGGTAGTGATTTTCAGTAATGACATATGTAGAGTCACAAGTTGTGTCCTATACATTCACCTTAAAAAGCAAGAATGACAATGAGACTCTAGGGTGTAAAACCCAAAAAATTTTTCAGGGATGGTTCATGCATGAATCGGTGTGATTGATTATATTGTCCGTATGAGAGGCATGCATGATATTTGTTATGATAGTTTGATTCTAAATATATAAACATTTAATTTATATCTTGTATATTTCTAATGTTAAGGTGTTGAGAGATTTTTATAAATATTTTACTTTTTATCTTGTACATATACTTATAAAAATCTGTCATTACTTATTTGTATAGTTTGTGAAATGTTGATATTTAAAACTTTGTAAATGCTTGAGAAAAGGATTATCCTACTGAGTTGTGGTTGCTCATCCTTTACTAATATTTTCAGAAACTAGCATGCATTCTGGGGCATAGATAATAGAATGATTGTGGGAGCTTGGATTAGAAATAATCTCTTTTGGAATTTTTTTGTATTTACCTTTAGAACTTATGTAGAAATGTTAGCACTCAAACATTGTATTTGAAAAGGTTGTCTTGAGACATTTGTGGTGTACACTAGATTATCTCATAGAGGGATTATTATTTTGGGTATTGTAATGTAAAGTTATGATTTTATGTACTAAGTTGTGGTATATATTCGTATTAAATGTATTCGGGTTTGGGAGGACTTCGTGGGCCTCTAACTGTCACCACGGATTTAGTTGAATTATATTTTTGATGAAGGCAAGTTGTGGATGTTTAGTTACTTTAAATTATGTTATGCTCTGACGGGGATGCTTTTATAAGTTGGTTGGAAGCCCAATTTTCAAAGGAAACTCAGCCGAAATTTTCAAAAAAAAAAAGAAAAATTATTTAAATTACAGAGATACTTTTCTAGATGTTTTTATAACATACCGACATATATTTTTTTAATAAACAAATTATTTGTTTTAATCACGTTTTTTTTGAAATTTGGAGTGTGACACTTTAGAGCGATGTTCAAATTTGCACAGTTATATCACTTATATTTGAACTTCTTAGATCATTAATTTGGACTTTCTTTAGTATACTTTCTCTTTTTATTAGTCTTTGTTTAGTCTTCCATAATGTTGATTTTATAATCCATGGAATGAAATACTCAATTTTTTCTTCTCAGATTTGTGATTATCTTCCTCAATCCTCGAATGTTTCATCTTCTTGCGTTTATGCTTGAGGTAATTCTTGAAATCCTTTCAAAGTGATAGTAATTTTTTCATGATTACTGCCACTTGGAATGATTCAATAAGAACAATACCTTTGACATGAATGTCATGAAGAATAACTTGAAGTTCTTGAACTTGGATTGTAATAGTTTTTGAATCTACCATTTTATAATCCAAGAATTTCTCAACAATGAATTTCTTCGTGCCAGCATCTTTGATCTTGTATTTTTTGTCCAAAACTCCCAAAATTCTTTCACAAATTTGACAGTATTATATACATTGTATAATGCATCGTCCAATTCGTTGAAGATATAATATCTACACAAAAAATTTGAATACTTCTAAGCATTCATAGTAGTCACATTTTCTTTATTGGTTTTGTCTGCGTCAGGTGAAGGGACATCTTCATTTAATAACTTTTCAAGGTTTATGGTAGTGAGATAGAAAAACATATTTTTTTGTCAACATTTAAAATTCGAACTATTAAATTTCTCGAGCTTCTCTTTAGAAGATACACTCACGATAGTAGAAACATAATTACTTGTCGAGTAAATAAGTAATTTATTGTACTTATAGTCTTTTGGTCCGAAAAAGTTGGCGCATGAATCTAATGCCAAAATTGTTGAGTAAATTACACTTTAACCCCTTGAACTACTATCTTTGTTTCACTTTATACTTTTAATTATAAAATTTCTCATATTGCTTCTTAAAGTATCAATTTTGTTTCATATCAATCTAATAGATGACAGAAAACTTGAAAATCTATCAAAGGATGGAAGAAAATCCCAAAGAGTTTCCTATCGAGTACCTTCCACTTTAGTTTACCTCTTTTTCAACCAAATGGTTGCTGAGAAGAAAAAAAAAAGTCGACCAAAGGAAGAAATTTGGAGTTTAGGAATGACATAGTCATGGATGAGTATTTTTCTTGATTTTTGACCTGTACATATGCAATAGGTAGTTGCTTATTGATAGTATAGACCATTAATATGCACATTTACCGTCAAAAAATTGACAACCATTATCTATCGGAATGATATGAAATAAAATTGATATTTTTATGTACAATGTGAAAAATTTTATAATTAGAGGTATAAAGTGAAACAAAGATGATAGTTCAAAAAGACAAAATATAACTTTCCCAAAATTGTGGTGAACTTCCTGCGTAAGGGATGACATTTTCTGTAGCTTCTTATTCGGCCCTAAATTCTTGACTTTAGAAGGGAATGAGATAAGGGCCGACTACTCCTACCTTTCGTACCTCTAAGTTGTCCAATAAAAAGAATTCAATTCCTAAATGCTTTTGCTAAAACCATACTTTTCCAGGCCTCTTACTAATCCCTAATTCTTTGGTACGGAGCCACCTCCTTTGCCCAACTTGCTTTTTCCCATGCCTATCCCTTGTGGTTTGACAATCTGTTATCCCACTTCCTTCTATTCAAAAGGAGAGCAACCCTTAAACAAAAATGCCCTAAGAGGGCGGGACTTAATCCATTAAATGAATTTAGGAAGAAATTTTATTAACTCTAAAGCATCAAGCATAAAATCCCACCTAATTGAGTCATAAGCTCTCTTCAAATAACATTGTTGTAACTAGTCATAAACTAAATTGAAATTTACCTTCAAATATGTTACTTTGCTTGCTGTTTTGTGAAATTGACAATTAGAAAGCTATGATTTACTATTAAATTTTAAGTGTTGAAGGTTATACGAGATTTTTATATCTGAAAACAATTTAAAATTTTAAACCATCTTTCTTTACTATTTCGCATTTAACAAAAATTATTTTACCGCATTTATAGGTAATTGTCTAATAATATGAATATTAAAAAAAGGTGGGATAGGATAATGGTGAGGAGAGATAAATTTCATGCATCACACAGAATGATCGTTAGTCTACATTGTATTATATAACAACCAAATTAGGTGAAAATGACATTGGGAGACCTTCCCTCCTTAGTCTCTCAATTCTTAAAATTTAAATTTATTTTAATACATTCAATCTAGTAACATTTCACCATGCTACAAAAACACCCCTCCACTAACTATAACTCCTCATTTAAGTGTTTTTTGAAAAATTATTTTCTATAGCATGTGTCATTACCACTCGCCCACTAACTAATAACTTCTCATTCATTTTTTTTTTGTAAAAATTACATTTTAGCACCTCAAATTTTTTATAATTATTTGTCTAACTTCTATATTCATTAATTGTGTGACAGAAGATAAGAGATGATAGTAAAAAATAGTACTACAACAAAAAATTTATGGGAAACAACGAGAAACTTTCCCTCCTTAAACACTAAATTCTCAAAATTTTGAAGTATTACCCAAATTTGAATTTTTCTGTCTTTGAAAATTCGTTCACATATTAAACTTTTATTAACTTAATTTAGTACATTTTTTTTTTATATTTTTTCAATAATGTTGGTTGGGCTTAGCTGTGACGGGGTGAGGTAAGGGATGGAGGCAGGAGTGAAGGTGAGGGATGGGGGGTAGTAATTTCCGTACATTACATTGGATGCTTTGTTCATAAGTTTATCTTTTAAACTTGTTTAAAGTTTAAGCCGAACCTGAACAATGTGTTGCTTATCTTGATACGTCCAAGCAATGAATAAAACATCAGATTTCTCAAGAGATTTATAGTTAACGTGTTATTTTGGTTCAATCAATTAAATTTCTAAATTAATTTTACGGTGACTCTGTTAACTACTCATTAACTTTTTATATTATATTGTTTTGACATTAATAGTTAATTTAATGGTCATCGTCCCGTTGTTAAACCTCAAAGTTGTCGGTTCGAAGTTCGTGATGTTTCCGCTGTAAGCTTTTATCATTTGGAAGGGACATAAATACAATAAAAGGAAATCACTGACATGAAAATATGCAATTAAAATTACATTTCAGTACATCACAAATTGATAAAATTATTCCCGGGACCAAACGGAGAAAGGATAGCAATGGGTTGTTCTAAATCCGTACATCAGAACCCTAGAAAAACTTAGCACCACCTGGCCTTTTCTTTGCACAATAAGCTTTCGATGCCTATGGTTCACCATCTGAGCTTTGCTGGGAAATACTGCAACAAAATAATTTGCGACTATGGGGTGAGAAAATTAAAAAAAATCGTACAATCTTCTAAGCTAAAGGGTTAAGTCTGCCAAAGGTCGGGCCGTGTCACACCGAAATTTTCTCAATTGATATTCGATTCATATGACTTTATGACGCATATAAATCTTATTTAACCAAGTTTCTATTGGGATTATTAGTAGGGTTATCGATCCACTAATTATTAAAGTGGTCTTTATGTGTCAACCAGTTAAAATCGACTCTTAAAGAAAAAGTTTGCAAAACACCGATTCTGGCCATATCAGCCGTTCAAAAGCTGTTCCACCATTAAGACTGAATCTATACCCACCAACTTCAAGTTGATTTTATATACGGTTGACAATTTTTATTAAGAATTGATAATCACCAAAAAAAAATACTCACCTTTTCAATGAGAGATATATAGTATGGCTTCACTTTTTCTACATCAATGCGAACTTTGCTCTTGCTGTAAAGATCATATTTGCTGCACAATATTTCATTAAAAATATTAAAATTTTTGTTGATACCCAATAGCACAAAAAAATTTATCTAGAAATAATAAAATTTACTTGAATATTTTAAGCCACTCCAAATTCTCAGCATCCTCCTCATTCATCAAATGTTTATATGCTCCCGCCCTATGTAAAGCTGCAGCAAGATTTTAAGATATCAATGTTAGATATTGTGATTAGAATACCAGAAAAAGAAGTTAAATAAACCCTAATATATATATATATAATAAATCGGTATACCATTTACGTACATATATACTTGAGTTTTTAGGCGGGTTTAAGTTCCGAATATGACCCGTTATCCCAAAACAATAAAATGATTAGGGGAAAATGGAGTAAAAGCTTACAGTAGAAAGAATGGTAATGGATGATAAAGAAGGCGTGATTAGGGGAAAATGGAGTAAAAGCTTACGGTAGAAAGAATGGTAACGGATGATAAACAAGGCGGCTGGAGGTAAAGTTGTTCCATTTTCCTTGGCAACCTGAAAAAAAAACAAAAACGAGGAATTATTAACTTGTATCTTCTGAATGATTTTGGTGTTCTTAGTAGTATATTAGAATTTGACTAAGACATAGAAATCTTATATACCAAGTACATGTAGTCATCATGCCCCCATGAAATCATGACATTGTTGAGTCCACATCCTTCTGTGTAAATTCCATTCTTAGTGCTGTAAGCTGGATTGTTGGAGTCCGGATTGCCTTTAAAATGCTGCACCACAACATTTTTGCACAAATTTTCTCTCAGCTTACTAACGAGTGCCACTATTAATAAGTGTTAATTACAAATTAATTTGCATCAAATTACGACTCAAAAAAGTTAGGTATGACATAATCGAGATTAAATTATCACTCAAAAGTTGGCATTGATTTCACACAAACCCATTTCATCATAAGTGCCTCATCTAATGGAGTTTGGAACCTTATTGGATTCATTCATAACTTTTGATACCATATTTAAAAATAATGAAATAGTATCGATACCTAAGCTAAACTGAAACACTAAATGTGGTTTCTGGAAGAATTACCTTATGGTGAACGATCGATTCGTCGAAAGCACAGCCAAGAGGGAATGTATCACCTGTAGTATATATCAATATTTGTTAGCCATTTGAAATAGTTGAGATTATTTAGCTGATCAGAAATTTCAATGCTTAAACACAAACTCACCAACAACAGCCCACTGAGGAAGCCCTCCAAAGCTAGGATGAAGAAGAACTTTCCCAAGATCTGTAATCCATTCAAAACTAATGATTTCAAATACTATTATAGTATAGAGACGCTTCTGATAAAAAAGTAAAACATTAGGTAGTATGAACCTTGTGAAACGTGTTTTATTAGATGAGGTTTTGCATCTTTAGGGATTGGGGCCTCTTCATAGGCAGCGTCAACAAAATCTAGCTTTCTTACATAGCAAAACATATTGGTTTGTTGGTCGAACAAGAAACTCGCTGGTCTTATGTTTGAGTTCTCCAACAAAATCTAAAATTAAACAGATGTTTGAGGTTTATGGGTAATAGCATACCTTAAAATTTTGTGTTACAGTGATAAGTTTAAATATGTATTATCACACGAGGGTAAGCCTTGACACAAGAGTAAGTTTTTTTATTTTATTTGGACGTCTAGGGTGCAAGTCACAGAAACATTCTATACACATATGGGGTGTGGCTGCTTATATCTGACATTCGTAGACCTTGCACTAGCTGGAGTTTCGTGTATTGGGCAGCTCAAGTTTTAAAGTAGAATCAAGGGGAAATAATAAGGTATATACCATGGATAAGGCCTGTCAAGTGCAACCAATCTTCATTAGGATAGTCTTTCCTAATGGCCTCAGCAGTCTGCAACAAGTGCTCAATCTGGGGTTCATCCAAGTCAGGATCACTATCATCCACAACATCATTGAGAAGTTCACAACCTTCCCATATGCTCATCTCCACTTTGTCCAACTTCCCATACTCTTCTCTCATCCTCTTCACCTGCATTTGCATTAAAAAGTTTGTTCAAACTTCAAACCCAAGTCCCAATATATATATATATATATTTTTTTTTTCTTTCTAATGACAGGAACATATAGGATCACATTGGACTCTACAATCACAGGCTAACCACAAATATTCATTAAACGTGGAAGTCATCGTCAAGAATAGAGCTTAAGATGTCTGAATTTACGGCGCGTCAGAGTTCACACCATTTGACTCTTGTGATGGATGGCAAAGTCCTATTGTTTCTTCCTCAATAAAAAAGAAGAATTTACTTGTAATTGAAGTGCTTACAAAGTCATATGTTTGGTTAATGTGGTTCACTCTATAGAATTCCTCAACTGTTTTCTGTCTCTCACTCTCTGCATCGTAGTCTCTGCACAGCATTTCCATGTCAGTTTTCTTTCAATATAAAACAACCCTTGATGAACTTAAATGTGGGTTTATAGAAGGAAAGAAAGCAAACCTAAATGCCTGGCCAAATGAGTTGATTTCCGGCTTGTCAAATCCACCATCTGATAGTGATTTGGGCACAGCAAATCCTCCATCCAATACCAGTTCATTGGTATCAGATTGCATCTTTTTCTCCTCCATTTGTAAACCTAACAAGTAATAATAACAAGGATACAAAGCATCATGTGAAGTGTTGATCTTGCACAAAGTACATGTAATATCAAAATATGGGTAAGCGTAAAGTTTTTTTTCGTTACCAGCCATATTACAACCCAATTGTCATAACAAAACAAGTTTTTTCAAAAGGTCATAACGTTTATAGATCAATTCTAATTTTTTTTTCATAATTTAAACCGTCTAGTTGTAATAGTATGTCCTCTTACTCACCAATATATGTGCAAATATATGAACAATTGTTTTTTTTGGGAGAGGAAAGACACTTGAACCGAAGAAGACAAAGTAGTCTTCACAACATAAAAATAACCATCGAACCAAAGGTATACAAATATATGAACACACACACAAATAAAATA
Organism: Ilex paraguariensis; assembly: GCA_963454935.2. Taxonomy (NCBI): domain Eukaryota; kingdom Viridiplantae; phylum Streptophyta; class Magnoliopsida; order Aquifoliales; family Aquifoliaceae; genus Ilex; species Ilex paraguariensis. The sequence continues at coordinate 187,080 of CAUOFW020000746.1, read as the reverse complement.
CAAAAACCAACTTCAAAAACAAGAAAAGAAAGGGAGTTACCTAGCTCAGGCTGCTCAATGAGGATAGTCATTCTTCCACCAAAATTAAAACAAATAAAGAACAAAACTAGAGAAAGGAGAATCAAGAGACTCAGCAGAAATGAAATGAAATGAAATGAAATGAAATGGAATGGCAATGTTGTGGTGTGGAAGGTGTCAAGAAAAGGGGTATTTATAGTGACATGAAGAAGGAAGTCCTCATTTGAGATTTGGAAGGTATGGAGTCCCCAACAGAAAAGTGAATGGAAATAAGTCCTCCTCTGAGATTTGGTAGGTAATGGAGTCCTCAAATGAAAATGATTGGGAACAGAGTCCTTATCTGAAAAGGTGGTACGGCATGTTAAAGGGGTCGAGAAAGGGGATATGGTATTAAAAAAGTCCTTCCTTGATATTTGGAATGTTTGGAGTCCTCAACTGAAAAAAAACCTATAGTTTCCTAACTATTTTATCCTTATTTCCGGAAGAAACGTTCAAAAAGGACCAATACAGCTAATTGATATACTTGATCCACTTTTCTCTCACCGCGTCTCCAAACGCGTACGTTCACACACTTTTTTTTTTTGGCTAATCACACTTCGTATCCCAAAAGATCTTCAAAATTTTAATTATTGTCTTTTTAAAGGATTTGCTCATGTTGCACCCTCAAACATATACAATGAAAGCAACGTAAGAATTTTAACTAGTTGTTGGGACCAAAGAAGGCAATGTAAGAATTTTAACTATAGGTAACTATTTTCCTGCCTTTTCATATATAGGTAACCTTTTTTAGACCATATTCATAACAGCTTAAATCTCTCTCTCTCTCTCTCCTTATATATATATATAAGAAACTTATTTAAATTTATCAAACTATTAATTTGCATATAAAGTGAATGTTAACACAAACGGCTGGAAACAACACTAGCCTTTGGTAGGCATTTTAACTTGTTGGACAACAACCCACGTCAAGTAGGCATGAGAATGGTATTCCTTCTCACATTAGGTAAAAGTGGGCCACTTTAGGTGGAAAGTAAAAAAGGAAGACAACTTTTTACATATATGGGCTGGCCGAGTGTAAAATTTTAGACTTTTTACTTAGAAAAGAGTTTAAAATTTCGAGTTTGCCAAATCAGTTTTTGGATTTATGAATTTAGTAGAATGAATTCACAAATTTATACCGAATTTGCTTTCAATTTGTTAATTCACATTCCAAGCAATGGAGCGTGTGTGTTGAAACACGAATTATGTGACTAGGGGACTATGCATGTGTGTTGTGGAGAGTAAATGAGTTGATGTTTGTCTATGTTTAGGGAGGGTCTCTAGTGGTGGGGATATTTTTCTTGATCTTGGGTTTTTTGGAAGAGTGAGACAAATTTAAGGATAAAATTGACATTTAATTGAATTTCAGTTGACATAGAATTTTTTATTTTTTTTAATTTTTATACAATCAAAAAGTAAACGACAGTGCATAATTTTTTTGACGTAATGTTCAAAGTTGGAAGGGGGTTTGTCAAAATTAAAATCACATGGATTTGATTGCAACATTTGCTAAACTTAGAGGGAGTAATTTGCAACCAACCCACCCCTGAAAAGTTGGGAAAAAAAAACGTGCTCAAATCTGCAACCTAACTTAGAGCGAAAGTGGTGACCACGTGCAGCTTAGAGAGTGATGGAGTATATTGTAGTCAGTTGGATGACTCAGCTCTACGTGTGTGATAAAGCTAAATTACAGCGCAAGTGGGGCATACTGACGCGACAATGAGTCATATCAGACTACGTTTTGACTTTCTTAATGGGATTGATATCTACGGCTGAGCTGGTACCAATAAGTTTAAAGCTATCTATTTTTGACCAAAAGTATGAATCACCGACGTTCTGTATTTCGCCACGTCATCATTTGAGAGTAGAGCAGCCTCAATGAGGCCAGCAAATATTATTTTTTTTAAATTTAATCAAGACGGCATAAATATCCTATACAAATAACCGACCAGATGGGTAGGTTTAAGGGTGAAAAATAAAAAATCTTTTAAACTAAGTTTCGATCTCGCTTCCCTCTTATATTTTTATGGATAAACTTCTTTGAATTAAATTTCAATCTCGTTTCATTTCTATATCTCTACGGGTTTTATTTAATCCAACCTCTTCCTCTTGTGAATAAACTACAAATATATTAACAGAGACAATAATTTATATAAAAAAATTAAATTATCTCTTAATTGTAATCTAATTTTCTTTGTAATGTAATTATTGTAGAGCTTTTATTTTTAAAAAAAAAAATCTGTAACTAGCACACTTTTACCACCATGGTCTCACCATATCATAAATTCCTCTACAAGCTATAAAGAAGGCCAAAACTAAAGGGAGGGGGAGAGAGAGATTGTTGAAGGAGAAGAGAGAGAATTTTAGGTTTTTGATTTAGAGATTTACAATACATAAACTCAACATAATCAAAAAAAAAAAATTTCAAGAGGATTTCATTGGCATAATTAAATTTAAATTTTATGTTGTGTGTGTGCTCGAATTTGTGTTTAAAACATAAAGTAGTTACGAATTTACAAATAGATAATAGAGCAAACAATATTTTTTTCCTCAATGGAGGTTTGAGTTGTATTACGTGATTGTAGTACAATGTATTGAAAACCGTTAATCAATTTAACAGTAGAAAGAAATCGTTCCACTCAAACGGACTCTATATCAACCGCCAGATCTTGCACCACAACTATATCAAATATATACATGTTGGAAAGTCATGGCCAAGGTATGTGCGGTGAAGAAACCCACTAGGATTTGAAAATTTAAAAATCAAAATTTTGAAATAATTGTTAAAACTTCAAAAGAGGGTTAAGCTTAGCTAATTTTGTGTCAAGGAGTTCCAAAATGACCTTAAATTTTTAAAAATAAGTTTTATAACTCCAATTTAAAATTAGTAAAATTACTAGACTCATTAATACAAACTAAATTTTATATGCACATAATAACTCATAATCTTAAAGACCGGTTAAACTCAAATTTTATACACTTAAAGTTAAATTTAAACTGAGAATATGAGAGATTAAGATTAAACTTTTATTTAACTACTGAATTCAAACTTGTGTAAAATAGATATGAAAAAGATTACCACATGATATTTATAATTAATAAAAGTGCTGTTCCACTTTACATTTCAACCTTATTTAGCCTAATGGCCACTGGGTATTGCCATTGCATCATGAACCCCGGATATTAATGTCCAAGTGGAATTATTTAAATGTAAGTATCCTTTTATAAAAGTCATTAAAGTTGTCACATGAGTCATGAGTCATTGGCTAGAAAACACAGATTAGGTGTCTCCACCAAACACGAAAAACTGAAAAAAAATGCTGGATGTCAATTACTTATTACGTAAGAGAGAGACCGGTGGGTTGGTCTGGTCTTATTATAAAGATGTACAACATCAACGATTAATAATAAAAACGAGTTGTAAATTTAAATGTCCTAAATTTATATTTTTAACATTTTTTTTTGTTACGATATGAGAAATTTATCTTTCATGAATAACCAAATCTCAACGTGAATAGTCATTTTTTGACTAAATTTAGAAGACAATTAGTCAAAATACGTGTAAGTTAACCTAAACACCACTAACCATTAAACTAAAACAAAACAAAACAAAACAAAAAAATTTATAAAGATGCAGTAATATAAGACACCGTCATGTTTCAAATTCCAGCATTTATGAATAATATACTAAAATTTATAATTAGAAAGAAAAATTGTCATTTGATATTACTAACAATACATCACATGCATTACACGTGAGTAATTTTTGTATATAAAATTTAATAAAAAATTTTAAATATATGTGTACATAAATTAAATATCATATCAAGTTTATAAAATTATGTTTTTACCGTTCATATTATACTATAGAATTCAAAAAAATTTTATCTGTTCCCAACGATTTGTTGTTCTAACTATAAGAAAAAAAGATAAAAGTAATTCATTATAAAATTCATTTGATTAGGTTTCAACTTATAATTCATTAAATAAAATAACAATAATTATTGATATTTTAATCAATGCTTATTTTTAAGGGTAACATAGTCCATTAATTTTCGTGGATATTAATATTTATACGTAAAAAAATAGAAAATTAAAAAAGTTGTAAAAGTAATTTGGTGATTTAAATACTAAGGATATGATGTTAATTTAGCTATTTAACTATAAAAGATAATGTAATATTTAAAATTTCAAATAGAACCGAAGTAAATATGTTATACAAGTCAAATAAAACTCAAAAAGTGTATTCGAAATATATAGATATCATCCATTGAATGAATGGATCCCAGTAAAAAAGTTGATGAGACCTCCACTCATCCAATGGATGATATGCAGTTAGAACTTTTTTAATTTCATTTGAATTATGCAGTATTACTCATACATTTAATGAAAAATTTTAATTTTTGAGACATGGTGTTCATAGCCCCTTGCCCAAACTTAACTTCGCCAATGTATCCAAATATTGGGTATAACAATAATACTATGTCATCAATGTCGCGTTGTGTCACTAGTTAGTGAAAGAATATAAAATAGACTTAATGTGCCTCTTTAAGGGGTTTAAGTATAATTTATTAACGGATATATTTACACACAAGTGTTATGCGTGTACAAACTTCAGAGGGTCTGTATGTAATATTTTAAATGTTAGGGGGTTTGAGTGATTAAGTGATAAACTTCAAGGGGTCTGTGTGTAATTCTCCTTATATTTTTTTATCTTTCCATTTTTTCATTAATATGAAATACAAAAAAAGTAATTATTTATACTTTCTATCCATTCTATCAAATACAAATGAAGAAAAATGTATCAATCTTATTTTCCTTCATTGGAAGATAGAAAGTGTATCATTCCTATTTTTTGTCTCTCATATTTTTCATCCTTTCTACCAAACGAAACATTAGTATTGATAAATTACTTGTAAGTAAAAAATGTTGTATGGGATCTAGATTTGAAAATGACATTTTTCTTTTGAAAGTATAATTCTGTTAATTTAACAAGCAAAGTTCTAAAAAAAAAAAGGAAAGAAAAAAAATAGGGGAAATTGTGAATAGGTGCATCATTTTATATTTATTTATGTAAAAGTACCTCAATATAAAACATATGTGTATAAATGCCTTTGTGTGTAAATGTTTGGTGAGAAAATACACTTTTACTGATTTTTAATTTTTTTTTTTATGGAATTGCCCTTTTCCTTTATTAATAGGAGACAAATCTAGCAGTTATATTCAGAATTCAGTAAATTTATGGAATAATATTTTTGAATTTTAAATTATATCTTTCTATTTTATTCAACTGAAATCTTCCAAACATTCATTTTTATTCAAACAATCATGTCTTCCTAATATTTGTATAATTTTTTTTCGTTTTTTTTATAAATCGTAATGAGGAACATTAGATTGTAGCAATGTGAATTTAGTTTGTAACAGTGTGACATTTGGTTGGTATTAGTGTAACATTATCTTATAGCTATATGACATTGTCGTGTACCACTGTATCAATGTATCCAAGTGCATTTTATTATCAAACCAGTAACAAATAATCTTGATATTGTTCTTCATATTAATTAACTTGCATTTCCGTTCGATCTAGATCCAAAATCCCCATCTTTCTTTTCTTCATCTTCAACCTCTTAATCTTCAAAGTTTCAGTGATCATAACAACAAATCTACACAACCATGAATGCCTAGATCTTCATATATCTGCTTTTTCTCTTTCTTCTGAACACCTAAACATTTGCTCATTTCTTCCCCAACATTTCTTCAATACCCCTTTCTTTCTTCCCCAATACACCACCGCTAACGATTGGGACCAGCCTTATTTGCCTCTCACAACTTCAACTTCTTTTTCAAAAATTTCAACGATTTCAACTATCGTTTGTCTAAATAATGCACTATTTGTTCTTCAACGATTAATGCTTTATGTAGTATTAACAGTTTGATACCAATTTTTCACTTTGTCACTCTGAAATCCTAAAAAAAACGATTTCTAAATAACAATTTTCAGAGAATGATGGTTTTGGGAAAGTTTTGTCATCCTCATTTGAACTTCACATAATTCACCGATAATAGTAGAACCATGCATAACTGCTTATCTTTTCCTTTCTTTTCGAAGGTGTCCTCATTTGTTTAGGAAACTGTTCAATTTCTACCAAAAAGGGTATTTTAGACTTTGGGTATGACATGTGTATTTTTTTACTGATCTTTTTAATTATGGTACTTTTTGCTTAATATTTTTAATAAATGGTACCGACCACCTTAATTCCCAAAAAAATAACCAAAAAATAGATTTGGGCATAGAAATGAGACTGGCCTAACTTATCTTGAAAGTTGAAACCAAGCACTGGGCATTGGGCCTTAAGGAATGGCCCAGGGCTATCACCACACCAGAAACACCAAATGATGCTGGGATAACATATCTTTTGGAAGGAAAAAAACAATCCGTATTGGCCTGACATATAATTGGAACCAAACAATCCGCTTGGGCCTTGGATGGCCCAAGGTCATTATTATTTATTGAAGCCCGATTGAAATGATATAGAATTTAGAGAAATTTGGAGGCCGGTCCTCCTATATTTACTTGTTTGGACTTAAGTCCGCGAAGAAAATTTATTTACTATGAAGTCCGTTTTTTGTCAATTTTACTAGACTATCATTTTCCTTTAGAAGTAAAGTAAAACTAAAAATTAAAACCTCATAAATCTTAGAAGTTTGACTAACATTAAAAAAAATTTCTCTTATATATATCTATTTCCATATATATAAAATAGTAACATTCAATATAAAAAAAGTTATCATTTAGACACAAAAAATAATATCATTTAAACACAAAAAAACGTAACATTTAAACATAAAAAAATAGTAACATGTTCAACAAAAATAATAACATATTTAACAAAAACAATAAAATTCTTAACAATAATTATCTCTATCAAATTTAAACACAAAAATATTAATATTCAAAAAAAATAATAAAAATGGTAACATTAAATATTAATATTTAGGAAAATAATAATAGTAACATACTCAACAAAACTGTAACATGTTCAAAATAATAGTAACATAAACAGTAACATATTCAACAAAAACAGTAATATATTAAAAAAAATAGTAATATAAAACATTCAATTTAACAAATCAATACTAATTCCAATAAAACACGAACAGTAACATGAAAAATACACTTAAAACCTAATTTCAAAAATAAAATAAAAAAAACTCTAGTAAGGAACATCGCGATACCACAGAGAGTCGAGTTTGTGCCCTTTAGTGGATTTGGTCATGGGCATGGTTCGGGTCTTCATGAAATGAAAGATGAACTTGGAATGTTTGACTGGGCCAGGGAACAAGGCAGTGAAGGTAATGGCGGCAGAGTTGGTGGTGGCGGTGCTAAGGGGTGTGGGTAAGTGGTGGTGCTAATGGCGGATTAGATGGTGATGATTGTTTTCATTGGCCGGGCCTTGCTAATTCCACTCCAAGTCAAAGCTCTCAAGTAAAGTTCCGACTAGTTAATATCCAAGGAAATAGAAAAAAAAAATGGGTTCCGACTAGTTAACATATGACTTTTCATAATTGACTAAATTTAATACTGTTATGGGTATTTTTGAGATTAAAAAAAATGGACATAAGTCATTACACATAATTTTAAACATGAACTTAGCCCCTTATAAATTCTTTTACCGAATTTATCTCTAAACAAATACATTTATGAGGACTTACCTCTAATTTTTACAAGAATCTAGGACTAGAGTGGGATTTAAATTCTGGGCCTTACCCGGAACAGGGCCCCAGCCATTTTTTGGCAATGGTGCAACAGCCCCTAACTTCATCATGCCACTCCTCCTTTTATACGGTGGACTAATCGAAGAGTGTTGATTTGGAGAAAATATTCGTTATAACTGTGATATCATATCATAATGTATAATGTAGTGCAGTATTATTAATTAATAATATTAAAATAAATAAATAAATAAACTTTACAAAAATTAATAATCAATTTATCATATAAACAAATAACTCATTACTCTTCTTTCATATAAACCCAAACAAAGTTCATCTTACCCACTTGATGTTTTATTATTGATTAGTAATATTATGTCATCAACGGTGATATCATATTACTGCTGCATTCAATATTTTACTCGTTGATATGTGTCGAGCTGTATCATTTTTGGATTGTATCGTGTCGTTTCAAATCTTGTCTTTTTTTTTTTTTGTCAAGTGCCAATATTTGTATCATTAAAAAATATTTAATTTTAAAGACCAATTGTTTAATACAAAGTAATGAAATTAAAAAATAATAATAAACTATCAATTTTCTACATAAAACCCCAGTTAGAAGTGCTACCCTTCTTTAATATCAATTCCATCCATTTGTTATTCGTGTAAATCGATATTGTCATTTTTTGATTGGAATCGTGTCTTATTCAAATCCACCAAAAAAAAAAAAGGTCCTTTTGTGGTGCAACGCAATGTTAACTTGAAAGCGAAAAGTTTATATTTTCATCAATACGACAAACAAAAGACAATTACCCTCTTAATAAAGTTTAGATAAGACTATCATATCATCTAAGTAAAGAGTTTCAATCTTCGAAACGTACAAACATGTCTAATTATTAAATTGTTCTTTGGTGATTAGACATTACTAATGATATTGCTGTACTGAAAATAAGAGCGGGGCTCGGGCTAAAGTGGAGCCAAGGTGGGCTAACCCTGTTCTAGTTAGGGTTTGTTTGTTTTTCCTTGATCAGTTTCCATTTCAAATTCAAGTCTAAAAGACATAATAAGTGTTGATCAGTCCTTCTAATTTGCACTCTAATAAGCTGACAAGATATACTAGACTATGACCCTACTAAAATTGATTTACAGACAAATTCTTTTCGCCTAAAATTATATATAAATATAAATTCGGTATAATTCTAATAACGTAAAAATAACTAATTCTCGATATGAATCTAAAAATGACACGAACTATTTAGTTGAATTTGATTGAAATCTTTTTTGTTGGTTTAAATTTTAATCTAGTTGTTGTTTTGCAATTTTCTTTTTTCTTTTTTTCATTGTAATTCGACAATAATTTGAATGTGGCATTCAACGGAGGCAATCCCACATCTTATCGTTATCAATTGTTTTTGTTTAAATCTAGCATCCGACGGCCTAAATTCAAGGGGAACTTCGAAATATCCATCGGTAAATAAACAAGTGGCAGACGTGTAATCAACAGCATATAAAATGCCAGAGCAACGTTACTTGAATTTACTACGATGGATTTAAGTTTAAACTTGCTCTAAAGTCTAAAATCTTTTGGACTCAAATAAAGTGACCCAAGCATTTCATTCGGATAGCATTTATTGTGCTTGAGCTGAATCACAGTCCAGTTTCGTAGAAGTTCGAAACAAACTAACTTGGAATAGGTGGCATCTTGACAAGCCTACTAGAGGTACCAGGTCGGAGAATGGGAGCACGACACCATATTAGTTGGCAGAAACTACAACATAACACGTGAATAGGAGACAAATGGATAATACCTGACAATTTTGGTGGAGGAAATTTTGAACCGGTAATGGAGATGACTCGCATATTCCAATCAATGCGTGGCGAGTACAGAAAAGCGTTAGAGATGACAACTCCTATAACAAGACAAACATAGAAGAGACCACAGAATCAGCCAAAAAGAGATCGCCATGAAACCCTAACAACCAAATGTATAAATAGTTAATAATACCGCACAGAGAGAAATATATACCATCCAGCAGTAACCTATGCAAGACTCTAAAAAAACCTTCTAGTCAAATACCTTGTAACAATAATCTTCTTCCCCAAGTAACATAGTTCTCAAGGAGCAAAAACCTCCCTGTAGATGTAACCTTAGTCATTCGACTAAGGTAAACTACTCATCTTGTTATCTTTATCTTACATTTAACATTTAACACACTTTCTATCACATACACACGTTCACACATTCTCTAAGCCACATGCCAGATTGTTCTGTAGTCAGATTCAGTCAATTTCAAACATCATCAAACCTAATTTATTGATATTATTTGTTGACTTAATCACTTTTTGGCATTGAATTAATAGTATACTCTAATATTATTACAGATTTATTATTAATTCAATGATTATGATACATTAATTAAATATATTAGGTCTAATTTTTTTTTTTTAATATGCAGTCATTATGAAATATGTCGTCTTAATCACTTCTAAAAAAATATGCATATTAATGTTTAGGTAACCTTGGATGATTTTGACGGTTTCATAAATATGTAGCTTTCCAACAATGCAAATTGGTGAAGCGTGTTGGTAGAATGTATAAACCTTTACATGTAACAAAAAGATATTCTATTTGTTTGTCAACTGAATTCAACTGTATATCTTTCAAATTCGTAATTGCTACAAAAATATGGACCAGATGTAGGGGTGTCAATCGTGTCGGGACGGGTGAAAAACGTATAAACCCATATACGACACGTTTAATAAATGAGTAAAAAATCTTAACACGAATATGACCCATTTAATAAACAGGTAACACGACAACTCATTTAATACTCCATTTTTTTTATTACTAATTGTATTTACAAATCTCATAAAAATAAGATTTGAAAGCTTTAAAAAAAAAAAAACAAGAGGCTATTGCCTTTTATAGGCAACTCACCCTTCTCATCTCCCCTCATTTTTCAATGTGGGACAAAAATAAAAAATATTGGTTTGCCTTTGTCTTTCAAATGCTCTACAATTCCTCTCATTTGTCTTTAAAAAATAAGACTTGAAGGTTTTAAAAATAAAAACAAGAGGTCATTGTCTTTTATAGGTAACTCAACCCTTTCCATCTCCCCTCATTTTTCAATGTAGGACAAAAACAAAATACATTTGTTTGTCTTTGCCTTTGAAGTGTTCTCTAACTTTTCTCCTTTGTCTTTGAACTACTACTTTACTTTTTATTTATTTATTAATTTCTTTACTTCTTTTTTCTTTTTAATTTTTTAAAATAATTATTAATTTATTATTATATTAATTTTATTTAAACGGGTAAACGTGTGATAAACAGTTTGACAGGTCTCACCCAAATACGACCCGTTTATTAAACGTGTTTGACGTGTCAACCCGTTTATCACCCAAACTCATTTAATTCGTATCGTTTACTCGTGTCATGTCAAATTTTAATAGTCCTAACTAGATGAGATAACTTATTAATTATGTGTTGGATCAATTGGAATACTTCTTATTTGACTTAAATTTTGGACTTTAAAAGTTAGTTGTTGACTTAATTGCCACCACCCTCGCCATTGAATCTTGAGATCATCGGTTTAAATATCCTCATTCCCTTTCCTTTAATAGTGCCTAATTTTAAAAACAAAAGAGGGAAAAAACTTTGGACTTTGAGTTACTAACCACTTCTAATATAATGCGGGTAAAAAGAATTTCTCTTTTTTTCTTAGAGAAACCAGTGTTTTTATTAGTTTTCAAAACCGTAGATACTTCTATCATGAGTTGCAATTACATGTGTAGCTCTATTACTCTAGGCCATGTTTGCCTCGCATAAAATGTCACATATACATCAACTAATTGAACTAAAACAATACATTTGATATTTGTTAGAAAAGAGTTACATTATCAAAAATTTTCAAAGTATCAAAAGTGTATTTAGTCAAAGGCCCCAAGTTTTATTTTTATTTTTTTAAAAAAAAGAACCCCATGGGGCAGACTTTATTGAAGTTTATAAGAAAAAAGAAGGGGGAAGGGGGAGGAGGGGAGTGAGTACCTTACCCCTTAATTACAATGAAGACAACATTAAAATGGAAAATATGCAACCCAAAAAAACAAAAAAATCCTTAGGGTTGGTACACTCTTATTTTTGGTTCAACAGTCAGAAATATTCCGATCAATTTACGCACACTTCGACTAATCTCTTCTTTGATTCAACCCTTAATTTCACCGAATGGATGATAAAACATTAATTCGTATATGGAGAAAATCTTGGGAATCCCTCATATCACACCAAAAAAGTCCAATCTAATAGGAGAAAATTTTCTCCTTTGAAACCTCATCAGCTACACAAAGTCGTGTTCCGTCGCATGTAGATCCTATTTTTGACTTGACTAATGTCTAATGTGCCTTAATTCATGTCCTTGACATTTTCTCTGACTGATGACCTTAATGAAAATGGACGAAATCCTTTGCTTCCACCAAAAAATAATTACTGTTATTCATTAAAATGAATAAAAAATCTCATAATTGGATTTTTTCCATGCGTTACTTTCATGTAAATCTTCTTCTGCTTGGAATTTAAGTCTTGATAAGCACATTTTTTATATAAATAATTCCACCTTTTCCACAGCATATACCTTCCTTTACGTTGGACCACCAAGTAGTCGTACTTCAGGACAATAAATAAATAACAATAATATTAATTCCGTACTATCTGGCGAGATGTCGGCGGATTGTCAATCATAAATCAATAAAAAATTTTATTTATACCTAATTTGAGAACCTAAGAACAACACCGAGGGAAGTTGCTAAAAATGAGGTGTGAAATGTTATTTTGTAATTTTGAACAGTATTTTGGTACCGTTGAATAGTGTTTATACTCTAATGGTAGGTGTCAAAATAGGGTGTCATTTTAATATTTTAATATTTTTTATTAAAAAATATAATTAAACTTAACAGTTATATTTTAACGGATATAATTTTCATAACGATCATAATTTAACGGATATAGTTTTATAGTAAAAATTTAAAATTTCAATACATAGTTTTTCATAAATAATAGTAACATAATAAATTAATAGTGTAATATGACAATACAAAAAAATTAATGATGTAATATGACAATATAAAATAATTAATTGTGTAATATGACAATACAAAATAATTAAATAGTGTAATATGAAAATACAAAAAAATTAATGGTATAATATGACAATACAAAATAATTAATAGTGTAATATGATAATACAAAATAATTGTGGGATAGAATGTATCTTTTACCCTCAAATAAATAGTAAGCATCGATTTCCCACACCGGACAAACCTTTCCCCTTCCCCTTCCCCTTCCCCTTACCCTTACCCTTCCTTGCGATACAATCCTTACCCCCTTCCCCTTCCCTTTACCTACGATACAATCTCTAACCCCCTTCCCCTTCTCCTAAACCAAATCACCCAAAATATCAGTGAGACAAGACAATTTTCAGGCAATAGCAAGAAGATTTTCAGGCAAGTAAATACCTCTTTTTCTGAACAGTAGACTCAACGAATTTTTGTAACCTCTCTCAAGTTTACAAATTTGTCACTTCAAATTTAAAGTTGCTATTTTGCCACCCAAATGCCACCCCCTTTGGAGTGAATTTTTTTGATTATGGGGTGGAATTTTGGCGATTAAGAGTTTGTCACCCCAGATAGCGCTCCTCGTTGGAGTTGTTCTAATGATATATAATTATTTGATTGTTTGTGAGCTCTACTCATAATTAATATAATAGTTGTATTAAAATCACGTCATTAAGTCCCTAAATAAAATCCATATAACATTGCTCTAAGTTGATATGTGACATATTATAGTTAGTAGATGTGTCTCTTGAGTTTCCATGGACCGAGACCAAGTGACAAGCATCCTCTAAACCGATTCAATATGTGCCACAAGGGAATGAACACGTACACGGTGGATTTTGAAGATTAATTGTCCTTGAGAAGTATGTCTTGTGCAGAGTGTTGACGTGACGAAAATTTATTACCGCCACATCAACGCAGAATATAGATTAAACAACCGAAAAGGTAGAGGCATGACCCTTATCGTCTGAAAACAATTCTCAGGAGTATCAAATTGAATGACCTACACGAATACATAAATTAATAATCAATGACAAATCATGATTATTCGGCATAGAGTACTTGATGTTCAGGATAACCTAATATTTAAGGTGTAGGAAGTCATAAATGTTCGATCCCCTCCACCATTTAAGTATGATTGTATTTCATCATCAAGTATTAATTAGGTATGATAAGAAACACTTATTGTTCAGCTCAATAATTGTATTTTGTCAGGCCTAGGCCATGAGTATTCAGGTGACTACCACGTCATCATATTTAAAGTTATAAATATCCCATCATATTTAAAGTTATAAATATCCCAATAAAACAGAGTATAGATACCCATGTTCCACTGGTTTTATAGTGTACACTTATCCTCTAAATCTTGAATGCGTACTGGCCTAAGCATCAGATGAAATAAACTGAGTACATTGTAATCTGACCATAATTTGAAGGTGACATTCAACGGTTACAATCCCACACCTTATCGTTATCAGTTGCTTTTGTTTAAATCTAGCATCTAACTTACGGCCTAAATTCAGGCGGAACTTCGAAATATCCATTAGTAAACAAACATGTAATCAACGGCATATAAAATTCACGAGTAACATTACTTGAACATCATTTATAACAAAAAAAAAAAACATTACTTAAACATAATTTATTAATATTATTTGCTGACCTAATTACTTTTTTGCCATTGAATTAACAATATACTCTATTATTAATTGGGATTCATTACCAATTTAATGAATATGATACATTAAATCAACACATTAATGTGTTGTTTGGTAACATGATGTTTTTATTTTTATTTATTTTGTTTTTGTTTTCATTTTATGGAAAAAAAAAATACAAAAAGATGTTTGGTGAATATTTTTGTTTTTTTTACTGCTCCATTTTGAAAATAAAGGCAAAATATGAAAACATCTAAAAGAATATTTTTGAAAACATCCAAAAAAAAATAAAACACGTGCCTCTCAACTTAGGTCCTTTAATGAGATCTTACCTTCGAATCTTGTTAACACCATAATTTTAGACTTTTGGCTAAAAGCATAAAAAAGTCATTTCTCTATTCTCCTATCACTAATGCTATTGGGATTTAATTGAAGAACATAATTTGTGAATATAATGAGTTGTCACTAATAAATGATAGTAAAATGTATTTAATGATAGGTCACATTGTAGTATTAATGAATTCATTATCATATCATTGGTGACAACTCACTATATCATCAAATTATGTTCATAAATTATGTCTTAATAGTATTGCTCTTCTCTTATACTACCCACCCAACCTTTTTCTCTCGCTCATTTGTGTCTTTATGCAAAGACTCTAGAGTTGTTGAAGGTTGAAGCTACTCGTCTTCTCAAGGTTAGACTTGCTTAGATCGATGTCCCTCTGTAGCCCTAGCCCTCTCTAAAAGGTAAGATTTTGAATTTTTCTGCTGGTGGTGGTTGGGTGGCTAGGTGGTGGTGGGTGATGTATCAATGAGATTTTTGTTGTGGTTGTTGGTTGTTCGGTGACTTGGGGGTGGTGGATTTTGCTTAGTTTGGTGTTAGGTAGCTGCGTGGTAGGGGGTTTTGGTGACTAGTGATGTATCGGTGGAGTTTTGGTGGTGATGGGTTTGGTAGCGTTGGGGGATAGACTTTCGATATAATACCAAACATGATTTTTATTTATGTTTTCATAATTTTTTAAATATAAATGACTAATTTTTTATTTTTTATCACAAAAAAACAAAAATTAGTTTTATTTAAAAAAAAAAAAAACATAAAAACGAAAATGTTCCCGAACACACCCTAAATCTCAATCATAATTTCCAAAATACAAAATCCTATGTTGTATGATATATAGTGTCTTTGCTTTCCAGCGATGCAAATTGGTGAAGTGTGTTGGTAGTATGTATAGTCCTTTACATGTAACAAAAGGATAATTTATTTGTTTGTCAATTGAATTCAACTATATATCTTCCGAATTCGCAATTGTTACAAAAATATGGACTAGATGGGATCACTTATTAATTCTGTGCCTTGGATCAATCGAAATACATCTTATCTGACTTAAAGTTTGCATTTTAAAGGTTTGTGGTTGGCCTAATGGCCATTATCTCCATCATTAGGTCTTAAAATCATTGGTTCGAATCTCGTCGTCCTCTTTCTTTTAAAAAGGCCTGATTTTAATAAAAAGAAAGAAAATACTTTAGACCTTGAGTTATTAACAACTCCTACTATAATGCGGGTTAAAAGAATTTCTCTTTTATTCTTACAGAAATCAGCGTTTTTATTAATTTTTATAATTATGAATATTTGTATTATGCATTGTAATTACATGTCTTATGACGACCTGTGTAAAAATTAATCACTAACACACTAATTAAGTCTTTAATTATGATTCTATAAAATTAAGAGTTATTTTTTCAAAATTTCAAATAAATATATAGACCTCAAATATGTATTTTTTATGTGAAAATAAGACTATAATATAAGTCATATTTTAAGTTATAAGTGTCAAAGCTTGGAGGGGCATGGTTAAGTGTAGTGGCCAAAAGAATGTGTAACAAACGTAAAAAGGAAAAACAAAAAAAAAAGAAGAAGAGAAGGGAAAGAGGAACCTTGACTTGTAACTCTGGTTTGTAACAAAAATTTTTAGATGGATTGGCGGTACAACAAGATATCCAGTGACCACCTGCCAGAGCTGATGAAGGACAGTATAATAATAGATGGCTGAACCTAGAACTTAAGGAACCCAATGTAGCCATACCACCTAAATTAAATTAACATGTACTTAGGGATGACGGTGGATAGGAGAAAAATGGGTATTCGTCTAAATTCGTTTTGTTTGGATCAAGGATGGACTATACATATTAGACGATAAACGTATACGAAAATATCCGTATAAACCCGTACGAGAATGAAGGCGGGGATAGACTTATCCTTATTCCCGCCCGCGCTACCCATTATATATATATGTGTGTGTGTATATATATATATAAATAAAAATACTCTCAAGCTCTAATTAAACATATTAATTGTAACTACCAATCTAGAAATATAGTAATCAAACTAACAAGTGACATTGTTATGTGGTAATCTTATCAACTTTTTTTTCGTGATTGTTTTTTTTTATTTGTGCTCACTGATTGAAACTGTTAGGAGTTTGGATTGACCATGCTCTAAAAACAGATAAGAGAAAGTAAGATAGTTTTGCATTTTATCGTAAGTAGAAATATTGTGAATGGAAGTTGATGAATTTCTCTACTAGAGTGAACTAAGTAATAGAGAAAATTATTGTATTAGCGAAATTTTAAGTTTTCATCTTTTAACATTTTATAGCTATAATAAGAATTGTAATAACAAAAAATTTTCTAAGAAACTTTAAGTGCAGTGCTATCGTTTTCTTAGTTCATTTTTATTTTCTATTTCTTCCTTTTTCTCTAATAGTTTTATTTCTCTTTTTGTAATCCAATGATTCTTTAAATAGAATACTATATTGTTTTAACTTTTATATTTTACAATTTATATTATGTTGTGTTAGATTATTTAGAATGATGTTGGATTGTTTAAAATATTAAATTTATTTATAGTTTTGGATTATGCTACTTGGACTTGGACTTAAGCTTGAACTTGAGTTTGGGCTTAGGCAGGTACAAGGGAAGCAAGGATAAAGACAAGGACTAGAAATTTATCCGTGGATGGAAATAAAAATAAAAAGTATACCCGTTAATGGGGATGAATAGAATTTTTTTAAACGGGTACATGAATAAAGACTATACTCTCCACCCCCATTTTGATCCACTGACATCTCTAAATGTATCTTTTGCTAGTTCCGCAAAGGTGTCTCCAAGGAGAGGAGGGGCACGAAACTTTTGATCCTAATTTTCACTGTCAACCTCACTGTTTTAGAAAATTGGATCTATAAATAGTAATAACCACTAGAATAATGGAAGTTATAGACAAATTTCCACTGCCACCTTCACCTCACCCCCTCTCCCTCCGCCTCCGCGGTGGGTTGGAGAGAGAGAGGGGGGGGGGGGGGGGGCCTTCCATGCAACACTTATCACTAAACTTAACAATGTCTCTCCAAGCTTTGACAATTATAATATTTACATACATATATTGCACATTTATCGTATTATTCAAATATCATGATATTTTTATTTTTACATAAAATATAATATATATTATTGTCATTGTACTCGTTTTCACATAAAAAATTAATATTTAATATCTATTTATTTATTTAAAATTTCTAAAAAATAACTATTAATTATATAAAATTATAATTAACGACTTAATTAGTATGTTAGTGATTAATTTTTATTGGAGTTGTCACATGTCAAGCTCTATTACTCTATGCCACGTTCTCCTCACATAAATAGTATTTAGTCAAGGCCACAATTGCCTGGACCATTTCGACACCAAAAAAATATATATATTTACGAATTAAAATGATGTAATTAAGAAAATAAGAATCAAAGTTAGACTGAACTCATACTTTTGGATTAAAAAAGCTATGCTTTCTTGGTTGGAAGAATAGCAACTTCAACTTTTTGATTGATTTAAGGGTAAATATCACAATTGTTTTCTAACTTTTGCCGTCGGTTTTAATTTGATCCCAAACTTTTTTTTTTTTTCATTTTAATTCTTTAACTATCAATTTTGTCTCAATCAAATTTTCTCATCCATTTCCACCGTCAAATCAAAATGAAAACGTACATATTATTTAACACTTGATAAAGATCAGATTAAGTTAATCTTCAATTGATCTAACGATAAAAATAGTTTTGAAGGGGGTGACTCCCTTTACTACACGTGTCATGACATTAAATAAACTCACGTGAGAATGACAAGACAAGGGATTAGGTCAGTTCTCACTGCAGCCGAGCTGTTTCAAACAGTCAAACGAAGAGTAAAAAATTTGCCTATAACTCAGGCATCCAAGATAAACTAATGCGCTTAATTATAAGTCAGGCCAAGGGAATTCCTAGAGAGATTTCAGTAACTTCTCAAACAGAGTCGCCTAATTGAAGAAAAGTGTGTCATCTTAAATCGAAAATCATGAAAACTCTAATTGAACATGAATCTATAAAAGGCACAAGGAGCCAAGGTGAAAGGTACACTGAACTCTCCTTATCCATTTGCAATTCAATCAATTTCATTACTGACTTAAGTATCGGAGTACCTTCGATCGAAAAACTTCGATTTTGAGTAGTTTACTCGTTTTGCAGGAAGAAAAAACTGAGAGATCAAATTCAGAAACTATTCTTTGTCTAAAGATACCAAATCTTATTCTAGTGGAAGGTAATTTCATTTTTTGCCTCTTACAAGATTGAAGAACTTAATTGAGACAATTGAAAGTTTATAAATTAAATTAAATTCGAAAGTAAAATTTAAAGACTAATTATGATATGTAATCTTGATTCAATGGGTGTAATTTTTTTGTTCAAGTGCCCCATGATGGCCTTAACTTGGCTGGGCGTGACCCTCATAATTGTATTTTCCATGCGTTACTTTCATATGAGTCTTCATCTGCTTGGAATTTAAGTCTTGATAAGCACATTTTTTGGATAGAGAATTCCACCTTTTCCACGGCATATGCCTTCCATTACGTTGGACCACCAAGTTGTCTTACTTCTCGACAAAACTAGTTAATCACCAATTTTTTTTACTCCAATATAATTAATTTAAGCAGTAATAGAGACGAGTTATAAATTTAGATATTTTAAATTTAAAATTTAACAATCCTTTGAGGTTAAGTCACAAGAAATGTATCCCTTATTAATACTCTAATCCTGATGTAAATGACCTATTTTGACTAGATTGAGGTAATGATTAATTGAAGTGAGCGTAAACGGACCCAAACAACCCTAACCGTTGAAGTAAAAAAAAAATAGTTCGTTGTCAATTCTCCTTATCACATATTAGCGACAATTTTGTGCCATTACAAATATCATTTGTCTAATGTGATCAAATAATAGAAAATTTATCTAAAAAAAAATTTTCACTCAAAAATATATTTTTTTCTACATGATTCTCAATGTCAGACAATCCAACGAACACTCTCCCCGATGTCAAACAACCTTATTAATCTATATCTACCTCTCTCTTCTCTCTCCCTTTCCTCTCTTTTATTTTTTCTCTATTTACTTTAATTTTAGATTGCATAATTAAAGGCCAAAAAATAGAAAAAATAAATTATTATTTAAAATATAAATATTGTACTATCAATTTTAATCTTTTGTATTGCAAAGTACATTCAAACACGAAATTTGTGCTAGTTCTTATATGTGATATATTCTAAAATTTATATTGATGATCTTTTATTTTTTCTTAAGAAAATAAATAAAAATGTATTAGATCAAATTTGGGTATGATACTATTAAATTTTCTCTAACTATGCTGACAATGCTTGGACTCTACCATTTTAAGGCTTACTTCAATACATAATTTTAAGAAAAATGTTATGCTTGCCAAAAAAAATTTATCAAATCTTCTATACTAAATGATATGGTACTATCTCTCACCCATTTGAATTGTCTGTATTGTTATCTATTGTTTCGGTTCAGACCTAGACTTTGGTGGTGTTTGATAAAACTGAAAATTGAAGTTTTAAAACTGAAAACTGAATGCTGAATTTGTGAATTGTTTGATATTCACTGAAATTTAAGTACTGAATTGAACTAAATAGTTTGATAACTATACAGAGTTGACGTCTGAAAATAAATTAATTTTCAGTTTTACTCTTCCATTCTATAATTTAAAAATATTTATAAAATATGTTATAACATAAATCATAATCACTATTATTATATTGTAGTCTACATTTAATAACACTATATTTGGTATGATGAAAAAATTAAGATTTATTTGGTATTATTAAGATTTATTTATTTAATAAAAAAAATTATGTCACATCATTTCAAATGAAAATTTAGTAAAAAAAATTTGTAAGTACAACATCACCTAATTTTAAATATACATGGCAAATAGAAATAGGCCAGGACTCGGGGGACTAGATATAGATTGGCAAGTCCCATTTGCCTCTCTCACTTTCAGTGGTCCAGCTCACTTGCCTTTCACTTTCACTTCAACACACCACAAGATTTCCCAAATCTCATTAACATTGACATCTCCATTATAGGATCTTACTTTGAAGGTATTCATTGTAACATTACCCACTTTTGAGCTACCAAGCTCACCACACAGTCTGATTGGCCATGGGGTTAATCATAACACTACGGTCATTATTGATGGAAGTAAGGCATGACTGATAGTGTGCAAATAATTCGAATCGAATCGAATCAAATCGACTGAATTGCCACATTGTCCAAATTCGATTTTATCGCTTGTGAAAAACGATTGAAATCAATTATGTTCTTTTCAACTTTAATCACGTGGTTCAAATTCGATTAAATAATTTTTGTCCAAGCTCAACCATTATTAACTATTTTTAAGCCTTTTCTAGTAAAAATTTGAAATCACACTCGTAATAAAGATAAAACTCAACTCATTTGTGCATGCACAAATATAATATTCAGTATACTACATATATACATGAGCCGACTAATTCATTGTTTGTGTTCTGATTGTCTTACTCAACGAAATTTAACACAAACTTGAACTTTGTCCGTCTGATAAATTAACAAATTCAAATGAGCTTTTGTATGAATCGCTCACGAGCTTTTCATCAATAACTCATCTCATTTACAATCCAATAAATAAGATGATTGTCCATGTTTTTTTGTTAGTTATAATTACCGGTTTTATATTTTTGTTAGGTATAAATATCATAAAATTATGTCGGCTCGACATCCAAATATTTTGAAAAGTTGAACAAGTTTGTCTCCGCATTGGGCATATATTGACCATTATCAAAATCTTATTATCGTAGGAGACTTGTACACTAAACTGTCTTTTAATAGGTCACTCCCCCCTATAAGAAAGTGTATCTGTCCTTTGACTAAATTTTTTTGGGTCTAGACTTGGCTAACGTTGTGTATCCACTTGGTGTTGTGATGTGAGCACAGGGGATGATAATATCATTACTCATATACTTTCATTATCAGTCATTTTAACTCCCCACTTAAGACATTAAAAAAGTCTCCCATGAATCATGGCATCATCCTCTTTGAACCGTTAAAAGTTATTTTCTCTGATTTTTGGGTCTTTACCATTATTTAATCGAACAAAGCGACGGTCTGTTTGGTTGGTTTAAATATGTAAACCTTTCTCCTTTGGCACCTATTGATCAGATTGGTACCTACTAAAACACAGACCTAGTTTTTCTTTAAAAATCCCTAATAAAGTCAAGCACTGGACAAAGTGCCCCGGATTTTGGGTATCCGCAGTTTCCCAACCCCATGTGCCTAACTCGTTTCTTTTCTAGAACCAGAAATTAGGGTATCACCCGAGGAGTTTATAGTATAAAAAAGATATTTCGGTACCGTAGCGTCATTATAAATTTTATAATGACTATAAAATTGTAATATGACTTAAAAAGTAATAAAAAAATTTATCATAAATTAAAGAATAATCGAGTTAGATGATTTAAACGAATTTATAGACAGTCTGCAATTATACGTGTTAGAAAGAGTGATATATTAGCTATTGAGTATTGACGGAAAATGAAAAGATAGAAAAAAATAAAAATTAATTTTAAATAAAAAATAAAAAAAATATGAGAATTTATGATTTACTGGAAAACATGGCCATGAATATAACTTATGACATTGCTAATTAATCATATTTGCTACTAATATGAATCATTTGTTATTGATATAAAAATTTTTAATCTTTAGATAACAAAGTCCCTGTATTTAAAAATTAATTTTGGAATAACATAGTCATTTCTAATCCAAAAGGTAGCTCAAATGCAAATCGAAAATTTAAACGTTTTGAATTTGAATTTTGGTAATTTCTTATGCTCTATTTGGTATGATGAAAAAATAGAATGATGGAAAGGTTAAGGGATAGAAAGTTTGACAGATAAATAAAACATCATATTTAGTAAGGATGAAAAAGTGGATGAATTAACTTTATTTCCAACTCACTAAAATCAATCATTCCAAAATCAGAAGGAAAGTGGATAGAAAGTTAATTATTTGTATTGAAATGTATCTTATTTGTCTATATCATACATACATTAATTTTATATAAAAATACAATGATAATACAAATAAATAAATGAAAATACAAATAAATAAATAAATAAAAATAAAAATTTAAAATTTAAAAAATATTTTTTTCATCTTAACTAGAGGTAAAAATTTTCGACTCAACAAGATGATACGACTTGAACACAACACGAATTTTATGACACAAATTTAATTATAACTTGACACGAACTTGAAAATGATTTGACATGCAAATAAGATATATAAAAGACTTATAATTTTATGACTCAACACAAATTTGATACGACACGACTCTATTGTCACCTTTAATTTTTACCAACACAATAAAAAATTAGTCATTTTTTTTTCATTCATTCAACCAAACACAAAAGAAGAAAAATGTATCATTCCTACTTTCCATCTTTAAAAGATATAAAGTGTATTTCCCTTATATTTCATCTTTCTTACTTTTCATCATTCCTACCAAACAGAGTATTAGAGTCAAGCTCTTAAAGATTTATCTTTTATGAATAATACTCTAATTCTAACATGAATGACTTATTTTTAACTAGATCGAGAAAGAGATTAGTTAAGATGAGTATAAACTGATCCAAACCGTTAAACAAAAAAAAAATTGAAAAGAATAAGTTTTCTTCAATTGAAAAAATAAAACTGGAAAAATTTTTAAAAAAAAAAAAAAAGAAACAAAAAGTAGACTAGTAGCATGTATTGCGCGTGCACTCGTGTTAAAAAATGTCCAGTGAGTAGGGTCAAAATCACGAGAATCTCGAGGCCAAAGAACATGCAGATGATGATACGTGTCAGTCCCTAGTAGCATTAAGGCCAGAGTGCACAATGATGAGGATAGTGTCTCACCGGCACAAGATAAACACGTGTACAGTGCAGGACATGGCGTTTTGCATGTCACGTGAGAATAGACACGTGGACGGTCGCATTCAAACTTCTCGTGCGAGAGATATGGTTTTGTCGGGTTGTGGAGGGGATAGTATGAGGGACCAAGTGTACCCTCCGCTAGTGGCACTCTGTTAGTAAAGTCGGACATTCCTCGCGGACAGATCACGTGATACGTCCACTCCAACCCCCTAATATTGACCAAGGAAACACGGTTCTCCCAACTACTAGGGACGTTGAGTTTCGATTTGGGAACAACACTATATAGGGGTTATAAAGGATTCTAAATTATTCGTGCTTTAGGCTCATTTTTTTACTTAATTCAAACTTATTGAAAAATTGAAGATTGCCCGTGTAAGTAAAGGTACAATTCGGACGATTTGAGCGGGTTAAAAGAAAAAATTATAATTTAATCTTACGTATTGATGAGACATTTTCAAACACACCAAGAGAACAACACATGTACTCGGCGTCAATGAAGACTTTTCGCTGTGATCCCGACACGTCTCCGTCGGTCTATATAACCTTCTTCCCGATGGTAATATTCACAGAGATCAAGAATTCTCAATACGCCATGGACCGACACGTGTCTCTCGGTTAGGTTGTGTATATCGGTCCCTAATCGTGCTAGTCCCTCGACACCGAAGTGCATTTATCCACGTGAACGTTTTTGCTCCTACAGGGGCTATCGATTGACAGGTTACTAGCTTAGGCTAGGCTAGACCAACCATCATAACATCGTGCTACTCAAATGGTGTCGGGAGACATAAGGAAGCAGAAAGTTCAACAAAAGGGGAATGGACACATGGCATATTGTGTCAGATCAAAGACGAAAAGACCAGAATGCCCTTGCTAACACACGGCTTGGGAGGTCAGGCATTTAATGCATCCTTCACTCGATGAGACAACATTTAATGCGTAAGAGCCTGGAAGTGAAAGGTAATAAATGTTCCTATGTTTGGGCATTTAATACATCTCTGCCTAGAGAAGGTCATTAAACGCTCGGCAGACCGAGGATAAACCATTAGTTGTTCAGGGTCCCGAGCAGTTAAGAATGAGAACATTTCTCATAGAAATTAGTATGCACACTGCCCACCTCTAATGATTACCTACTAGCTACGCTGTCAGCAATGATGAGTTTTGTAAGGTATAAATGGTCATCATAAACACATTAAAGAGGTACGCAAAAAACTCTTTCTCAAAGATCATATAGTGTTTTCTTCTTCTCCTATCTCAAAGAATTGATTTAATCGTCGGAGGGGATTCGCTGACAAACATTTCGGCGCCCTTCTAACCTGTTTTTCTCTGTTCCAGGAACCTCTCTTAACCTCCCAGGACCAGTCAAGCGATCCATAAAAATAATCTATCATCACTTCATAGGCCACCTTCGGCCCTCACAACCTATTCCAAGTAGTAAGATTGACCACTCAATCGACGAATTCGTGTTCACCACGAAAAGATCTGTTATTGTGTTTATATTGTGCAAAAACGTGCACGCACAGATATGTAATATTTAATCCTAACCCTAACTCTAACCTTTCTTCAACCCGAATACTGTTCGAGTTTAATTTGAACGGGTTCGAATTGAATTTAGGTTAAAAAGTGTAGATTTAAATTTGATTTTTGCAAGTGTAGATCTGTTTTTTTCAAGTGATCTGAGATAAAGGACGAGACGCAGATGAAGAGAAAAGAGTAAGAGAAGGAAGAGTGATGAATGAGAGAGGAAGAGGGAGGTTGAGAATCTGAGACGATTCAAATGAGTGACAATCGAAAGACGGAGGCTGAAAAAGAGAGGAGTGATGAGTGAGAGAGGAATTTGAGAGTGATAAAAGCGCATGGATGAAGATTAGAAGAAAAGTGAAAGTCTAGACTCTAAATAATGAAGATAAAAACTAACTTTAGTTAAATATATTTATATATTTATGTATATTCGGGGTTGAACCCGACAATCCAAGGCCTCAACCCAAGACTTGCCCAAATTTAATTCGGATTAGAGTTTTTTTGTCCATACCCAACCCAATTATTAAAAATTCTAACTCAAACTCTATTTTTTCGGGTTGAGCTAAGGTTAAATTCGAGTTAACCCGTCCAAGTTGCACCCTACGTGTAAGTCTAGACTCACACCCTTCAAGCTCACAGATAGTAACCCAAGAAATCCATCAAGGCAATACCATTGGGCACAAACTGGGATACACCACAGAGCCAGAATGTGACAAAGGGAAACTCGAGTAGAATGAGCTCGGGACACGGTAATCCGGAGCAAAGTCAACCGAGAAGGTTGAAAAGGGACACGTGTCCGAGAGACAAGAAAACATAGTCAAGTGACTCCAATAAACAAAATTCATAGGTAGTAAAGACGAATCAAGGACAACATTCTACATATAGGGAAATCAGAAATGTTTACAGCCACAGTGCCATCGAGGAAACAGATATATAGAAAAAACAACTGAATTAATTAGGAAGGATGAATGTACAACCATAACTATCAATAGTTGGGTGTGCTACAGTATACAAGAAGAGTTACTAGTAAGCAAGAGAGAGAGATAACCTGAAAATTAAGGAGAGAAAGTCTAGTGACATCTTGTAATAGCTTCAAGTCACACTCCCTCTAACAGTTTCCATCTTCCTTAAATAATACAATCCCCCGGGAATAAAGATCTCGTTTACAATAGATGTAACTTTAGATTTTTTGCTATAGTGAACCATTTAAATTTTGTCTTCTCCTTTTTGTTCACTCATAACATACACCTCTACACACACCCATTTAAGCAATCACACACACATTGGCCCTCACCCATTTTTGTTATGTGACCCATGTCTGTTAGTTTTGAGTATCATTAAAAACAAATTAAAATCAAATAATTTTTTATAATGAGCCCTATGACTCAACTTTTTTTGAATTTGAACTCACAAAGCTCGTATAATTTATATATAAAATAATCGAATTACTTGTGTTTGACTTATTTTAGACTAGGCTAAAGCTCACATTTTTAAAAAATAGCCAAACTTGACTTCAACTTGTTCATTCGGCTTGTTTACCAACTCTAATACTATAGCACAAAAAAAATAAAACAGTTACGTATTTAAAATTATTCAGTACAATTATAAGCACTTGATGCTTAGTAAAATTATTAAGATCCATTAATCAAACAATTTATATTAATATTAAAATATTAAAAAAATATTTTGGTAAATAGAGTATAATGACAACTTCAATATACCCACAGTTGTAGGGGTTGCCTTGTACTTTGCATCATAACTTGTTTTAAGTAATTTCTTTAAGAATAAAATTTCAAGTAATTTGAAGAGCCGTAAATTCAAAGATGCTGAATTCGAATCTTAATAATTCTTTTGAGTTAAGTTATAAGAGATTTATACATCATGAATACTCTAGCCCCGCGTGTAAATTTACAATTTGGTTTATTTGCATGTCCATAATTTGTCTAATATTACAATTAAAATATTATATTTTTAACTTATAAAACTAAAATTCTAATAAAGATTGATTTATTTTTTACCTTTTTAATTTATTAGTATAAAATTTATTATAAAAATTTTATTTTTGCTCAAAAATATCATCCTCTATTAATTGTCCCCAATTTCTAACAAATTAATTAACACACTCTTCAAAATCAAATAATCTTATTATCCACACATACTCTTTTCTTCTTTCTCTTTTATCTTTCTATTATTTTTTCTATGTTGACTAGGGGTGTTTACCCTATCATACAGATAAAAATTATAATATTTTATCTTCCTACCCGATACTTTGTAAAAATATTTTTTATTGGTCAACCATACCTAATCAAGTGTACTATTCTCACTTAAATTCCGTCTAAAACAATTGAGTAGGAAATCGGATGAACACATAATTTTTAATTATTAATTTTTTAATTAGTTCAACAATTTAATTAAATAACATGCACTAATTAACCCATATAATAAACATATAGCATTAAAAAGAATATAATAAATTCAATAATATATAAACAATTACAATAAAACATAACAAACAATTCATTAACATCAACACACACACACACACACGTGTGTGTGTGTGTGTATGTGGGTTGGGTCGAGTAAGGATACGAAATTTTTATAAGTATTCTACATTTTTACCTGATTTTTGCTAAATATTAAAAATTCTTCCATTGGCCTACTCAATTTTTTGCGATAGCCGATTATTAGGGTTGGGAAGGGTCGAAATATGCAGAAATCATAAATTTGAATACCCCTAATGTTGACTTTAATTTTAATTACATGATTAAAAAAAATTAAATTTTTATTTAAAATATAAATATTGCTTACCAATGTTCTAGTTTAGGTATTAGAGAGTGTCTTTGGATACGAAATTATTGTTGGTCTATCTAATATTTGTAGTTAGAAATTTCAATTGCATATTTATGCAAGCAAAATAACTTGTGGGACTTTATCTAATTTCATGAAATGGTACAAAAATTATTTTCAAAAAAAAATCGCTCTCTAAAATATTATTTTCTCTGCACAATCTTTAATATAAAACAACCAAATACACCCAGCCTCTATATATAACAAACCAAATCCATTCACCTACACCTAACTCTCTCTTCTCTCTTCCCTATATGTCCCTTATTTTCTATATATTCATTATAATATTAAATTATATAATTAAAAATATAACTATAAGTGTTGTCTGATCAATATTGTTTTTTTGAACTAATAGTGATAATAACAAATAAGCCTTTTTTAAGTATAAATTCCTTTTGAACATTTAAATCTTAAGGAACATATAACATCAAATTATCAAATTATAATATTTAATGTCAAATTATAATTTTTAGCATGTAAATTACAACTCTCAAAAACTGATTTTATCTTATGAGGGATTAAAAAAATTAATACATTTACAAAGAAAAATTATAATCAATTTAAATAATTTATTCAATCACAACATTCTATAATTACCACAAATAATCTATTTAATATTGCACTTAGAAAGATGAATTTTTAACTTATAAAAACATAAAAAAATAGGCCAATATTGATCAAAATTTAATGGTAAAAAAATTAATACATTTGGAAGTTAAATTATAATTGATTGAAATAATTTGTTTGAGCACAACATTCTATCAATTATCACAAATAATTTATTTAGTATTACAGTTAAAAAGTTAAATTTTTAACTTATAAAAGGGTAAAGATTAATCAAATTTTATAAATGCTATTTGAATAAAAAATTGACTCCTTTCATCTGAACCATTTAATAAGTTGGGTTCCAATAAATACTTGGAATTTACGGTTAATCAATAACAGTGATGTCGAGATTCAGTAA
This sequence comes from Ilex paraguariensis, assembly GCA_963454935.2. Lineage (NCBI taxonomy): Eukaryota > Viridiplantae > Streptophyta > Magnoliopsida > Aquifoliales > Aquifoliaceae > Ilex > Ilex paraguariensis. The sequence continues at coordinate 157,884 of CAUOFW020000746.1, read as the reverse complement.
ATAGACTAATAATATGTATCCCAAATTTGCATATCAAATTAAGGAGGATCATTAGATCAGTGGATCCTATCAATTTTTTTAAACGGGACCCATTGATCCTCTTTAATTTGAAATACAAATTTGAGTTACATAACACTACTCCAGCAAATATTGTTTATATTTTTTACCCATGTAACATTGGTCATCAAATTTTCATCACTTTAATTCAGCGGGGATAAGATTCATTCTAATTTTTTCTTTACTTGCTTTAAAACATAAATTTTTTTTTTGCACGGTCAATAATGTCAAAAAACTATACAACACACTTTCCAATGCGAGAGAACTATGTTAGTTTACACCCATCTCTCTCTTGTAAATTTAATTTTAAATTATTTAATTAATTATTAATTATTATTATTATAGAATGTATTTAGACACAAAATTAGGGGTGTTCACCCTACCCTACGAGTATGAAATATGTTTTTCCGTCTTTCTACTCAATATTTTACGGAAGAGTTTTTTCTTGGCCTATCCTACTCGACAGGTGTGGCATTCCTACCCGATTAATAGGGTAAATATTTTTGTAACAATTAATTTTTGGATCATTTTAACAATTTAATTAAATAACATGCACCAATTTAACAATACTATAAATCAATTAACATTAAAATCTAAAACTACTACAACAAGAATTATAATAAAATACAAGAAAATATGAACATCAATCAATCATAATTATTACACAAATACAATAACAATTAATTTAAGTTTAAACTTTAAACCATATAAAATACATTAAAATCATAATTATTTCGTCTGTGGTTAGGATTTAGGGTTTTTTTAGTTTATATATATATTAAAAAATTATTGTGGGTATGGTAGGATAGGAATGCGAATATGAATGACTATTTCTCATTCTTACTCTAAAATTGTCGAAAAATTAAAAACTCTTCTGTATTTTTACTTAATTTTTACGACTAGCCATTTAGTAAGATAGAATAAAAATTTGTGACCGATCGTAAATTTGAACAACCCTGCACAAAATTATTATTTATAATTTTATTAATTTCGTACAACTATGGCCGTAAAAAGTGGGGTCGGAGTTTGTGAAAAGCCGACAAGTGACTGATTTGAAAAAGGCCTAAATTTGTTTTCTCAAATCCCAAAATTTATTTTAACAAAAAAGAAAAAATCACAAAATTCACGGCCCATGTGTGTCTGTCTGTCATTACACAGGCCTAAGCCCCTTACATGCCCTTTTCGTCACTTCCACCGCATTTGGAACTCTATGGGCCGTCAGTTTAATAATTATTTTTCCAAACATTCAAAACAAACTAGCCGCTCGTAGGAATCCCTCCAAGGCGAATTACAAAAAAAATTACCCACCTCAACAAAATTAAGGTAATTAATAGATCACAATATAATTAATAAAATAATATTATTGAAATCTAAAAAATTAACATATTACAAAATTAAAATAATATTATTGAAATCTGAAAAAGAAACATATTAAAAAAATAATATATTATTTAAATAATAAAATACAATACAATTCAAATTTTAAAAATAAATAAAATAATTTTTATTTTTTACAGTTGAGATCTTTTTAAACTTTACTTTAAAACAATGTTAGTAAAATCAGACCGGTTGAACTATGAATCGAGACTTAAAACGGTACGATTCTATAATTAGCATAAAGAAGTAAATCGTCGAAAAATCGCTAAACTGGTCGAATTTGGATCAAACATGAACCTAGCAGTTTTGGTCGAACAATTTGAATTTCAGGGATTCACACACACACACACACACACATATATATATAAAAACTTTTTTTTGGGACATTTGCCCTAAATCGAATATTACTCCTTTACAGCTCAAGCGACTACCCATCACCCATCCACCATTCAGGCGAGGAAGAGAAGGCCATGGAGGTGACCATTCAGGCGGTGGGGTTAACGATGTTGTTATTGGACTTGGACGGTGAAAGAACTTATCTGTTTTGTCATCGCTAACTCCATGAAATTATTAGGTCGAAAGAGCAGAAGTCTAGCCAGAGCAAATCAAACGGCGGGTAAGAAAAAATAATCGACTGCTCAATTTTGACAGAGGAGAGAGAGAGAGAGAGAGAGAGAGTATTTACGCTTTGTTTTGTATTTGCTTTGTTTTGTCCGCTCTTTTAATCATGTTTTAATCTGTTTTTATTTACTGCATCGGATTTTTATTTACTTGAAAATATTTTGTTTCGTCTCTTTTTTAATTTGCTTAATACTTAATTTCATTAATTTTATGGACAAATTATATACATTGTGGATATATTTCATATATTTTTGCTAAATTATTATATTTTTTAATTTTTTATTATATAACCGGTCCGACTAGTTGACCTAACAGTTGAACGAGTGAACCATTGATCTGGTCTCCTTACTAGATGGTCGGTCCGTTTCTAATAATATTGTTTTTAAAATTAATCCAACAGTTAATATTAACACGTCAAATTTAATAGAAAAAATAAGACCATAAATGTGTGTTTGTGATAATTTTTTTAAAAGTACTCATAAGATTTATAATTTTTCATAAGTACTTTAAAAAAAATAGTATTTGAAACTGTCTCACTACCATCGCCCCACCATCCCACCCCCACTACCATTGTTGCCATCACACCACCACCTTAGCTTCAACAACTACCATCATTGTCACCACGCAACAACCATTATAACACCCGTCGCCCCACCCCTATCATCATCACCACTGCCGCAACCCTACAAATGCCCTACCTCCACCAACATTTCTTCTATAGCAATCATCACCACCACTACTACCCCCACAACTATCCCACCACCACCATCTTATCACCGTTTCTCACCACCACCATTACTGTTTATCATTACTATCACTGCTCACGCGCCAATTGTAATCGGTGTTTAAATTCTTTTTTATTTCCTCTATCTTTATAATTTGATTTTCGGTATAAATATAAATATGTTTATTGTTAACTATTTTTTTTATTACTTCGTATCTTCAGCCACGAGAAATAATTTGTTATTGAATAAATAATATGATAGTCATACAGTCTAATACTATTATTGTGATTGTTGTCGTTAAAATTTTTGAATTAAGACACTATCACTTAACATATTATAAAATTAATTTTTATGTCCAAATAATATTACTCAAGACTAAATTATATCACGTAAAAAGTCATTCAAATAGATTTAAAATTCAATTATTTGATGTTGTGGGCAAATTTTATAATTCACCATCATAATTTTTATTTCGGTGCATTTTTTTAATTATTTAGGAAAATAAAATATTTTAATGTATTTTAAAAATATTTCGATATGCTTCAAAAATAAAATAAATAAATTAAGAATTATTTTTCTAAAATATTAGTTGAAATATACAAAAATATTTCAAAATAATTGCAAAAAAAAAATTATTAAAAAGGCAAATCTTGTTTTTTTAGTTTAGCGGGGCCCAAATAAACTGATAAAAATTACTTGCCATATCCTTTCGAACGTGTCACATAGTACAGGCCTTCTACAACTCGTCAGCTGTTATGCCGTGGTATTAGCATTTCCTATTATTTTAACTGCAGTAGAAATTCAAAGAACCCATTGTTTTAATCTGACCATGGTTACAAATAACCTAACCATGGTCAAACTCCACTCCTCGATCAGTTTATATACAACCAACCTTACTGAGTCCAAACAACCACAAAAAATGATGATCGGAGAGCGGAACCATAGTCCGGTGGTCCATGTTCCTACATGGACCTCCAACGATGATCCTACGGCTAGTCTCTTCTACGGCAGCCCTAACGGCAATGCCAACTTCAATAACGCCGACGACTTCTATACTTTACTTTCAGCAGACTCTCTGACTGCCCTCCAGCGTTATCTTCAGTCATATACAGACGACAGCGACATCGACCTTACCGACGACGGTTTCGCGTATGACTTGGATCTTCCGGTGGATGCGTACACATGCGATAACTTCCGGATGTACGAGTTCAAGGTTCGAAAGTGCGCACGTGCGAGGTCACATGACTGGACGGAGTGCCCCTTCGCTCATCCCGGCGAGAAGGCTCGCCGGAGGGACCCACGTAAGTGCAACTACTCCGGCACAGCTTGTCCTGACTTTCGCAAGGGTGTGTGTAAGAAGGGTGATGCCTGTGAGTTCGCACACGGCGTATTTGAGTGTTGGCTCCACCCTTCTCGCTATCGTACGCAGCCCTGTAAAGATGGGCAACACTGTCGTCGGCGGGTTTGTTTCTTCGCTCACTCGCCGGACCAACTCCGAGTGTTGAGTCCGAGATCCGATTCATATGATGGGTCGCCTCATAGATTTGCTTTGGAGGGTTCTTGTGCTAAAGGGTTGACTTTTATGTCCTCTTCTGATTCGGTTTCGCCGCCGACTGAGTCTCCGCCGATGTCGCCGATGGGTACGAGTTCACTGAGTAGGTCGCTGGGTTCGAACTCGATCAATGAAATGGTGACTTCCCTCCGGCAGTTGCAGCTTAACAAGGTCAAGTCTATACCATCGTCCTGGACTTTACAGATGGGTTCCGCTATGGGTTCGCCGAGAGTACCAATGAACCGACCCGGTTTCTGTAGTCTGCCATCGACACCGACCCGGGCTTTGACCCGGATCGGAATGGGGCAATTTGATCTCTTAGAAATGGGTGGGCGTGAGGGGGAGCCTCTGATGGAGAGGGTCGAGTCAGGGAGGGACGTGAGGACCAAGATGTTTGAGAAATTAAGCAAGGAAAATCCACTGGGACGGGTTGACCTGAATAATCCTCCGGATTCTCCAAATCCAGATGTGGGTTGGGTTTCTGAACTGGTAAAGTGAATTGGGAAGGAAGTGTTTTTATGGTCATTGGTTATGATTTGCTTGGTTGATTTGTGGTTGGCACTGTTGTTTCTGTCTGAATGTGAATATGAAGAAGATGGAAATGGATCTAATTGCCATTTTGGAAGTGACAAGTTGAAGATTCTGTATATGTATTTGGTAGTAGTAGCAGCAGTCATTGGAATTAGAATATAATTGGGGTTGAAGAGAGTATTAATCTCTTTTTTTGGGGGGTTGGGAGGAAATTTTCTGTGAAATTGGAAGAGCAAAAAAACATTGGAAAACTTCTAAAAATAAACATAGATTGTGTGGGCTACCTAAGCAGAGACATAGATTTCTCCCTTTCCTCACGAAGATTATCTCATATTTTGTTACCAGTATTGTTAATGTTTGTCAATTTGGTTCATCCGTAATATTGTAAAAAAAATGTCTTGGCCTTGTTCCTATGCATATATTTAATGAAAAGGCATTATTTCTCAACTCTTGGTTTGTTATTGTTCATGTAGTGCTTTATTATATGTATGATGAGATCTATTAGTTTTATTTTGATTTAAGCAGATAGTGGATGCAAATGTAATGGTAGAAATTCACTACTGAAGTTCATTTTCTTCTCCCAATCAACTCGTTTATCCTTAATGCTCTGGTGCGGATGGACGAAAAGTTGAAAACAATGAGAAGTTAGATTGAATAAATAAAATGTTTATGATAAGGAAGGAAAATAAAAAAGATATATATAAAAGTAGATGAATTAATTTTTTTTTTTAACTCACCAAAATTAATTCCTCTAAAATCGGAAGAAAAGTGGGTAAAAAATTAATCATTTGTGTTAGAATTTATTTTATTTATTTACGTTTATTTTAATATATAAATAAAAATATAATGATATATATATATATATATATATATATATATATATATATATATATATATATATATATATATTCGTCAAAATATTTAAAAAATAAAAATAAAATTAAAATTAATTTTTTTTTTTTATCTTAATTAGGTGTGAAAAATTTCGATTTAATACGATGATATGACTCGAACTCAACACGAATTTTATGATACAAACTTGATTATAATTCGACACGAACTTGAAAATGACTTGACACGTTAACAAGAAATATAAAAGTCTTATATGCAATTCAATCAAGTCAAAGCTAAAATTGATACCATCAATTAAGCAAAAATAGAATATTAACGTTAAATTTTTTTATTTAAAATTTATGTGAGTCAACACAAATATGAACATGAACACAAACACGACATGAAAATAAACAAGTTAACTGACAATTTGACAAGACACATTTAGTTAAATGAGTTGAGTTAGGTTTAACAAATATTTGACACAAACCCGTAATGACTTAACACGAATCTGATACGATATGACTCGATTGTCATCTCTAATTTTAGTCAGTACCAAAAAATAAAAAAAAATTAGTTATTTTTATTTTTCATCTATACAATCAAACAAAAAAAAAAAAAAAAGTGTATCCTTCTTATTTTTTTTATCTTTCCTACCAAACAAAGTATAAATTCTTTATTTGTTAAAATCCCCTTGGTTGTTATTCTTTTGAAATTAAAATATTATTTTCTGTTGTACAATAATTTAAAAGTTGTTTTAATACAACAAATAGAAAGGTTGGAATAAAAATTCTAATATTTTGTGACAAGAACAGCAAAAAAATTATAGTTAGATTGAAATTTGATGCTTTGTAATAAAGTATGATGCTATATTATAAAAGAGTCAAATTTGGATGAAAGTAAACATTTTTATGATGATAAAATTTTGAGTGTAATTGAAATTTGATGCTTTGTAATAAAGTATGATGCTATACTTGAGAGTCAAATTTGGATTAAAGTAAACGTTTTTATGGGGATAAATTTTTGAGTAAATTACACAACATTCTTGACATTTGATTTTATTATAGACACCTTTAATGTTTTAAAAATTACATTGAAACCCATATTAGATGAACATCATTTACGGATCATTTTACCCTCACAGTAACTACTAATCTAGACCCAAGGCCATGCCCAGACCCAAGACATTCCCAAGACCCATGCTCCCCCGAACGTTGACCTCACTCTCTCTCTCTCTCTCCGTACCATGGCCCTAACACCCAACGACGTAATCCCAACACCCCATCAACCCCGCTTTCTTGCCTATTTTCACCAGCACTCACCACCATCGAGAACTTACTCAACATCTCTGATGGAACTCTTCCGAAATACCTATGATGAAGACACGTGTCCTCGGTTCTGCTATAACACTGTTGCTTGGATCAAGCACTATCGGCCACAGAATGTCCTCGCCCCCGATGTACCCTCGTATAGGATCATGCATTCAATCTGTTATACAACCAAACACGTGTCCTCGGTCATCTATGTGCCTCGGTCGCATACCCCCTCGGTCCCCGGGATAAGCCTTTCCTCGGTGCCGAGAGTCGCTCCGTCCTGGATGCCTCCTCTATTCCAGGACAAGCTGTTGACGTATAGATCACTAGCCCAGGCTTGTCTAGCCTTCTCATCATGACCTCGTCTTACACAAGTAATGTCAGAACATACTGGATTGCAGAGGTCACCACCAATAGGGGATGGACGCGTGGCAGATGATGTCACATCAGAGACAGACAAACTGCACGCCGCTGCTGACACACTGCTTGGGAAAGCAAACAATTAATGGCACCCTTCTGTTGATGAGACCGCATTTAATGCGGTAAGGCTCGAAAATGAAAGACAATAAATGCTCCTATTGCGGAGCATTTATTGCATCCTCCCCGAGAGGAGCATATTGTACCGTCGGCATCCCGACAACTGAGCATTGAATGCTCGGGACCCCGAGCAGTCAATTAGAGAAGACATTCCTCATCAGAATCAATGCACACGCTACCTGTGCCTAATGATCACCTGCTGACCACACTGACAGCAATCATGAGCCTTTAAGGTATAAATACTCCTTGCAAAAGGCTAAGCGGGGATGAAACAACAAGCTCTTTACTATAACCTATTTTTCTCAGTGTTTTCTCCTACCCTTCTCTCACTCAAAGACTGACTAGACCGTCGGAGGGGATACGCCGGAAAATACTCCGGCGCCCTTCTAACTTGTTTTTCTTTGTTCCAGGAACCCCTTCCACTCACACAGGATCGTTCTTCCTTTCCCAGGGTCTCCCGTTGCCGTTCCAGGTTACCACCGTACCTTACAGGCTGTCCCCAAGCAGCGTGTTTGGTCACTCAACCGGCTCACTCGAGTTCACCAGGGGAGAGATCTGTTCCCGTTTTTTATATTGTGTAGGATCTTGCACGCACAATCTGGCGCCGTCTGTGGGAAACGAGTAGTTTTCCTAATTTTTTCTCTATAAAGAACAGTGACCATGGTGAACACCAGACAGAAAGGGAAAGGAACCCACCAAAGGAGTCATGAGTTACAAGCTCCCTGCCATCACGGAGGGAGGGATCGCACCAGTACGATTAAAAGTGCCTCTACTCGGTCAAGGGGGGTAACCCCTCAAACCAGTATGGGGATCAGGTCAGGAGGATCAGCCCCCTTGGCCCGACAGCTGGCAGAGGTGATTGAAGAAAAATTTGGCGATAGATTACGTCAGCTGGAGAAGGACAATGTAAACGTCCTTAGCCGGCTCGACGAGTTTGCCGCCTCAGGCGGAGGGTCGAGGGATTCATTCCTTTCCCGAGGACTCCCCGTCCATGAGGCGGAGACAAAGGATCTAAGAAACCACCTAGACCGCAAAGCAGAAAGCTCCAGGGCCCCGAAGCGACCCAGATCCGGCGAATATCATCTTGACAACCATTCTAGGAAAGCGAGGCCATTGGCCCTGGACGACCTCCGGCGGGGTTTGTCCAGACGGAGGAAGGGAGATGAATCCGAGGAGGACTCAACCCAATCTACACGACGCCCAGGAAACGAGGGGCTTACCGATGAACCCAGGGACTTCAGGAGGCATCCCGTAAGGGAAGAAGTAGATCTCAGAGCCCGATTAGACTCCAGAAGAAAGGGTAAGACTGTCCAGGACGAGGCCGAGGACGAAGTCATGCAAACACCCTTCACGAGGGAAATCAGTGAGATGGAGGTCTCAAGAAAGTTCGTCGTGCCACGGTTCAAAACCTATGATGGGCGGTCCGATCCCGAAGCCCATATCAGACAATTAAGCAGATGATGTCCCTCTATCATTCGGACCAACGGTTTCTATGCCGAGTGTTCCCTATGAGCTTGGGGGACTCTGCGATGAGATGGTTCGAGACGCTTCCCCCAAACAGTATTGGGTCCTGGAAAGAATTGACAAGGCAGTTCCTAACCCGATTCATTACGGGGAGTAAGCGCCCCAAGGACATTGGATCATTGTTGACCCTCAGACGGAGGGAATCCGAGACTCTTCGCCAGTACGCCATCCGATACTGGGAAGAGGTCAATGAGGTAGAAGGCTGCTCGGAGGTCATGGCAGCAGCATCCTTCCGGCTCGGCTTGGCGAGGGACACGGACCTGTACCGATCCCTGACCAAGAAGACTCCCTCGGATATGGGGGAACTGATGGCCCGGATCAACAAGTACTCGAGGGTCGAGGACGAGATGGGAAGCAACAAAGGCCGAGCCCTCCAATCCAAGAGAAAGGAGAAGGAGCGCGAAGATATTCCCCGAAAGGGATTGCTACCCCATCCAGGGGGTTCGTCCAGAGGAGTTCACACTGTCTTCAAGGAACCCATCTTCAGGTTGCTCCATAAAATCAAACACGAGCCGTTCTTCAAATGGCCGCCCAGGATGCAGAGCGACCCCTCCACCCGTGATCAAAAAGTTAGGTGTTCATATCACCGGGATGTCGGGCATCGCACCGAGAGCTGCAGGGTGTTCAAGTCATTCTTGGAAAGCTTGGTCCGAGACGGACATTTGAAAGAATACATAGAGCCTAGGCCAGAAGAGAAACGAGCCCTTGCCCCGACCGAGGAACCGGACAACGTCATAGACGTCATCCATGTATGTCCGCTGGAGCGCCCCACGTCCAAGGAGCTCGAATCCGACCTCAAGAGGGTAGCTTTTACAAGAAAGGTAGCCGAGGGAGATGTGGGGCCATCAAGTAAAAGGGCCAGGATGGGTGAGCTTGGCATTACGTTCTCTGACGCGGATTTGACAGGCGTGGTGATTCCTCATAACGACGCCCTTGTCTTGACCCTAAAGATAGGGAAATTCGATGTCAAGAGAATTTTGATAGATTCAGGGAGCTCCTCGGAGGTGATGTACTTCGAGACTTTGAAGCGGATGGGCTTTGGCCCCAAAGACCTAACCAAAATCAGGACACCCCTCATCGGGTTCAACGGCTCTTTCGCCTTGCCCGTGGGGAAAATCACATTACCGGTCGCCACTGGTCCCTTCGTCATCGACACAGAGTTTGTTGTGATCGACACGGACTCCCCTTACAACGTGATTATGGGGCGAACATGGCTGCACGCGTTGGGAGCGGTGCACTCCACTCTCCACCAGAAGTTAAAGTTCGCCACGCCAGAGGGCATCATGGAGATCCGGGGGGACCAAGCGTCTGCGAAGAACTGTTTTTATTCGGCCGTCCGAGCCGGGGCGTCCAGCCAGGAGAAGGGGCGAGCACCGGAAGAGATCATGGAAAAATAGCAATTACAGTCCGGGCGTCCGGGGATGGATGACCCCCGGGTAGACCCAGCTGAACGATCGGTTGAAGACCTCCGGAAGGTGCCCTTGGTTGAAGGAGAAGAAGAGAAGTATTTCCTAGTTGGGACCTCGATGCCCGCAGCCGAACAGGAGGAGATGATCAGGTTCTTAAGGGGAATACAGACGTGTTCGCCTGGAACGAAATGGAAATGACAGGAGTAGACCCTGAGATAATCACTCACAGGCTGCATGTTGACCCGTCGCACAAGCCAGTAAAGCAGAGGCCACGACGTATGGCCCCGCATCACACCAACGCGGTCAATGAGGAAATAGACAAACTCCTGAGAGCCGATGCCATTCGAGAGATACAGTTCCCAGAATGGCTGTCCAATACAGTATGCGCAAAGAAGAAAGGGGGGAAATGGCGTGTCTGCGTAGATTTTACGGATCTAAACAAAGCATGTCCAAAGGATGACTACCCCCTGCCAAAGGTGGACCAGCTAGTAGATGCCACAGCCGGGTATGAACGAATGGACTTCCTGGATGCCCGAGCAGGATATCATCAGATCCCTCTCTATGCCCCGGATCAGGAAAAGACGGCATTTATCACTCCAAAGGGAGTTTATTGTTACAAAGTGATGCCGTTTGGACTGAAGAACGCCGGGGCAACATACCAAAGGCTGATGAATCGGATGTTCAAAAAGCAGATCGGCAACACCATGGAGGTCTACATAGACGATATGCTGGTGAAGAGCAGACGGAGTTGTGATCATCTGGCAGACTTGGCAGACACCTTCTCCACCCTCAGGGAGTATGGGCTAAAGCTTAATGCGGCGAAGTGCGTTTTCGGAGTGGAGTCAGGAAAATTCCTCGGGTATCTGGTTAGTCAACGAGGAATCGAAGCCAACCCGGATCAGATTAAAGCAATCCTGGACATCCGAAGCCCTCGCACTGTCCGAGAAGTCCAGAAACTCACAGGGATGCTGGCTGCACTTAACCGTTTCGTCTCACGCTCCTCGGATAAATGCAAACCCTTCTTTGGAGCAATCAAGAGTGCTGGGAAGAATATGTGGAGCCAGGGGTGCGAGGACGCCCTGGCTGGGATCAAAGAATACCTAAGGACTCTTCCAACCCTGTCCGTCCCCATCCAGGGGGAGATGCTGTTCCTGTACTTGGCAGTTTCAGAGTTTGCGGTGAGCGGGGTACTTATCCGTGAGCATGAGCACCGCCAGAAGCCAATTTACTATATAAGCAAGGCGCTCCTAGATGCCGAGACGAGATATCTACCCCTGGAGAAACTGGCTCTGTCCTTGGTCACCACTGCCAGGAAACTACGGCATTATTTCCAGGCTCACCCGATCACTGTCCTAACTGATCAGCCCTTGAAGGCAATTTTGAGGAAAGCTGAACTCTCCGGAAGGATCTCCAAATGGGCAGTAGAGTTGGGGGAGCACGACATTCATTTCAAACCCCGAACTGCAATAAAAGGACAAATACTGGCAGACTTCATAGCTGAGTTTTCAGGGGAGCATCCTGTTCTAGAAGGACCGCCTCCTCCCAACTTAGCGTCTCCAACAAATGTTGAAGGATCGCCATGGCTTTTGTGTGTGGACGGTTCGTCAAATAGCAAGGGATCTGGAATCGGTGTCTTGCTGACCTCTCCAGATGGGATTATTGCGGAGCAGGCCATCCGGCTGGGATTCAAGGCATCGAACAACGAAGCGGAATATGAGGCACTCATCTCAGGACTTCAGTTAGCTGAGGCGACTGGAGTTACCAATTTGATCGTGCATTGCGATTCCATGCTGGTGGTCAATCAAGTCAATGGGGAATTCGAAACGAGGGACCCTAGGATGAAGGCGTACCATCACCAGGCAACGACCCGTAATCCAAAGGTTCGACCGGTTTGAAATCAAGCAGGTGTCCCGCGACAAGAACACACATGCCGACGCCCTGGCTTGTCTAGCCTCGGCAGTAGACTCCTCCCAGTCGCGCAGGATCACCATTGAGTATCTTCCCACATCCTGCATAGACCATACTCTCGAGGCGATGGTCATCCAGGACGCACCCAAGCCGCTCAGTTGGATTGATCCCTTTGTCAAGTTCCTAACAACGGGAGATCTCCCGGAGTGTCCAAAGGAAGCTAGAAAGATAAGACTCAAAGCTCCAAGATTTTGGGTCTCTTCGGATCAGAAGCTTTACCGGAGGTCTTTCTCGGGGCCGTACTTGCTATGTGTCCAAGAAGATCAGGTACAAGACCTTCTGTATGAGGTACATGAAGGAATATGTGGGGGGCACTCCGGGGGGCGATCTATGGCGCACCGCATTATGTCTCAGGGATATTGGTGGCCGCGAATGCAAAGGGATGCGCGCATATGTCCAAAAATGTGACCAGTGCCAAAGGTTCTCCCCAGCGATCAGGCAGCCCGCGGGGGACTTACACCCCCTCACCAGCCCTTGGCCATTCGCCCAATGGGGACTCGATTTGGTTGGACCCCTACCTAAGGCTCCGGGAAATAGAAAGTTCCTCATTGTGGCGACAGATTACTTCACCAAGTGGGTAGAGGCGGAGCCGTTGAGCCACATCCGAGACATAGACGCCAAAAAGTTCGTCTGGGAGAACATAGTCGTCAGGTTTGGGATCCCTCGAGCACTGGTATCGGATAACGGGACTCAGTTCACTGGCGGGCGCTTCAAGTCTTTTTGTGAGCATCTCGGGATCCGTAACTTCTACTCCACCCCTGCATACCCTCAAGCCAACGGGCAGGCGGAGGCCTCCAACAAGACAATTATCAATGGGATCAAGAAGAGGTTGGAGAAAGCCAAGGGAAAATGGGCCGAAGAGCTGTTAAACATTTTGTGGGTGTACAGGACTACCCCTCGGTCATCAACAGGCGAAACCCCCTACTCCCTGGCATACGGGATGGAGGCGATCATACCCCTCGAAGTTGGGCTCCCGACCATAAGGACCCAAGCTTTCGATGAAGGGGGAAATGATCATCAACTGGAATTGGATCTGGACCTACTGGAAGAAAGAAGGGAGGAAGCCGCCTTGAGGATAACCAAGTATCAAGAGAAGATCTCCCAACTATACAACAGGAGGGTCAAGACTCGAGAATTCCGGATAGGCGATCTGGTCCTCAGAAGGGTAACGGCCAATACCCGGGATCCAACAGAGGGAAAGATGGGACCTAACTGGGAAGGGCCTTACAAAGTGATATCAGTCGGAGGCGCCGGGTCGTACGGATTAGAAGACATGAGTGGAAAAATTGTAATACGACCATGGAATATTATGAATCTAAAGAAGTATTACTTTTGAAGTACTCTCTCCCTCAAGAGCTTGCCAAACAAAGATAAAGGGTAAGGCCCTGGGGACAGAGTTCAAAGACTCTCGTCCCCGAAGCACATACAGGAGCAAGCCTCCTGCAAGGGTATGGCCCTGGGGACAGAGTTCAAGGGCTCCTGTCCCCGAAGCAAATACAGGAGCAAGCCTCCTGCAAGGGTATGACCCTGGGGACAGAGTTCAAAGACTCTCGTGCCCGAAGCACATACAGGAGCAAGCCTCTTGCAAGGGTATGGCCCTGGGGACAGAGTTCAAGGACTCTCGTCCCTAAATCACATATGGGAGCAAGCCTCCTGCCAGGGTATGGCCCTGGGGACAGAGTTCAAGGGCTCCTGTCCTCGAAGCAAATACAGGAGCAAGCCTCCTGCAAGGGTATGGCCCTGGGGACAGAGTTCAAAGACTCGTCCCCGAAGCACATACAGGAGCAAGCCTCCTGCAAGGGTATGGCCCTGGGGACAGAGTTCAAGGGCTCCTGTCCCCGAAGCAAATACAGGAGCAAGCCTCCTGCAAGGGTATGACCCTGGGGACAGAGTTCAAGGACTCGTCCCCGAAGCACATACAGGAGCAAGCCTCCTGCAAGGGTATGGCCCTGGGGACAGAGTTCAAGGACTCCTGTCCCCGAAGCAAATGCAGGAACAAGCGTCCATAAAGAACATGGCCCTGGGAACAAAACACAAGCACTCCAGTCCCCAGAGTAGATACAAGATCTTGCCTCCGGAACGGGCCAGCACGCCCCGAAGACAGTTCAAAAATACTTATGATTTATTCTACACAGAAATAAAAAAAAGCAAAACATTACTGTACACAGAAGAAGGAAAGAAAAACTTGTTATTTATTTCCAAAAATAGGGGCTTTGCGTCCCCGAAGGCTACAAAAGGAAAGCAGAAGGGATACAATCAGTAAAAAACAAAGCAGCTTCATCGGGCTCCAGGCACCTCCAGAACTTCAGCCGAGGGCGAGTCAGCGATAAATGGTTGAGAAGCTTCCGGAGCAGGCAAGAGAAGAACTTCGGCAGCGGGAACAGCTTGAGCAACTTGGGGTTCAGGAGCATGTTCCGACGGAGCGTCCTCGGACAAGTCCACTATCACCGCCTCGGGAGCATCAGCCGAGGTCTGCATCGGCGTAGGGGCTTCATCCTCGGCAGCAACCTGTGCTTCTGCCTGTGCCATCTCTGCCGAGGGCACATACTTGTGCACTTGGAAGAGAGGGGAGTCTGACGGGACTCCAGCAGCCTGTAGCGCCTCGTCCCACCCTTTCTTGAAGAACTCTTTGCTATTTTCTTCAAGAGCGGGGAGCACGTCATCGGCAAACTCCTCCAGGAGTTGTTCCTCCGACTTCCGGTTCAGCTCCTCAGCCCTGATCCTGTCTAGCTCCTGGGTAAGGGCCAGACAGCTTTCCTCGGAGCCCACTGCCCTCTCCTCCGCAGCAGAGAGCCGCTGCGTTTGCTCAGTAATCCTCCTCTCAGCATCGGCAAGTGCGGCACTTAGCTTTTCAGCGCCCACCTTGGCCGATTCGGCGTCCTTGAGGAGTTGCTCTATTTGAGCAGCCTGCCCCGCCAGGGTAGAATCCCGGGCAGCTACATCCTCCATTGCCCGGGCGAGGGCCGCTTCCGCCTCCTCCTTCTGACCTCGGGCCCTCTGAAGGTCCATCCTAGACCCGTGGTACCGAGCAGCTATGATGGAGATCTGCTGGGTAGCCTGCAAAGGAACGAAAAGGTGTTTATCACAAAAATGGAAAACAAGAGTGAAGAAACCAAAGCAAAAATAAACTCACCACCAGGGAGTTCTGGATGATGGAGCGGAACAACACGTTGGTTGACCGCCCCCTATGAGCCTCCATGTCGGCCTCAAAGTGCAGTGTCTCACTCACTGCATTTGCGACATGAGGATCCGACAGAATAGAATCGTCGACCCTGATCACTCGATTCATGTGATCAGTGGCTCGGGGATTCCACTCCGCGGCCTCCACTGGAGGCGGAACGGGAGGAGGAGTCTGCTGCTGTTGTTGTTGCTGCTGTCGGGGCAGCTGCTGCTGCTGCTGCGGCTGCTGTTGCGGAGGAGGCGGCGGTAATCCACGGCCCCTCCCGCTTTGCTGCTGAGCAGGAGGTGCCCTGGATCCTCGGCCAGGACCGTCGTGCCGATGCTTGACCCTTCTTTCCTCCTCCACCTGAGGGTCCCGGTCTCGTACCTGACCCCGACCAAGGACCCTTGATGATGGGGTGGAACTGGTCCCTGCAGGGGGGGTGCCTCCGGTCGTTCCTCGACCTCTCCCAGCTGCGAGGGCCTGCCTCTACCTTAAGAACCCGAGGTCAATACGAGGAGTGTTTGACATCGCGACTTCAAGCGCGTCCTCGGCGTCCAGAGATTGAAGAATTTGAAAGTCAGGCCACAAGCCTCTTCCCGGAGTCCCCACCTCGGCGTCCGAAGGAGCAACGTCCTCTCTGACCCCGACCTCTTCAGCAACTCCCTCTACCTCTGCCTCCGAGGCCCGATCCGGGTCTTCCTCCAAGTTCTCCTCAACCTCTAACCTCGCCGCCTGATCGAAGAGTTCAGACCACCGCGAAGGATCAAAAGGCTGAGGAAGCTGAGAAAATTTCTTATACCCTGGGGTATAGTTCAGCAGGACGTGGGCAGCTCGGCCAAATTCGTCGTCACCCGTGAATCTCCAAACTGTGGTTAGGTCCGCAAAGTTCACCAGCGACCGAGGGGGAGGAGCTGTTTCCCGAGCAGAAATACTTGCACAAAAATTTTTTTTCATGAGGGTAGGAAATCTGGGGAAAGAAGTAATAAACCCAGAGGAACCGACGTACTTGTCGTTCTCCATTCCAGAGGGCAAAACAAGTGATTATACTCGGGACCGACACCTCTCTGCCAGGATCCCTTGAAGATAAGGATATCGTCCTTATACCCTTTGTCCGAGTCAGGAAGGTGGGTTACAAGGTACATGGAGGGGTCTCTGGCTTTGAGGTAGAAGTGTTGGTGAGGCATGACCCTAAGGAGGGAATAACAAAACAGGAGGTCGTTGAGCCCGATATTTACCCCGAGGCGCCTATTGAGCTCTAAAACCCCCATGACTATTCGGAAGACATTGAGGCAGCATTGCCCGGGGAAGAGGCGGAAATGAGAGAGGAACTGAAGAAGCAGGGGGGTAAAGGAAACCTAATTCCACCCTCTATGATGGCCTTGGTATAGAAAGGCATGGCATCCTCGGCCCCGAAGGTGGAAGAATGCACCGCCGGGTCGGGATCCTCTACGACTACGAACGGAGGAATGTCATACCTGGCCCTAAACCTATCGATCTGCTCTTCGCCTTTTACCTTGTATTTCCCTGACCCCGAAGAACCAGCCCGAGGATTCTCGGGAGCAGGGCGACGGCGAGGCATCTCTAAAAGAAAAGAAAGAGAAGAGTATTTGTTCTTGAAAACCCGAGGAAGTTTCCCGAGGGTTTAAATCACGACGTGTCAACCGGACGACATCACCATTCAATCGGAGAACAAGAAGGCTAGGAGGACAAAAAGAAAGAAGGTTCTGAAACTCACCCGAACGTCAAAAATGAAGTTTTTTCTGGAAAAACTTTAAAACAACTCCCTCCAGGAAGTTCAAGAATCGACAATGGGTCTGCTGGCTCTGTGATTTTGAGAGAAAGGGCAGTCGACGATGGCAGAAGAAACAAGAACTCCGGCGAAGATTCAAGAAGAGGTACTCTGGGGAAAGTTTGAAATGGCAAAACGAAGGAAACCGGAGAGGAACCCCCTTTATATAGGGGAGATTTTCATCATTGGGCGCGAAGACCGAAACGGCGCATTTAATGCGCACGACATCCCAAACCAGGGAAAAGGCTCGAGGCCATGATGAAGGACGGTGGTAGTTGGGAAACCCTTCGTCTCCTTACAACGCGTGTCCTCGGTGTCAGAAGATCGAAGGCTGGGGGGCAGTTGATGGGACTCTTCCGAAATGCCTATGATGAAGACACGTGTCCTCGGTTCTGCTATAACACTGTTGCTTGGATCAAGCACCATCGGCCACAGAATGTCCTCGCCCCCGATGTACCCTCGTATAGGATCATGCATTCAATCTGTTATACAACCAAACACGTGTCCTCGGTCATCTATGTGCCTCGGTCGCATACCCTCCTCGGTCCCCGGGATAAGCCTTTCCTCGGTGCCGAGAGTCGCTCCGTCCTGGATGCCTCCTCTATTCCAGGACAAGCTGTTGACGTATAGATCACTAGCCTAGGCTTGTCTAGGCTGCTCATCATGACCTCGTCTTACACAAGTAATGTCAGAACATACTGGATTGCAGAGGTCACCACCAATAGGGGATGGACGCGTGGCAGATGGTGTCACATCAGAGACAGACAAACTGCACGCCGCTGCTGACACACTGCTTGGGAAAGCAAACAATTAATGGCACCCTTCTGTTGATGAGACCGCATTTAATGCGGTAAGGCTCGGAAATGAAAGGCAATAAATGCTCCTATTGCGGAGCATTTATTGCATCCTCCCCGAGAGGAGCATATTGTACCGTCGGCATCCCGACAACTGAGCATTGAATGCTCGGGACCCCGAGCAGTCAATTAGAGAAGACATTCCTCATCAGAATCAATGCACACGCTACCTGTGCCTAATGATCACCTGCTGACCACACTGACAGCAATCATGAGCCTTTAAGGTATAAATACTCCTTGCAAAAGGCTAAGCGGGGATGAAACAACAAGCTCTTTACTACAACCTATTTTTCTCAGTGTTTTCTCCTACCCTTCTCTCACTCAAAGACTGACTAGACCGTCGGAGGGGATACGCCGGAAAACACTCCGGCGCCCTTCTAACTTGTTTTTCTTTGTTCCAGGAACCCCTTCCACTCACACAGGATCGTTCTTCCTTTCCCAGGGTCTCCCGTTGCCGTTCCAGGTTATCACCGTACCTTACAGGCTGTCCCAAAGCAGCGTGTTTGATCACTCAACCGGCTCACTCGAGTTCACCAGGGGAGAGATCTGTTCCCGTTTTTTATATTGTGCAGGATCTTGCACGCACAATCTCCATTAGTTGACATTCCATTAGAGACACAGACAAATCCATCAACATTATCGCCGCCCATAGGATTTAATCTTCGATTGGTGCACAAATGGATCTTGACCTAGGGTTTGCGATCTCCATCTCTCTCTCTCTCTCTATGTGATCAGTGGTTTTGTATAGGTTCATCTCTTTCTCTCTTCCTCTCCCTTTCCTTATCTATCTCTCTGTGATCGGGTTTGCGCTGAGTGGAGATTGTGGCTTTTAGTGGGGGGATTTTAATGAATTGTCGATATGTAGTTCAAATGAGAGGTCGTTAGTTTTGGAGGAGAATTAGTGAAGGAGAGGCAGTAGTGATGCAACGGTGGCAGTGGAGAAGTGCATAGAGAGAGAGAGAGATGACGGAGTGGAAGGTGGCAGTGAGGGAGAAGCGATGATGGGTTCCAGAAAATTTGAAGAATTCCAAAATCATAATCAAATGTAATTCTAACGAATTATTTTAAAATGGTAAAAGTGGGAGGGTATTCTTGCCCTTTTATATTTAGTTAGTTGATTAGTATAGTCTTTCAATTGGTAGTAGGGTATTTTAGGAATTTTCTTAATGATGTCCCTTTTTCTATGACTTATTTTTAACGTTCTGTCATACGTGAGGAGTGCGGTTGTCACACTCATTCATGGGGTCTCAGTGTTATTTTAGAAACATGAGGGGATATCTGTGTAATAAAAACCAAATGACAGGGGTGTAAATATAATTTATCCTAAAATTTTGCATTTTTTTTTTTTTTTTGCTTGGCATTTTCCATTATTCATCTTAGAACCATAAATTTAAAATTTTTACACAAGCAAAGAGTTCTTCATAGAGCAGCTTATTGGGTTGCAACTAATACCTTATCTAGCTCAATTCCATTGAGTTGGGTTAGTTGCCCCCTGCACGAGCTTAAGACTTTACTGTCTTCTGGTTGTAATTAACATTTCTTTACGTAAATGAAATTTTTGAATAGTTTACTTCAAAAAATCTTAGAGCTAGGTGGCCGCCTCGACCCAAGTGGAGGGATATGCAATGTGTCTGGAAATTCAGGATTTACATAATATAAAAATATAAAATATTTGTTTCTTTCTTATTTTTTATTAAATAAAATTATTTACCTTTTTAAAATTGTGTTATTTAACTTTAATATTAATTTTTGTTGTGTACTTGTTGTATTAGTAAATCATCTTATTTTTTAATTTATACAATAAATTATTAATCTTATTTTGATAGATTTTTTTATTCATTTGTGTATTTTTAATGTCATTTTAAAAAACTAAATAATTAAGTACAAAGATTGAAGATATAAAATATAACTTATTATTTTGGTGATTGAGATCATTTAAAATTTTTATTTTAAAGTTAATCTAACGGTTAATATTAACTTCCCAAATTTAATAGAGAAAGTAGGTCCCTTAAAGGTGTATTTGAGGTGATTTTTCAAAGGTACTTCTAAAATTTATGACTTCTCATAAATATTTTTTAAAAAAGTAGTGTTTTGAATAACTTATTTTAATTATTTCCAAATAAGTCAAAAACAGTTTTACCACTTAAATAAAAGCAAAAATAAAAATAAAACACTATTTATATTTTTTTAAAATCACTTCTCAACAAAACACTTCGCCCCCACTACCGCCACGGTTACCACCACCACCATTGCTACTGCCACCCACTACCGATTGTTATTACCATCGTCCAATGTCACCACCCACCGTCGCCATTATCTCATTATTATATTTATTATCACTATCAACGTCATGCCACCACCACCATGGGCAGCCTAAAACTATTTGAGGTCTAAAATGATAATTAAAAATGAGATTTTCATTTTAATATTAATAATTTTTTATTTAAAATTTATTCTTTTTTTAGATTAAAAGTATTATTGCTTTTTATGTTTAGCTACCATATCTTTTTATATTGATAGTATTACTAATTCATCGAATATTTTTGCGATAGTCGATCTTAAGGAAGATTTTATCAATTTTAATTTTAAACAATCATGGTCTACTGATTTTAATGTTGTAAGTTTATAATAGAAATCAAAAAATATTATAACACAAAAAAACGAAGAAAAGGGTCTGTCTTCAATAGAGAGTAGGTGAGAGGTGTTAGTTTACTAGAGAGACAGAGAAAGAGATAGAGAGAGAATAGTTATAAATGAGTGGTGTGTTTTGATTAACTAGTTAGAATTTTAATTTTAAACAATCATGGTCCACTGATTTTAATGTTGTAAGTTTATAATAGAAATCAAAAAATATTATAACACAAAAAAACGAAGAAGAGGGTCTGTCTTCAATAGAGAGTAGGTGAGAGGTGTTAGTTTACTAGAGAGACAGAGAAAGAGAAAAGGATAGAGAGAGAATAGTTATAAATGAGTGGTGTGTTTTGATTAACTAGTTAGAATTTTATTTGAACTATTAACTTTTTTTTTTTTAAATATTATTTTGGTGTATTTTTAATATTATCGGTTGGGTTCATTGGCCCAAACTACTGAAATTTAGTTTTGATAGGGTTTAAATTTTTATAGGGTTGTTTTGGGGTCCAAATCTTATGGATCTAATTTTTTTGATTTAGACCAACTATGCATCTAAAAATTTTGGGGTCTTCTTTAAACATGGAGCCTAAAGCCAAGGCTTTGTTAGACTTGTGGTGTAGGGTTGGCCATGGTGTAGGGTGGCCCTGGTGTCACCCATTACCACAATCCACCATTATCCGTCGTTGCCCACTACCGCTATCACCCACCCCCACCACATGTACCACCATCACCACCTGTCATCGTCCACTATCGTCGTCACCCATTATCACCCACCCCCACAACACCTATTACTACCACCTACCAGTACCATAGCCCACAAGCACTCGTCGTTGCTCACCATCATCATCGCCTACCACTACAACCTACCATTGCCGTCACCCCCCCACCACCGTTGTCAATCACCATCACCATTGCCCACCATTACCCTACCCACAATCGCCACTGTCATCACCCATGACTGTCACTACTATCATCGTCACGCAAAATACACCACCACCATCGCCATTGGTCTTTGTCATTCATGTCCGCCACCACCACTGCGGTTGTTGTCGCCCACCAGAACCATCACCGTTTCTCACCACCACTAATGTTGTCCACTATCACTACCACCGCCATCGTTTACTCTCACTACGACCGGTGTTTAAATTTATTTCTCTCTTCTCTATGTTTATAATTTTATTTTGGGTATGAATACATATATCTATGATGACCATTTTTTTTTTATTTTGTACTTTCATGCGCAGACAATAACTAATTATTACTATATTTTAGTTGCTACGTAAGGGCAAACTCACTCCCCTTTCGCTTATTATAGTTTCTGTTGAAGTCCTTTGATATTATTTTAACTTTACTGAAAATTGTGATACTCTATGCGGTAGATGTATTGTGTTATGTGTGCATTCAATTATTGTACTAAAAAAATTATTTTTCAATATTATATATTTTTTTGTTTAATAAAAATACGACAATGCCAAATTTTTGTGCGGATATCGTTAGAATGTCCAATTTATGTATGTTTGTATTATAAAGAGACCGTGTGTTAGTCAAAGTACGGCTAAATGTAGGTGGCTTAGCCAATGGTGCTCCATGCAGAAGCCAAGGTAAGGTGTGTGTTGGCTAAGCATTCTCAATGTGCAAGATGGCTCCAAAGAACTTGATTGTCGACGGGACTTGGTGGTAAAGTGTTGGAAATGATAAGTGTTGTTTTTGGCAGTGATAATTTCATAAATATGGTATTTTGACTTTCCGAGTAATTAGAGGTGGTAATCTTAACTCAATACCCTTAACTTATCCATAAATAAATGGATTGAGTACCTATATTACTTAATGCAGGTTTTACAATAGGTTGAATAATATAATTCATTTTAATTAAATGAGTTAAGATGAATTACAAATGAATACCCATTAACTTGAATACTTGTCTTTTTATTAAATTTCAAAAGTAATAAAATTAAATAAATATATTAATATACCAAAAAATACACACAGATGCACTTATACATCAAAACATACACACACATACACTAATATACCAAAAACACATACATTAATACACCCCCGCCTATGACCTGCAACTCACGATCCAGTTTGCGACCCATAACCCATGGACCAACCCATTACCCACATGTAAACCCATGACACATAGGCTGACCTACGATCCATGACCCATGACCAAACCGATCCGACCCAATAAGTGTGTATTTTGGTGAATAATTTTGGTGTATTTTTTTTTGTGTTAGTGTGTGTGTGTTTTGGTGTATTACTGTGTATGTTTTTGATATATTAGTATGTATTCATATTAAAAATTTTAATTATTTTATGGATATGCGTTCATATTAAGAGTTTTAAATATTTTATGGATTAATTAGTTTAACCCAACCCGTATTATCCAATCCATATAACCTGTTTATTAAACTAGTTGAAAATGAATTAGATTTATTTTGCACCCAACCCATATTGAACCAATCCATAACCAATTCAACCCGCTCATTTGTCACATCTACGTGCAACTAATGTCCGTTATTGTCACTTTGGTTTGCATTCATAATGCTTTTATAAGGAGGTGCTCCGCGAAGGGTTACTTGACACTCTAAAGTAAGGCACAACCCCAATAATGCTTGTCATGGAGGGTTACAAGGCATATAAAGTCCGAGTCTCGAGAAATGTGAAATCTGTCATTTTCTTGTCTGCATTCCTTCCCCCCATATTACCAAAAAAAAAAAAGGCTCCCTGATATTAAAACTTGTTTATTACAAATTTCACCAGTATTAAGCAAAAGAAAAATTAAGAATAACAACCTCTTTGAGTGGTAGGTTCATAAACTTCTTATCATCTAAAGCAACATTCGTCTAAAGCAATAGAATTTTTTTAAAATATCCACTCAATATCAACTAACAATATTTCATGTCTTCAATTCCGTCTAAAGCAATTTAGTATGAGAGACGAAAGAGATTTTTTGAGAAAGAGTTTATGGGAGAGAAAAATAGTACAAAGATATATATATAGAGAGAGAAAGAGAGTAAAGAGTTACCCTCGAAGAAAAAGAGGCAGGGAGAGATAGTGTGATTGACGACGAATGTAACGGCTTTGAAGACAGAGGCAAGAGAGACAAGAACTTATTCCGTTAAAAGAGTTTTTTTGGGTTTGGATAAGATAAAAAGTTTTCATTGAAAATTTGATATAGAATTTAATAAATTTTGTCTTAATTTAATATAAGTTTGGATTCAAGATTAAAGAAATATTTTGGATAGTTGAGTCAAATTTTAATATAAGTAAGAATTAAAGATACTGTTTGTTACAGTTGAGATTTTATTGTGTAGTATAAGTGGGGGGTTAAAAGAAATTGACACACGTGCCTATACCAAGGGTAATCAAAGAGGGTGAGTAGGATAAGTGGATATGATGGAAGGAACTCGAGTAGCTTGTTAACGAAGGGACGAACTAGTTGGGCAGAGGGTAGGTGAAAAATACTCTCACCAGCCAGACAATCATCATCCACAGTGGGCAAGTAATGTGGGCATTTATAGCATAGTGTTTGGGTAGGTCGAGCTGTCCAAAAGGCTGCTCGCCGCAACCCTCTATCACCCGTGCAAACCCACAACCGCCTGGACCGCGACGATATCGGTGGTCGCTAACGCAAGCCATGCGTTCCAACATTAACTAGACAGATGTGATGTTTTTTCAAACGCAAGCTAGACGTAACCCTGAGGAAGGTGTAACAGGCAAGGCGAAAGCAGGTTCCCAAGGTTTACAACTAGTCACCGTGGGATCATGACCTCGAGAGGGCCATGTCCGCGATGCCCTCAGCGCACTCCTACCCGGGGTCTTTCTTTCCCTCTCTAGACCCTTTCTCGAGACCTTTGTCGAGGTGCCAAATAGAGGAAAGTTACATAATTTTGGTCCTTCAGCCATCAATCCACATGTCCTATCATTTCATATGTTGATCCAGGCCAATAACCCCAATTACTTTAAGAGTCTCTCCGAATTTCAGTCAAGCACATCCTAGTGGGTAGTGAGCTATCATACACTGGGAGGTCTGCTTGAGCAGATTAAACCTTTGAGACCCTACCCCAGGCCAGGTTGACAATTATGCTCACCCACCCTATTGCTTTGTTCTCTCTTAAAGAGGGTCACACTCCCCTGTCCTTAGGAGGGAACACCTTTTAGGTCAATGGGCTAGTCGAGCAACGACATCCGATAAGTCGAGGATATCATTTCTTCGGGGGAGGCGAGTGCCGCTGAGGTTATCCCATACTTTTGCGATTTCACTTTTGTCCACCCTTGGTGAATGATCCACTTTTTTACTTCTAATGCGATGGGATGTATATCACTCTATTGTGATGTCGTGCTTGAAGGTGTCGCCCATGGGCGCCGCCCCTAGAGACGTTGCGCCTGAGGTGTCACACATGACATTGTTATTTATATCAATTCAATTGACATTGTTAGACGCCATTTTCATATTAAACGATAATTGTTGTTACTTATTTTGTTTTGGTGAAAACATATGTCTTGAATTTTTTTAATACTACACGTAGAATCCTCGTCAGAGTCACGGGGGATTGTGTTTTGACGAGGCTCTCCTCCAGTCATGTGGGACACAGGTGAAATTAGTGGTAAAGAAATGCACCTGACAAAATCTAATACTATTGGTGGTCAAACATTACTTATTACTCCTATCTAGCCCTCCTACCACGCAACCTAAGACTTTATTGAGCAGTGGTATAAAGAAAGTTATAATGATGTGGATGTGGATGTGGATAAGATTAGGATATCTCATGTCAGTATGTTTTTTGTTGGTTAAAATATTTTATTATAATTAAAAATATGAATCCTAAATTAGACCATGAAATTCAAATAATTTGAATTATTATATAAATGGAACCCATATGTTTTGGTACAAATAATTCAAAAAAAAAAATTATGGTTGAGAATTATTTTAATTATATGGTATTCATATTTTATGTTACATAAGAGCAATATTGTTCAGACATAATTTATAAATTTAATTATTGTGATTATTAAATTATTAGTAAATCTCAATATTTTTATTATCACTTTAATTATTTTCCTATCTACTAACATTCAATAATACTTTAATCTCTCAGGTGATAGAAAAAAAATTGACAAAATAAAACCGAATTGAAATCTCGGTTGTTATCCTTAGATCTCCTTAATAACAAGTGACGTCATTTTTATTTTATCGATAAAATTATATTTTTCAAATTTATTTATCAAATATAGTATCATAAATAATTTAATAAAAATTTTATGCATTAACTGTTTGATATAAGTTAATGGAGCTCTGCGATCTAGTTATCTATACCTTTTTCGATCAGAGAAATTTCAAATCCCATAACGGGAGGGATGGATTTGGGTTTGGGATAAGTTCACTCCTCATTACTTGGATTTTAAATATTAATTTGATTTATTTAATTTTTTAATTATAATCATTAAATAGATAATAAGTTTTAATAAATACTAAAATTCATTGTTAAATCAATGAGAGTGATTGAACAAGTTAGTATTTTAAATCAATGTAGCATTACTCCAACACTACCGGAAAAAAATAATGTCAAATTAAATTTATTATTTTAAAGATCAATTTATATATTTTAAAAAAACTATAATTAATTTAAATTATTTATGTCTATCACGAATAACTTTAATAGAGTTAAATGACAGTAATATGGGATATGGATCCCGGTCCTCTAATTGACCAATCCCGTGGTCCACGGACGGCTCTGGTCCTTGGGGTCAGGTTCAGACTATACGATTGCATTATTTTTCTGTAACATCTCTAGTCTTGTCTTGTCTATTTGTACCACCCTCATTTGTATGGTTGTGTGTGCACCACAAGGATCAAAAACTTCAAAAGAGTATTTAACGTGATAATATGCACAACTTCTAAATTTAAACGTATTTAAATTCGAATTTTAATAATTTTTTAAAAATAAGTTATATAAATTTATTTTTCATAAATATTTTAATCTCAGTATGAATTGATCTACTTTTAACTAAATAAAAAAAATAATTAGTCAAAAATACATATAAATTCGCTCAGACACCAATAAACAAAAAAAAACATGAAAAAAAATGGAGACAAGGATGTGGTGTACCCATAAAAAATTTTGATGCTATACTCAAATTGTATAAGAGCCATTTTTGTTTGATGCATATTTAATCCATTAATTTTAATTAAATAAATTAAAATAATAAAATAAAAATTTTACACATGTAAAGATTTAATTGAACGCAAAAATAAATAAATGCATATAGATTTATTATTTCTTGCATAAAAGTCGTCACTAATCATGATTCACATTTTCTTGAATTTAAGTTTTAAATAAAAAAAATTATTTCAATGTAAAATACAGAGTCAAATACTAAACTTTCTACTCCTTTTTGAAAAAAAATAAAAAATATTGTAACATTCTTTCAAATATTTTTCTCTTCTTTCTTCCCTTTCTCTCCAAAGCCCTTCCCCGATTAATAAATAAAAGCATATAGATTTATTGTTTCTTGCATATAAGTCGCCTCTAGTCATGATTCAATTTTTTTTGAATTTAAGTTTTCAATAAAAAATTATTTTGATGTAAAATACAGAGTCAAATACTAAACTTTCTACTCTCTCTCTCTCTCTCTTTTAAAATTATAACATTCTTCCAAGAAATTTTCACTTCATTTGTTTTAAATTCTTTTATTTTTCTCTTCTTTCTTCCGAATCTTTCCAAAAGCTCTTCCTCGATTAATTTTTCTTCCTTCCCGATGACTTTTCCTTCTTATTTTTTGCCATTTTAATTTTACGTCCAAATTAATTTCAATCAATGAAATACTCTATTAATCAATGAATGTAATAATGGAAATTATATTAAGACAAAGACTTGTTCTAATCTTATTATACTAATTATTGTCCGTGCCGGAAAGCATGGAGTTATAAAAAAACTTATCAATCATAAATATATTTTATATTTACACCCAAAATTATATCACAAACATAAATGAAAGAGAAAGGAATTTAAACACTGATTGTAATAGGAGTGAACGGTGATAGTGGCGTTGGTGGACGGTGATGATTGTGGTGGGAGACGACGACCATGGTGGGTCTAAAAAAAGTACCAACTTCCAAAGTTCCTTAATTTTATTTATCTAACTTATTAGGGTGGGTCTAATCGAAATAATTCAAAAAATATATATATAAAACATATATAGGTAATAAAATTCATGGTGGCCTTGGCCCTCACCTCCCTCCGCCACTACAAATTCAAGCATAGTCATGTTTTTGAATCAATTAATAAGTTAAATAAAAATAAAAAATAAAAAAGTCTTATCTTTCATTGATGATCGATTTTGAGTTTGATTGCGGGGCATCATCTTAGTATAATTGAATGCCCCTTGACTAGAGATTTCTACTAAAATTATAGTAGGAAGTTTGCATTTTGTCAATGACAAGAAACTAAAGTTATTCAAAAGACAAATGGGCGTTGTAGTGTGATTTGGCGGCAGATTGTGTTTACCATCAACCTAGGTAACAATTACGTTTTGGTGCTACCCAGTCCCAATCCTTTTTGTTTTAGCAAACAAAACGGTAGGTATACGTGTACATTTTGATACCGATGGAATTGACTAATTTTTCTTCTAAATTAATACGTTAATAATATTTTAGATTCAAATGACGCGTTATTTTCGGGAGTTTCAAAGTTCAAATCTTATAAGACACATCTGAATTAACCTCGTCCACTAATGGTTTTGATTAAGTTGGTAGATTTTTTAAGTGAACTGGTTTTTCTCTTGGCTAGAAAATATTGCTTTAAAATAAACAACTAGTGGGTGATTTGTAATTTGATAGTGATGGAATTGACTAACTTTTATTATCGATTAATCCATAAAGGTGGTGTAGATGACAACGTCTCAAAGAGTTATTATCACGATATTTTAATTCTATTTAATAACCTAATGGATTCCGATACAAGTGATTTGTCGATGATTTTGTGTATTCCAAATTTTTGACGTAACTATTAACACATGGCGGAGACAATTCTCCTTTTGCCGAAAAATTCATATTAATCCTTTGAACTTTCTAAATGGGTTAAGACTTTACGATATGATTAAGAAATCCCACTTGCCCACCATGATGTGTATGCTTGCCAGTGGCCTTTGGTTTAGAGGTGGATTGATGCCAATTGCCAATTGTCTTAGTTAAAAATACAGAGATTTCTCCCCCTGATGTGTGTCCTAATTTATTTTATCTTCAAAGTTTTTGGCACTTATTATGTACAGGCAATTGCATTGAAATTATCACATAGGGTGACATTAAGGAGTATTGTATACATTAAATCAAGTTTGGGTGAAAAGAGATTCAGATCATCTTCAATACATTTTTTCTTCAATTTTCTTTTTAACACATCATCCACTATTAATGAAAGAGTGACTCACTTATACATAATGAGTCTCACTTGAATATATGATAGATGATGTGCTAAGAAAAAAATTGAAGAGAAAATATATTAGAGAAAATCTTACTCCGATGAAAAGCGGTGGGATATACATATAAATTTTTTCTTTATTTTCACAAAATCCTTAGTTGAGATTCAAATAAGCAATCTTACGAGTTACGATTATTAACTTGACACTTTATCTCTATATTAGAATCTCCCTTTAAGATATTTTTGTACAGAATTTTACCTTTAGGAAGATGCCCGATGTGGATAGAGTTTTCACCCATAAACTTTTTTTTTTTGTTCAACAGTCAGGAGTGTCCAATCTAATTTATGCACATTTCGATTAATCTCCTCCTAAATTCGGTAAAAAATAAGCTAATTTATACGGAGATTAGGAGATTAAGATACTGGCTTCACCAAGAAACATTGTGCGAATAAAAATGTCTTCACAAGTATCTGGCCCGGCTGTCCATTGACTAAGAAACTGAGTTGTGAACACGCCAAGGTCAAGTTTGTTTGACGAAAGGAAAGGCGATCAATAATTAGGGGTGCAACTCAGGCGGGTTGGATGAATTAGACAATCAACTTTAACCCAACGCTAGGTACATAATCTTCAACTATAACCCTAATCTTAACCCTATCTCGGGTTAGGGAACTCTACCCGAGTACTGTTCAAGATTAATTCGGGCGGGTTCGGGTTGAATTCGGATTAATGGTTTCGGGCTGATTTTGAGTTACTTTACGATTCAATTCAGGTAGAGTCCAAAATAAGTTTCTTGTTTTAAACCTAATACATATAATACATAATATTCACCTAAATTAACAACTAATAACTTCAACCAAGTTTTTAAGAAAGATTGAGACAACGAGAGAGGCAAAGAGATCGAGAGAGACAGAGCGCGATAGAACAAAAATGAAAAATCAGTGCTAATGCTTTATATATATATACATATATATATTGTTATTATAATAACAATAATAATAATTTTTTTTAATTTGTCGGGTTCGGGTTGAACTCGGGTTCACGAAACCTTAACCTGAGCCCAACCCAAATTGAATTCGGGTTGGAGTTTTCTGACCCAAGTTCAACCAAAGTATTAAAAACCCTTATCCAAGCCCTTATTTTTTCGGGTTGAAATCGGGTTGCCCAACCCAAGTTACACCCCTATCAATAATGAATTTTTAATGGGTTACGCATTCAACCGACCTTAATTGTCTACCTTACAATATTTTTCTATTTTTCTTACACTTTTCTTAATAAATCATGTAATGTTACGCTTGTTCTGTTGAGTAGAAAAAGACGAACAATACTATATATTGGGCTCATGGACAAATTTTTGGGATGAAAACAGATCTTTTTGTTAAACTGCAAAGTTAATGTCCCTCAAAATGACGTCGTTTTACACATTCTGTCACTGTACAATGGAGGATCCATCATCGATTAGTGATGTTCATGAGTTTTTTTTTTTTTACAATGGTCATGTGTGAGGATAGGTCAAGTCACTACACATTTTTTCTCACAATTCAAAGACTAATGGCAACATATATTTGTCCTCGTAAACCAAATGCAAATCAACAAAAAGTAAACAAAGCAATAATTCAAAAGTTAGGCATTGACAAACACCACTAGTACACAAATTTCCAAGGTAATTAACACAACCTGGTCCCCATATTTGGCTTTAACTATTTGTTTTCCTTCAGTAAAAAATTTTCAACTTTGTCCCCTTATTGTTGAATAATGTGATTGTGGGCTAATTGCAACTTCTAGTAGTGGTAATAAATAAGCCATAACTAGTTTGATTAGATTCCCACTCAAGTATTAGATTTCGTGTCGGTTGGGTTTTATTTGAATTGACTAAAATGTATAAATAATTATCTTTCAACTCGTTAAGATAATTTTGATAATATGACTCCGGTGATTACTATCTTGAGATTCTAAAATATTATGTGCATATGAGTTTACATAGTAGCTATGAGTTTGAAGAACCCGTGATTTGCTGATTATAAAAAAAAAATAGTTAATTTTAGTACTCTTGTTAAATTAGACTATTGACCTTTAATCAATAGGGGTTGACTGTAATTTCTGAAACTATGAGGGACAAAGTACAATATATGTAACATCAAGTTTAATTTTCACAAATGACCCTTTTTGATGGTAAGATTGCAACGCCTTGACCAAGTATGCATTATTGAAAAGGATTATCGGTGGCCGGTTCTTTACGGCATAAGGTTTCTATATATATACATATTTATAATATAAAATATGACAGATTTTAATAAACTTATTCGATAGTTTTAATAGACTCATCTAACGGCTAACATCTCTCTCAAAATCATTCACATTATACCGTGTCTTCAATCACGAATTCCCTCTACCATATGTATATATAGGAACACGTGATCAATTGTGTTACTGTGAATGTTCACTATGTCACTGTCAATGTCATTGTAGTTGGAACGGAATAAAAAGAAGAGGAAGAAATTTAAGAAGATAGAGGGACAAAAGAGAGTAGAGGAAGAAAAGAAATATGGTAATTGACCAAAGAGAGAGATTAAGGAGACTCATAAATGTGCTACGGATCACATATCTAATATGTTGTACATACATATCCTTAATGACTTAATAAATTGATAATTTGTCCTTCTTGCCAAAAAAGCCATTAGTATATTGTAATGAGTTCCACTTTTCATAGGTTATAAATCTTGTCACATGAAAGTAGATAGAAGCTCATGAGTCATGACCAAGAAAGGGTTAAAAACCATGACTATGATAATTTTGGGCCTTGAAAAAATTCTTGAGCCTAGGTCAATTCATTAAGGTCCAACTAACTACTATTACGTTTTCACCCAATGGATTCAAATCCTAACAAAAAAAAAAATCAAAATAAACCCGAGTGCTATTTGATCAAATGACAAAGATATTATTAAGAAAATGATGAACTTTTTAAGGAAGACTGGACAATAATTTATGAATAATGTTGTGCACACCACTTTTGTGCACCACTTCACTTACACCACCTGGCGTGACACAATCACAATCATCGAATATTTGATAAAATTTTATAGGACCTACAAATCTAATGGGGTATATTGAGGTAGTATACAAAGGTGGTGTAGGAAGGTTGTATATGTAACATTGTTGATAATTTGTTGATACCAAGCATTCTATGTTCTTCAAAATCAGGATGGGGCCGAAGTGTTCAAAACCTTGAGTTCCATACTTTTGGACCCTACAAAATAAATAATTGGGCCTTGATTGGTATTGGGCCACCTTCAATAAGGTGCAATTTAGGTAGTATTATTAGCTTTTCAGGCTAAAAGGGGGAAAAACCAAACGAGCACCACTATTTCATTGTCAATGGGTTGGGTTGGGCTGGTCCGGCAAGTAGATTAGTAAGCCATTGGATTTATCTGGAAGGCTCATCACGGCCAGTACCACAGACAATGGGTTGAGCTAATTTCACTAACACTCCTTAGAAAACAACTTAATTACAGGATATCTCTTATAATTTCTAAACTATCACTGCACACCCTTTTTTGTAAATATGATATAATAAAATACAATACAATTCAAATACCAAAAGATAAACAAACTGAGTTTTATTTTTAACAATTGAGACTGTTTTAAAATAAAATTTTAAAATTAATCTGATAGCTAATATTAATACCTCAAATTTAATAGAAAAAATAAGTTCATAAAAGTCTATTTAGAATAACTTTTTAAAAGTACTTATAGAATTTATAATTTTACATAAATATTTTTTACAAAAAAATGGCATTTAAAACTGTTCCACCACCACCACTACACCACTACCCCCACCGCCCCAACACCATCAACACCACTGCCACCATCGCCCCACCACCACCACCACCACCACCACCATCACCGCCACCACCCAACCACCATTTCTGCTATAACAACCACCATCATTGCAGCCGCCACCCCACCACCACCATCATCCCCACTACAACCACCCCCACCATCACCGCCACCACCGTTATCGCCACCTTACCACCACCGTCACTGTCTCACCATCACCTCTACCACCATCACCCCCTACCACCCCACCACCACTATCACTGTTGTCATCCACAACTGTCACCATCAGTAATGGTTGTTGTCACCCACCACAACTATCATTGTCTCTCATCACTCGTCTCCACTGCAATCGGTATTTAAATATGATATAATAAAATACAATACAATTCAAATACCAAAAGATAAACAAACTGATTTTTATTTTTAACAGTTGAGATCGTTTTAAAATAAAATTTTAAAATTAATCTGACAGCTAATATTAATACCTCAAATTTAATAGGAAAAATAAGGTGCTAAGGGTCTATTTGAAATAACTTTTTTGAAAATACTTATAGAATTTATAATTTCTCCCAAGTATTTTTTACAAAAAAATGGCATTCAAAATTGTTATACCACCACCACCCCCACCGCCCCAACACCATCAACACTACTACCACCATTGCCCCACCACTACCACCTAACCACCATTTTTGCTATAACAACCACCATCATTGCAATCGCCACCACCACTGTCGCCACCCCACCACCACCATCACTCATTGCCCCACCACCACCACCGCTACCACCATCATCCCCACTACAACCACCCCCACCATCACCGCCACCACCATTACTGTCACCTTACCACCAACGCCACTATCTCATCACTACCTCTACCACCATCATTCTCACTACCCCACCCCCACCACTTTAACCATCACCACTCATCATATTATTTTTATATTGATTATTACTGTTACCATCACCGTTACTATCACCACCACTATCGCCACCTTACCACCACCGTCACTGTCTCACCATCACCTCTACTACCATCACCCCCTACCACCCCACCACCCCACCACCACTATCACTGTTGTCATCCACAACTGTCACCATCAGTAATGGTTGTTGTCACCCACCACAATTATCACCGTCTTTCATCACTCGCTCCACTGCAATCGGTATTTAAATTCCTTTATCTTTGTAATTTAATTTTTGGTGTATATACAAATTTGTTTTTTGATCATTTTATTTATTACTTCGTGCCTTCAGGCACAAAAAATAACTAGTCTATATAACAAAGTACAATACAATTCAAATTTCAAAAAATAAACAAAATAACTTTTATTTTTCGCGGTTGAGATCCCTTTAAATTTTACTTTGAAGTTAATCTGACAACTAATATTAACACATCAAATTTAATAGAAAAAATAGGTCTCTAAAGGTGTGTTTGGGATAACATTTTAAAAGTGGTTATATAACTTATAACTTCTCATAAGTATTTTTTTTTTACAAAAATAGTGTCTAGAACTACCTCATCACCACAACTACCCCCCCCCCCCCCCCCCACCCCACCACCACCCCACCACTACCACTATCACTACCACTACCATTACCACTATTACCACCACACTGCCACCACCATACCACCACCATTATTGCCACACCACCACAATTACCAGACCTATTGCCCACCACCATTATCATCATTACCACCACCCCCTCACCCAACCACCACAATCCTACCACCATCACCGCCCCCACCACCACCTATTCCATAACAATCATCATCACTGCCCCATCATCACCACTGTCGGCGCCATCACCATTGTCGTCACCACCACCACTGTAGCTACCCCACCACTAGCCCCACTACCACTGCCCCTACCACTACCACCGCTGTCGCCACTGTTTCACCATCACCCCTACCACCCCCACCCTCATCGTCCTACCACAACGGCCATCATCATTGCCATTCACAATTGCCACTATCACAATCAGTCATTGTTATTCACCACAACCATCACCATCTCCCACCACCACTACTGCCGCCCACCACCACTATCACCGCTCGCCCCCACAACGACTGGTGCTTAAATTCTTTTCTCTTTCCTCTATCTTTATAATTTGATTTTGAATGTAAATACAAATATGTTTATTATTCGTCATTTTTTTTTATTATTTCGTGCATTCAGGCACGAGAAATAACTAATATATATATTTATATTTCACATACTTTCCCAGCTGTTAAAAGTGTTATTGACAATATAACATGTCTTTGATGTTATCAAAAATTTCACATCTGATACCAATTTTGCCCCCTTAATAAAAAATCAAAACAAAAAATTAAAGAAAAAGAAAATCCTTCTTTTATATCACCCTCCTCCTCTCTGTCCCACTTTCTTACAAGTAGGCTACCCAAAAATCATCATAAACCCACAGCACATGGGCAGTATTTTAAGCTAAAAGACATAACTATGAAATGCTTTTGCATTGAAGCAAACTGCATTAGAATCATTATTACAATTCTTAATGCAGACTACAATGACTACAGTGCATCTGATATAGGACATTGTGTGGGAGCAAAGTGAATGGGAAGTAAGTTTTATTATTTTTCATTGACCAAAGACCCGCTAGTGATGTAATCAAAATTGCTGATGTAGACTTGGAGGTTTAGGAAATTGCTAAATCAAACCTTGGTCTTGGGGATAACATATGTCAGCTTCATAGGTGAGACTATTGTGTTCCTTTTTTTCCATTCAACAAATATTTTTGTTGAAGAAGATGAACCGACATAGCGCTCTCTCTCCCTCCCTCGGATATAAAATAGCAACAAAATCAAAACACGCGGCACCAAAAAATCATCAAAAATCCATAGCACCCGAAAATCATCAAACCCCCATAATACTCGAAAATAGATTCTATTTCCAATTCCAAAACAAACTCAAACTCAATTTGTTTTTTGATTTGCATCTTGATTTCATAGTAGAAATTGCAATTGAAACACGAACCCACTAATAGCAAAGAAGGGCGATAGTAGTAGGCAGTGATTTTGCCCCTATTAGAAGCATCTTGGTCTCTATTTTCATCTCTTTCACACATTGAAACCTCCCCGTACTGCTGCACCACCACCACCGACTATCACTCGCACATTACTTGCCCCACCAATCATACACTACAAAACTCTTCTTCTTCCTCCCTATTTGAAACTCTTTTCACACCTAGATCATAACCTCTCACAAGCAATGTTATTAGAACCGGATTAGACTGGCGCTTCAAACAGGTGAACCGGAGTCTAGACCGGTCCAATTCTTGAGTTAGACCGCATATGCAAGCAAATCAGTTGTGAACCACTAAACTGGCCAATTTTTGATAACATTGGTGAACTGAACTGTTTGTTCAAACTAGATGATTGAGATTTCAAGTGATATAAAAAAAATTCTTTTTTTTTGGCCTTTTTAGCCCTAAATCAAAAATTTACTTCTTCGTCTCTGTCTCCATTGAACTATAGTCGAGTGGTCTTTGTCTTCCTTTGGTGGAGAATACGAACATGCAACTCAACCCAATGGCCCAAATCGACTTCAATCGAACGTAGCATAGAGGCAGAACGAGTTCTTCAGTCTGTCCTCTTCAATTCTTCTCCTTCTCCATACACAGTGCCTCTCCCTATAGACACACACACACACACACACACACACACACACCTACTAGTGCTTGAATCTAAAGACACTATATTTTTGGATAAATTACACGGACACTCCCTGACTTTTGACAAATGACACTCGGACCCCAACGACGTTAGAAATGAAAATTGCTAACAGAAAATGCAAAATGACAATCTTACCCTACTTTTGTTATCACAAAAAAAAAAAAAAAAATTTGATAATTCAATTCAAAATCAAAATGACTATAATAGCCTTGTAAAATATGTTCGTACTGAACCAAAACACCATTCGTCACATCTAGAGAGAAGGCAAGAGAGAACCCAAATCAGGCAAGAGAATTAATTCAACCCCAAATCGTCTTTGATAGATTCATGCGTTGATTTAACCCAAATTGTGCATACTCCACTCCAAAATCAGAGAAATCCAACCTAAACCACTATCACCATGCTTGAATCAGAGAAATCCAAACCCTGAACCACTATCACCATGCTTGAATCAAAGAAATCCAAACCCTGAACCACTGTCACCATGCTTGAATCAGAGAAACCCTAACCCTAATCCCCCATCATTTTTACTTGTTTCAAAAACACAAATCTGTAAGGCATTGTTGTCCTAACCTAGAAAGGGCGAAGTCTGGATTTGGCTCTTCATCTTCTACGAAGCATCTCGTTTAAGGCATCTTGGTTCTTCATCTTCTACTAAGCACCTCGTTTAAGGCATCTTCTTTTGACTCTTCAATCCATCATAGGTTTGACACTTGTCATTTTTTGGCACATCTCTTTTTCATTTTTCATTATGTTGGCACATCTATTTTTCATGTTTTAGTTACCCAATAAGAGACATTGTTGTTCATCGTAAAAGATATTGTTGTCCACCAATCCTTCCTTATCTATTTTCATTTTTTGGCCATTTAAAGGTTCTGCAGAAATGGATGAGCTCATTTAAAGGAGCATGACATTGTTGTTCATTTTAACAACTCTATTTTCACCATTAATAAGGTCGACCTTGATAGGAATTGCTGTATGGATATGGTAATAGATGTTGCAGAAGTTACCATGAGTGATAGTTTATCGAAGGTAATGATTGATATTACAGTTAATAGGCCAGATGGTAGTGGAAAACTTGTACTTGATGGCGATGAACAGTTACAGGAAATGTTTTTTTTGTATAGAAATTGTAAGGAGATACTTGTATTTGTGAATGTTGAAGTTGGGTCTCAGGTGAGACTGTCACCTCCTCCAGATGTAGGAATAGGCGAAGAGCCTAATGTTGATGACAATGAACCTAATGTTCAAAATGATGACACGGATGCAAATAGGCATGAAGTTAAGCATGACATTGTGGATGAACATACGGGTGGTAGTGGTGAAAATGATGACAGGGGTGCAAATAGGCATGAAGTTGATGATGCGAATGATGACAATGTTTATGGTTTCAGTTCTGAAGTTGATGATTGAATAGTTGATGGTGATGATGCCCCCAATGTTAGTTATGAGTACAATGATGATACCATCAACACACAATTAGATGAAAACTGTGACGATGAGTTTTCTGATTATCAATCAGGGGATGAAGGATATGTTAGTAATACAAATTCTGAGGAACTTGAGGTTGACGTGGATGAAACACATACAAGGGGTAGGAAAAGGAAGTGCAATGTCAGTGATACTTCAAGATTTGGAGTGGAGTTTAGTGTTCCTGAAGATGGAAACACTGATTGAGACTTTTGTGTGGAGATGTTGTTTGAAAATGTTGACTTGTTTAGAAATGCATTGAAGGATTATAAAATAAAGATAGAGATAAAAGTAATAAGGAAGAAAAATGAGAGGATTAGAGTTACCATTGAGCGCACTACTGAGGGCTTCTAGTGGAGGAGTCATGCATCTCCTTTACTAGATCAACCTACTTTTAAAGTAAGGACTTACAATAAAGATCACAACTGTGTCAAGTATAGGAAGGTGTCTGAAGAAAACTCTACTTGGATTGCTAAAAAGTTTAGAAGGGAGATAAAAAACAACCCAACGATGACCTTAAAAACTTTACAATCTGAGTTGCAGGATAAGTGGGAGATTGAGGCCAACCCTAGTCAGTTATATACGGCTATAGAAAAATAGGATCATCATGAAAAATCTTTTGGATTACTACTAGTATGTTAGGGAAGTAAGGAGGAGTAACTTTGGGAGTGTCATTAAACTTGATTATTTCAAGAAATCTGCAAGTGATAACCCATTGTTCAAGAGAATTTTCATTTCTTTTGCTGCACTGAAAAATGGTTTTAGGGCAGATTACAGACCTTTTATTGGGGTTGATGGTTGTCACCTAAAAGGTGAATTTGGTGGAGTTCTAGTGGTTGCAGTGGCTCTTGATGGGAATAAAGGTTTGTTTCCAGTGGCATATGGAGTGATTGAAAGTGAAAGGACAGAAAATTGGGGATGGTTTCTTCAAAATCTACATGATGTCATTGCAGCAGCGGATAGGACCAAGTCTTGGACCTTTATCTTAGACAACCAAAAGTTATGCTTCTAACTTGTAATTTCCTAGCCATTTAGTTTCATTTTAATGTCTTTTCTGATTTGTCATTATTGTTTCTTTTTTCTTGTTTCTTGTTTCTTGTTTTGGTCGTTATTGACACTCTAGGGATTAGATAAAGTGTTTCCTAGAAGTAAACATAGAAGATGTTGTAAGCATCTCTATAACAACTTTAATCCTAAATTCCCAGGATTACTACTTAGGATTTATTTCTGGAAGGTAGCTAGGGCCTATACTAAGATGGAGTTTAGGGAAACCATGGATAAAATGAAAGATTTGAATTGTGATGCATATGATTGGCTAATGAATATTCCTGTACACACATGGGCTAGGCACACATTTGACCATATTATTAAAGAGTAACCACATAACCAATAATTTATGAGTCATTTAACAACTGGATTGGTTTACAAAGATAGAAACCAATTCTAACATTGTTAGAGGGATTAAGGTGCAAGTTAATGGTGAGGCTGCACAAAAGAAAAATGAAGGGGAGTCTTTGGGAAGGTCTTGTTACAAAGAATATTTGACAAGAACTGAACGAGATGGTAAAGAAAAGCATGCAGTGTAATGTGCTTCGGGCTAGAAACTTGGAGTTTGATATTCGTCACCAGGAGATAACATACCCTATTAATTTAACCACTAACAAATGTGCTTGCGTAGAAAGACAAATTACTAGGTCCCTTGTGTTCATGCAGTAGCAACAATAAGTTCTCAAAGGGATAATATTGAGATGTTTTGTGCTGCTTATTTAACAAAGGAAAAATATATGTTGGTTCATGGGGATATCATACATCCAATTACTGACCATAAGATGTGGGCTCTAATTAGAGAAACTCTCTATCCACCACCTCTACGCAAGTTACTTGGAAGGCCTCGAAACAATTGAAGAAGAGCTACAGATGAACCAGCAGCTGGCACAAGTGAAATGAGCAAGGGGTAGACAATTAGGTGTCAAATTTGCAAGCAACTAGGTCACAATAAACAAACTTGCCAAAGAGTACCTGTCAAAGGAAAAGGCGCAGCTCAAGTAATTTTTAATTATGTCCATAATAAATGAAAATTTTGGTCCAACATTTTTTCAGGTTTATGTATTTTTGTATGCAGCAAACTGTACCAACACCACAATCACAACAATGCTCTCAAGCTGGTGAATCTAAAATTTCTATATCACATGAAGGAATTGATAATCCTATTAGGCGAATTGGGGTAGACAATCAGGTCAGTGAAGGGACAAACACTCAAGCCAGTGTAAGGGCAAATGTGAATGGCAGTTGACTTCTTTTGGAATGTGAATTGTGTCTTTTTTTTGTATGACATTTTGGATATTGACTTGTGAATGGTGTACATAGCTAGCATAGGAATGTGAATGGTTCCTTTTTTGTGACATTTTGGATATTGACTTTGGAATGGTGCACATAGCTAGCATAGGAATGTGCATGGTGCACATTGCCTTTTTGACTTATTAGTCCTATTAGTGTTTTTTTTGAGATTCTGATGGCAGTTTTTGATTAGTGTACTATGTACACAAACAACTATTGTATTGATACTATTACAATGTATTGAAGCCACTACATAGTTAGCATAATTCCAAAAGCCAGTACATATTTCATAATCTTGATTTCAGCTCATTACATATTTAGCACAATTCCAAAAGCATACATAAGACATGCACACCACCTACATAATAGGTAAAACACAACCTAACATTACATATGGGACTACATCACTGCAATTTCTAGTTCTTGCTTATAGACATGACCATATCAAATAGTTGCATTACAAGCATTACAAACACAACTAACACTGCAACGATGACGGCCTTCAAAAGTGCATGTGTGTCCTAGGCGTTATGACCCCTTTCTGAGCTAGAAATTCATCGTAGTCCATAACCTTGTTCAGCACATGGAGGCATTATAGTTAACTGGGGATAACACCAAGCAAATAACTTGCACCCCCTTTCTCACAATTGAAATACAATCTCCCTTTTGATGGCTTCTCGGTTTCCACTATCCTTATTGCTACATTCTTCCCACAATTACATTGTGTTCCAAAAAACCTTAAATCCAACATCTCATGTCCTCCAAATCCTTCTCCGTTCCCACCTCCAAATCCTTCTCTGTTCCCACCTCCAAATCTACTACTGGAAGAAGATAACATGTTTTGTGCCTATAGTTACTGGATACAACAAAATACAAGCCATATTATGTCAATGACAGACACACCCTTTGCCTTTTTACATAACAACAGAAACACCCCTTCTGATAACACTTGCTATAACAGTGAGACTCTATTCACATCTAACACAGACAATGCATATATATAATGTTGTTATTTGTGTATATGTATATCCATTTATAACTGTATACAAAAAAAATAGATGGACATAGAGATATAGAGGTAAAGAGATATGGAGGAAGACAAATAAATAAGAGAACCCTTACCTACCAAATGAGAAGGTTTAGGAGAGGAAGATGGGCATTTAAATGAAAAGGGAAGGGTAAAATTGGCATTTCAATAATCACTTTGAAGTACAATGGTTTTGTAGACTTTGACTTTTACCAGATGGGGGCATTATTGGAATTATAATAGATTTTTTGGCTGATGTCATTATATTCCATTAACATGTCTAACGTCTGTCAAGTATAAGGGGCCTAGATATAACGAATTTCAAATGTGAAGGGGTTCGAGTGTCATTTGTCAAAAGTCAGTGGGTGTTTGTGTAATAAACAAAAAAATCAGAGGGTGTCCGTGTATAATAAACAAAAAAGTCAAGGGGTGCCTTTTTTTTTTTTTGGCCTTTTTTGCCATAAATCAAAAATCTACTTTGTCTCTGTCTCCGTTGAACTGTAGTCGAGTGGTCTTCGTCTTCCTTTGGTGGAGAATACAAACATACAACTCAATCCAATGGCCCAAATCGTCTTCAATCGAACGTAGCATAGAGGCAGAACAGGATCTTCAGTCTGTCCTCTTCAATTATTCTCCTTCTCCATACACAGTGCCTCTCCCTATATATATATATATACATATACACTAGTGCTTGAATCTAAAGACACTATATTTTTTTACACAAAAAATGAATGAAGAAAAATTGTCGTACAATCAACACAAAAAATGAAAATATCAGAAAAATTGTCGTATAATCAACACAATCAATTGTCGTTCTCTTTAAATTCAATTGGACAAACATACATACAAATGTTACTGAGGCCACAGATCGTTCTCTTTAAATTCAATTGGACAAACATACTTACAAATGTTACTGAGAACATAAAGGACCCAAACCCCACAACCCATGCAAAAGGGACCAACCATTTCAAAATGAACAAAAATTGTTATGTGAATTTCATCAAAAAACATGCAGGTCAACCCAATTCTATGACCAGAAGTAATTGAATTCGTTCTTGGACTTCAAAATGGAGTTTTTCTGTAAGTATTTTGAACCACAACCAACCAAATTAAACCTTCCACCTCAGTTCATAATTGTTCAAGTACATAGAAAAACAACCAGACCATCCTAACCTTGTTTGATTGCAAAATTAAGTTTCCAAAACATAAAACTTCACTTTATGAATTTGGCTCGGGTTCCCTTTTGCTGATTATACCGAAATCGATTTCACTTTCAATGACCAATGATTCACCAATCGTTTACAATGCCACAAATGCCTGTAGATAAAATGAACCTTAAGCACTTAATTCTGATCTTAAATATTAATAAAGTAAAACAAAATTAGCACATTGTTTTTCCTTTGATAAAAGAAATAGTCTAAATTGGGCCATGGATTTATTTTATCAGCAAGAGTTCAGACTCATAAAAGATAAGCACAAACAAAAACACGCAAAGAATTCAACTTTAAAACAATTACCCTTATAGTGGATGTACCCTATATATTGAATATACACAATCTTCTCGAAATTTCTGGGTAACCAAACAGGTTAGAAAGATTGGTTACCCAGAAAAATAAGAAAAGGGAGAGGTACATATACCGATGACGACAAGCGACTGGAGAAGCAACGGTGTAAGACAACGAAGCAAAGCAATAAAACGTTTGGCTCTTCCAATCGCCAATGGATGTCTAACGGTGTGCCTTCCACAATGTCCTGAGCAGTTGCTGGATGTCGCTGAAGGTGGTTGGGCAGAGGTGTAATCAACAACGAAAATCAGAAATAGAGAAAGCGTTGGAGAGATAGAAACGTGTATGTCGATGTGTGTATGTAATAGAGCAGAAAGAGATAAAGAGATAGAGAGGCTGATGTGTTTGTTTAATAGGGGTAGAAAGAGGTAAATGAGGGTGTAATAGGAATCGAGTGCGTGTTTGTGTGCGTATGCGTGAGTGTTCGAGTGCATGTACGTGTGTGATAGGAGCAGAGAGAGGTGGAGAGGAAGACATACCTGGTGCGAAGAGAGGAGGGATGAGAGAAAGAGCATTGGCTTTATAGAGTATGGAGGTGGAGACAGTCGAAAAGGATAAGTCCATTATTCAGAAATTTGTTTGATGCATTGAGCAATTGAAAGGGGCAGGATATTATGGCAGGAATTGGGTGAAATAATTATTTGGAGAATTAATTTAGGGATGTTAATTTTGGAAACTAAAAATGTTGAGCCGGAAAATTTGTTCAAGAGTTAACGTAGTACGTTGGATTGAAACGATCTGAGACGTTAATACATTGAGATAACTTGGGATAACGTCATCCGTTGGATGATGTCTATTTTAGTTACAAAACGATATGTAC
Source organism: Ilex paraguariensis (assembly GCA_963454935.2). Lineage (NCBI taxonomy): Eukaryota > Viridiplantae > Streptophyta > Magnoliopsida > Aquifoliales > Aquifoliaceae > Ilex > Ilex paraguariensis. Next base: position 113,834 of record CAUOFW020000746.1, on the reverse strand, counting down.
CGCTCTTTGTCTCCAAAATTCAAAATCGTTCTACTTTATTATATATTAAAAATTGTCCGTACCCGAAGGTACTATGTACTAAACAAAAAAATCACAAATAATTATTTGTACATTAAGGCAATGTATAACACAAAAAAAAAATGAATAATTACAAAAATGAGAACCCCTCATTAAGCGACAATCAAATTGTGTTGTATCATATTATTTTCGTATTTTTTCAAATTCATGTGAAAAACCCATCATCCGTAACACAACCAATTTAGTTAATTGTATCGAGTGACCTAACACTAACACCACTCACTTATAACACAATTAAACACAACCTATATGTTATATGAAATACATAATTCATGTCTGTTAGGCGCAAGAAATTACTTTTTATCCAATTCACATCCATAAAAAGTAAAATATTGGTCAAAATCATCTTAGTCAATATATGAAAAAGAATTAAGAAAATCATATTTTATAATCTTAAGTCTCTCTCTTAGTACAACAAGTCGAGAAATAAAGAAAATGATAATCTCAAAAAACATAGTATGCCAAATTACTTCACAATTCTAACCAATTAATTCTGCCACCATTGGTCTCTCTTCATTCTCATAACGTCGATCACTTAAATTTGTTAGTTCATATAGCCATCTTGCTTTATCCTAGAGTTGTCAAATGCAGACTGCCAAAGTTCAAGTTTAAGAATAAATAAAAACATGAGGTAGATGCCTACGAAAGTCAAATGGAATTGGATCTCAAAGGCAAAGAAACTACAATGAGTGAAGATCAAAATGCTATTGTCTCCCAAAGTTGAAACAAATTGTCTGGTCCTGAGCTCAACTATTTTTGTTATAATCTCTTGAAAAACCCTTAATCCTAAAAAATGTCAAAACTTAATTTACTTTGAGAAAGAAAAAAATCACATGCGACAAACATGTTATAGGTCACCCCAATCTAAAGAGAATTCTATTCATTATCTATCTGTATCTAGGAACAACTTGTATTTGAAGGTACTATATAACACACAAAAATGAAGCACGGGTCGTATAGTATAAACAATTTATGTGACAATTTATTTTTCTTTCCTTTCTTTAATTACACATTTGAGACCAATTTGGGTCCACTATTTATGTAAAAAAATTTGGAAAATTTTTCTTTGAAAATAGGACCCTTGAAAATTGCACAAACTCTTCTTTCCACTCAATGACCCATTTTCAACAATCTACTCCGACATCTACAAAAAATTCACAAAGCTCACTTTTCACTAAGTTCTACAAATCATTAGTGTTATGATATTTTCTTATCCCAAGTAAAATTCAATTTTTTTCCTTAAATGTAAACTCTTCTAATCTAAGATAAATTTGAAATGTAGACTACATTGGACAAATAGTCATTTACAAAATTTCTTGTCGTTACAAAATCCAAAGCTAATGTGAAAAGTTTTAAAAAGAAAGAGCTTGAGGGAGAAAAAGACATGTTTGTCCATGTTAAAAAAACAACCCTGATCTAATCGATAAGAGCAAGTGAAAAAAACCCATCAAAAAGGGATATAATTTCAACTCATTATACCCACAAAATGGAAAACAGTAAATTCATATCAATCAAAAGAAAAATCAATGGTAGAGTATACAGTAGAAAATCACAATAGCATAAAAATCACAATTTCTAATGAGTAAGCCATATGTTTTTAATTGAATAAATGGAACTAATGGGCTTACCTTTGAGCAAACATGATTCCTTAAGTGCTATAAATCAATTTAGTTTTTTCCCTGCTATGAAATGGATATTAATTATAAGCAAAGCAATGCAAAGAGGTAAAATTATATTATTTCCAAGTGAAGACGACAATACAGCAACATCAGTTTGCAAGATAAAAATACATAGCAACCTTTATGGCTATAAGGACAGCTCTATCCTGTACTCTATGAAATGGAAACTAATAGAACATATAATTCAACCAAGTCATAGACAAGTCTATCTTGCACCATGCTGCCAACTTAGAAGCTATCATAGTTGTTGGATATCTTGCACCATGCTGCCAATTTAGAAGCTATCATAGTTGTTGGATGGTTATAATAGAAGAAAGCAGAGGTAAGCTAAGAGATGACCAAATATAATAAACAAATTTTTAGCAGCAAGAGTAAACTAGCAATACAATTCCATTTTATATTCCAAACCAACAGTATTACATCCATAGACCCTGTGAACTTCTATGAAGGAGACATCACTTTTTCTAATGTTCATTCATCGGCAAAATTTGTGAGCATGAATTTGGGGTATTTGATCGAATAGATTATTGCGTAGATTGAGAGAGAGATAGGAACCGAGAGACAAAATTTAAGCATGATTTTTTGTTATAATTGTGTATGATGTGCGCATATGTGTGTTGTGTATTGTGCATGTTTGTGTGTGTATGATATGTTGTGTGTTTATGTGTTATGTGTGCTCTGTGTTGTGGGGTGAGATGAGTTTGTGCATATAGCTAGGAATAAAGTTAGGCGTATTTTGTCGAACAACTTGTGTGCGTGGTATGTGTATGTCTTGTATGTGTTAAGCAATCAGCGTAGCGAGAGAAACAGAAAGATAGACGGAGAGGGTGAGAAATAGAGAGCTGTGAGGTTCCTGGTTGCTGTGCGCGCATGATGAACAACAAAGATACAACAGTCAAAGAGAGAGAGAGAGCAGCGTCGCCAAATTCGTTGGTATTATCTTTGGCGTGGCTTGGGACAGAAGAGAGTTAAGGGGAGAGATAAGGAGAATATAAAGAATGAGGCACAGTTGGACAGAGAATAGAGATAGGGAGAGAGAAGAGTTTTGTTTTTGGTTAGAGACAAAATATTAGGACAAATTAAGTGGAATGATTTAAGGAATTTGAAAATTAAAATGTTTAGGCGGGCTTAATTTTTTCAGGTGTCAATTTGGTACGTTGGATCAAAAATTTTGAGATAATCTGAGACGTCAATAACTCAAGATAGTTTGGAATAGCATCGTCGATTGGATAAATGAGTGAATATTCAATTCTATTAAAGATAATTGAGTAAAAGTATAATTCTTGTCCATTCCGTTATTGACAAAAACTGATAGAAGTGTTAGTAATGTTTCAAATACGATAGACAGTGTCTCTGTAATTAAGTTATATTTTAGAGGACGTAAATAAAATTTACAATTTTAATTTTTAAAGGATTCAACATTTGTCAATCAAATCACCTCAATGAATTAAGAAAATTATGCTACTATAAAAAAATTAAGAAAATTATGCAAATGTGTTCTTTTAAGTGGCTGACCGTTCTACGTGGAGAAAAGGGCCCACAGTATGTGAACGCATCCTGCTCCTGCTTGATCAAAGCAAAGCCTTTTTTTTTTTTGTTTTTTTGAACCCACAAGTAAATATTGAATACAACGTTGTAATGAATATTTTCTTCATTGACTAGATACTTTCTCTTATTTAACATGAGAGCAACACAAACCTTGAGATACTAACCCAAAAAACAAACACAAACCTTGAACAGTAAAGAAACTTTAAGTTGAAGGGTTGGACTTAGTCTCTCTCTCTCTCTCGCCATCTTTAAAACCATAGCCAAAGCCCACCGCCCATTGATTTGCTTCTCCTTGACAAAAAATTGTAAGACCTCAGTGTCTCAAGTCTTGCCTTTACGCTTTGTTTTGGCATTTTTCTTCCATGGGAAGAGCACCTTGTTGTGACAAAGCCAAAGTTAAGAGAGGGTCATGGTCTCCTGAAGAAGACACCATTCTCAAGAACTATGTTGAGAGATATGGCACTGGTTGCAATTGGATTGCTTTACCACACAAAGCAGGTCTCTCTCTCTCTCTCTCTCTCTCTCTCTTACACACGCGTAAGAGCAGTTTCATGTTCCAGCGATCCTGATTTTTAGGTTAACATACACATTGATTGGTATATAATCTTGTGTTTCAGGGCTAAAGCGTTGTGGCAAGAGTTGCCGCCTGAGATGGCTCAATTATCTGCGACCAGACATCAAACATGGAGGTTTTACTGAAGAAGAAGATAACCTTATACTAACCCTCTACACTCGCATAGGAAGCAGGCTAGTTTAAATGACCTTTTCTTCAACATATTTGATTAACCTTTTTTTTTTTTTTTTCCTTTTTGTATGCTTTAATTATATGAATTATTAATATACAAATGGAAAACAATAGGTCACCCTGACTTATTTTTTTTTGTATCAATTCTAAATCATTTTGATGATTATAACTTACTGTTTTTTTATGTTGTGAGTTGATTCAAATTGCGTCGTAATCTTACAAGGTTGGCTGGCAGCATCATACTTATAATATAGTAACTTTTGGTATAATACCAAACTAGACACTACATATTTACCCTACTTAAACTCATAATTTTATTGGTGTAGGTGGTCTGTCATAGCTTCACATATGCCTGGAAGAACAGACAACGACGTGAAAAACTATTGGAACACCAAGTTGAAAAAGAAGCTGTTGGCAGCAAAGACTAGCCTCAACACCACTACCACCACCACCACCACCGCCACCGCCACCTCTTCTTATGGAAACTGTGCTGGTTCTGATTCGATTTTGAGTTCAATGCCATATACAGCAGACATGAATTATCAACAAAACTTTGTTCCACATTTTCCGGTTCCGAACCCAATTCAATTCCCTCTTCCTAGGCTCATGGAAGGACAAGAAAGTGGCACAGAAGCATATGGTAACTTCAATATTACTGTTTCGCCTTTATTTTCTCTTGAAAAGAGTAGTTATGCGCCATGGTCTGGTGATGGAGGTGGTGCAGAAGGTGGGTTTTTTATGGAGACATCTAGGTCTCATTATGATCTTCCCAATGGCTTTTATTTCCAAGAAAAAATTATTGAAGCAAGTCCAAGATTAGCTCACTGAGTTGTCTTTTATTTTCTAGAAGCCTGTGTGTCAAAAATGGTAGCTAGCTAGCATATATAATCTCTCCGTGACTCGAATTTGTATCACTCGGATTCCAAAAAAACAACTTTACTATTATGAGAGGACTGCGATATTCAATTGGAGGGAAAAATAAGATGTAGAAAAACATGGCATTAGCTTTGACTTTGTATTGTGTTTGATGTTACCGTAGGTTGTGTTGGTGGAAGTGGTCAATGTGCGTGATTTTCAATTTGTATGACTAATGGAGCTATGATGGGTGGATTATGTTTCGGTCAATTTGGATATAAATTTTGTGGTGCAGTCTTCATTTAGTACTATTTCATGGATGTGATAAGATCCGTACCCAGCGCCAGCTCAACGATATTAAAAATAGAGTTTGGATTTTAGGTCCTAAATCTTTAGAGAATCTCACAATTTTAGGGATATTAATAATTTATAAAATAATTTAAATTTATTAAATTTTAAGCCCTAAAAAATTATGATCTAATTCAAAACTTAAAAATCATAAGTTGAAAAAATAAAAAATACTCAAAATGAACTCATATTTATTTTTATTCACGTACTTTCAATAAAAATAAGTAAAAAAAACAAAAAAAAAAAAGAAATTGAAATTAAATTCTCTCTCTCCAATAAAAAAACAAAAAAAATATTAAAATATTTTTTCGATAACATTAACACATCCTTCTTTTGTCATTCTTTGACATAATAAATTATATTCTTTTAAAATGAAAATTATAAATAAAAAAAGCTCATTTCGTATTTTCGATTCAAACCTCAAATTACGTCCAACCATCCCCGTCTGTGGCATGAAAATTTGTCTACTTCTGACTTGTCAGTGATCACGAAAGACCGAAAGCAACATGTTCATCGGGTCGGATAAAAATGAGGCCCGATTGTTGTTGTTTTTTTGTTTAACAGGTATTTGAGTTAATTTACGTACATTTCAATTAATTTTCTCTCCGATTTAGTTAAAGACAGTTTATTCACACTAAAGTTAGAATAAGAATAAGAAATAAATCTTTCATGACCTGACCCTAAAATATTATCAAAATTTAAATTCAAAATATCTAAATTTACAATTCATTCTTATTACCACTTGAGTCTATCTTTTTTAATTGAGGTCCACTTGTTTAGACCAATAAAAACTCGTCTCTGATGATATCCAGAGTTAAGTGAAGATTGAGTTTGGGTATAATTTCAAACCTGAATAAAGTTCGGGTACAAACTCAACCCAAATAAAACCCAATGTATCATTTGATCTGGCTAGAGCTGGCCATCACTCGAAACCCAACATTGGAAGGCGAGTAGTTAGTCAAAATGGCTGAATTCAAAGTCGAAGGAGTCTTTTTGAGTATTTACCACCCCCAGTTCCATTTGATCAGCATACAGCCTAAGTCTTAGAATTTAATATGCATTTAAGCTTGGACTTTGAAGTATTTAATAATGGCAGTACAATATGATATGTGGTGGGTATAAGTTTTTGTTTGCTATTTTTTTAGCATATCATTTGAATTAATAATTGAACTTATGATGACCAAAAAATGCTTAATTTAAGCAAGTGTTGGTGGCTCCACAATGGCCTCATCATGTTAGGTCTTTTCTGACATTCTTTACAAGCTTTCGTGCTTGCTCAAAATTCTAATGAGATTTTCATTATTTAGCTTTCCCAATAACATATTATCAAATCATTACTAAGTTTCCTGTAAATTTAGTTTTTTTTTTTAAATCAGAGTTAACAAAAAGCACTTGAAACTGTTTTGAGTGTTTTTGGAAAAAATTATTTTTTTTCAGAAGCCCTTAAATAAATCCAATTTTTCAGATTTTCCTTCATCCTGATATAAATTATTTTTATCCAAAAAATTGATGAAAAAAATCGTTCAATAAGTATATGCCTGACTTCTTTTTTTTTCAAGATTTTCAGCCCCAAAAAGGCCCAATATGCAATTATCGTCGGAATCAAAAGCTCGAAAGGAAAGATTTCTTGGGTTATTAGTTATTCCTTTGAAGTCTCGAATTTGAATACTCCTTCTTGCTTGGTGAATATGTTTTGATGGGTGATTATGAGCTTCTGCAATTCACATTATACCTGTGTCTAAAAGACGCTTGTTAATTGTTAGCACCCTTTGGCTCAGGAAAAAAAAATATAACATGCCATTTTTATCCCCTCCAAATTCTTTTCGATGGTTTGCTTGAAGTATTTGATCTCTTCAATTGAAAACAAGTACTATTATTATTTTTAGAAGTATTTCATGCAGGAGAGAGGGTCTTAAATGCATTTACTGTTGACCACTGCTTGCTTGTGTTTTTACTTCTGTTACAACTTATAAATTAGGCATCATCGGGCGGGGTGGTCCAGTAAGATATCGATCGAACTTCTCACCTTAGAATTAGAGATTTAAGTCTTGATATTTAAACTGGAACACGGTGGTTAATCAATATACTAGTCTTGCTAGATTCGTTCTTGAGAAGTGCAATGAGTGTAATTAATGGTCTCATCATCTTATTAATGAAGATCTATCGAAATGATCTCTAGACAGCCTCCTTTGTTTTCATTCTTTTTTAAACAGCAAAAAAATCAACCTTATTAATTAGGAAAGATACCCGGTTAGGCCGCCTTTCAAAGTTCAAAGTCTGACTGCTAGTTTTTGCTTCTATTGGCAGCAACCTATAGTGAGGAACACCGAAAAATCAACCACATTAGCAGTTTGTGCTTACTTCTTGGTCTACACTACTTAATGCTTATCCTATTGCTATTAAGGTGGCGGTGAATCGAGAAAAAATGAGTATTTGTCTAAATTCGTTTTATTTGAATCAGAAATAGACTATATGTATTGGACAGTGGACGTATATGGAGACCCGTACGGAGATGAAGGAGGGGATAGACTTACTCTTAACCCCCGCCCCACCCCCTCTCAATCCCCACTACCTGTATATATATATATATATATATTCTCAAGCTCTAACTAAATATATTTATTGTAATTATCAATCTAAAAATATAGTAATTAAACTAACAAGTGACATTGTTATGTGGTAATTTTATCAGCTTTTTTCCATGATTGTTCTTTTTTTTATTTGTGCTCACTGATTGAAACTGTTAAAAATTTGGATTGATCATGCTCTAAAAACAGATAATAGAGAGCAAGATAGTTTTGCATTTCATCGTGAGTAAAAATATTGTGAATAAATGTTAATGAGTTTCTCTATTAGAGTGAACTAAGAAATTGAGAGAATTATTGAATTAACAAAATTTTAAGTTTTCATCTTTTAACATTTTATGACTATAATATGAATTATAATAACAAAATTTTTTCTAGGAAACTTCTTCAATTTTAGTTCAATTTTATTTTCCTTTTCTTCCTTTCTCTCTAATAGTTTCGTTTCTCTTTTTGTTGTTCAATGACACTTTAAACAGAATACTATATTGTTTTGACTTTTACATTTTACAATCTATGTTATGTTGTGTTAGATTATTTAAAATGTTGTTGAGTTATTTAAAATATTAGATTTATTTAAAATTTTACATTATGTTACTTGGATTTGAGCTTGGACTTGAACTTGAGCTTAGGCAGGTACGGGGGAAGCGGGGATGGAGACGGAGATTAGAAATTTACCCACAGACGGGAATAGAGATGAAAACTATACCCGTTAATGGGGATGAACGAAGTTTTTTTAAATGGGTACGGAGATAAAAATTACACTCTCTACCCCCACTTCGGTCCACTGAAATCCCTAATTGCTACATTTTGTCGTCAAAGTCACAGATCATCTATAATTTTCTCTAACAATAACAACCTAAAGCCATGTAACTTTGGATTTTATCATAACTTAGCCAAAAAAATTAATCATTGTTAATAAAGAAAGGATTTGGAATTAGATCATACATGCTCCAAAGGAGTAGACAGGTGCTTTAAAAGATCCGAATATCTTATACTTGAAAAAAAAAAAAAAAAGAATTTTGAGATATTATACTATGCAATCAAAACCTTATTAGTTTACCATAAGACTACGATAATAGGGAGGTACCATGTTGATTTTGATCTGGACCATTAATTTTAATTTGAATAATGTGTAACTATTAATTAAATAAAAATATACTAAAAAAAATAATAAAATAAAATAAAAATTGTACGTGTGACATGTTTTTATTGAATAAAAAATAGAGATATAGTATACAAAAATTCCATTTCATACCAAACAGAAAAAGCATATTTTAAGTCCTCCAGGTCTCTATTATATGAGTAGCAGTCAACATGTGCCTACCTTGTCTATTAATTCTATGTAGTCATAACATGTAAATTTATATAGGGAATTATGATAAAAATAGTAATCACAACGTGATAAAAATACTTATAAATATAGTAAAAATACTTACAACAGTGGTAAAAATACTCACAAAAATAATAAATCATCCAAAAAAATAATAAATTTTTTAATTATAAAATGATCCATAAAAATTCTAAAAACACTCATTAAAGTGGTAAAAATTAAAGGAGTACAGTACCGAAGTCACCACCTTAATTATTAAAAAGATTTGAACGTGCTGAACTCAAAATTTAGTATGCATGTAAGGGAACATATTGAAATATAAATACTTAAAATTACATCATTTTCAAACATTTAATAAATGATTGTTTAACAGAACAAAATGTGGTCGACGCCCGACCTGACCTGTTATTTAGGAAGGAACTTACTTACCACCGTGACCACCTAGACCAGAACTTGATGACTTACAATTGAAATTTCCAAGCAAATAGTTTAGATGTTTGTTCTTTGATTCGTACTCTTTTCAAAAATCATGTAGTTTAAAAGGACTTCCATCTATTTCTACAACATTAAAAGCTATAAAGCTAAAGCATATTGTTGATTTCCACATCAATAACACAGCAACAGAATGGTCAAAACATGAAAATTATTGAAAGAAAAACAAGAGTAATGAATCATAAATATCGAAAGTTAAAGCAGTTTATTGAGTTTTGGCAGCCCCTGCCTGCATACACAAATTTACATCTAACAAGCTGAGGCCTAATATCAGCCTCTCCAATAAACCTGTAGAGGTGGTTCAGTGGCTGATAATCCAGAAGTCTCTGAGAAGGTTTAAAGACCCGTGTAGAATATGGCTAGAATCCTCAATAAATATTGAGGTGACTGATTCTCATTATATAGAATGTATATGCAGTTGGAAGATCCTATATAATAGGAAACAGATAAACGTAATTGATACTTATCATATAAACTAGAAAAGATATATACATAATAACAAATCATCTAAGATCAAGGAAAGAATCGGAAGAGGATTCTTCCTTATCACCCCCTTTCAAGCTAAGCGTGGTAGAAGGAATCATGTGAAGCTTGTTACGAAAAAGTATGAACTGAGACTTGGTGACTTCCTTGGTAAAAGAATCGGCAAGCTGGAGATATTAGGGAACAAAGGCAACTTTTAAGGAACCATTTGCAATCAGTTCACGAACAAAATGGTAGTCAATCACAATATGCTTAGATCGAGACCGAGTGACAGGATTGACCGCCATAAAAATTGCACTTTTGTTGTCGCATAATATCTTCGGAGGAGAAGGCAATTGAAGACGTAGATCATGAAGTAGCTGAACAATCCAAGCAACTTCAGCAGTAGCAACGGCTAAGATCTATACTCAGCTTCGGCACTGGATCGAGAAACAGTGGATTGTTTCTTGGAGCACCAAGAGACAAGATTAGTGCCCAAGAAGATGGCATAGTCGGTGGTAGACCGACTTGTATCAAGACACCCAACCCAATCAACATCAGAATAAGCAAGTAACTCATGAGCGGGGGTGCGGTGAAGTTGAAGACCATGATGGATCGTGCCTTTAACATAACGCAGTATGCGTTTGAGTGCTTGAAAATGATCTTCAGTTGGAGCATGCATGTACTGGCAAATGGAATTGACACTGAATGAGAGATCAGGCCGCGTAATGGTCAAATATTGTAGGGCTCCGGCAATAGCTTCGCTTTAGTGGAGAGATGTTGACCAACTACAAAAGGAGTGGTAATGGGTTTGGCCTCAACCATGTCAGCACGTTGTAGTAGATTAAGAGCATACTTGGTTTAGCTAAGAAATAAGCCTTGAGAGTTATGTTGGACTTCGACACACAAACGAAATAGTGAAGAGAACCTAAATCTTTCATAGCAAATTCTTTGGACAGCCGTGTGATAAGAGTCTTGATCAAAACGGGATTGTTGCCAGTAAGCACCATATCATCAACATATAGTAAGAGATAAACTGTGTCTGTCGTGGTATGATGGACAAATAGAGAGGAATCAGGTCTGATTGAGAAGAAAACCAAGTTTCATCAAAAAGAGCTGAAGCGTTGAAACCAAGTACGAGGGGCTTGTTTGAGGCCATAAAGTGCCCGCTTCAAATGACACACATGTTGAGGAAACTGTGGATCAGTGTAGCCAGGTGGTTGATTCATGTATACTTCTTTAGAAATATGACCATGAAGAAAGACATTCTTAACATCTAATTGATGTGAGTGCAATCCAGAAGTGACTGCAATGGATAGGATAATCCGAACAATAGCAAGACGTACCACAAGGCTGAACGTATCTTCAAAATCAAGGCCATGAATCTGAGAGAAGACCTTGGCCACAAGACGAGTCTTATGACACTCAATGTAACCATCATCATGGAGCATGGTCTTAAAGATCCGATGACAACCAACAACATTATGATTTACAGGGCGAGATACAAGATCCCAAGTATCATTCTTCTTCAAAGCTTGGATTTCAACATCCATAGCCGAGAGCCACTCAGGGTGTTTGGCTCTAGACTTGAAACCCCAAGGCTCTTGTAGGGCAAGAAGGACCTAAAACAATTGAGAAGGAGGTGAAATCGTCAACGCATGATAGGCCTTAGGTTTAAATATACCAGTTTTTCTTCTAGTAACCATGGGTGAGAGTTGGTAGAAGTCGTCGGTATGGAAACAGATGGTGGGGGCGGACTGGGAGAAAGTACAGTAGACACAACAAAAGATGTCTAGGGGAAGGATTCACCAAGATCATCACTGCATGGTAAACAAATAGGATTCGAAATAGGAGAAGAGAGCAACAAGTCCAGAGAGGCAGAAAACATATTATTATTAGACTCTAAAAATCAGAGAAAGTAATATAAGGTGCTGAACTATGAAGTTGTTGTATATCATCACCCGCATAAGGGAAGATAGTTTCATAAAATGGGACATGTCGGGAGACATAAAGACGTTGTGTCTTGCGGTCAAAATAGCGAAATCCCTTGTAAAGGGGGCTATAACCTAAAAAGACATAAGGAAAGGATTTGGGAGATAATTTGTTTGGAGCATAATCTCGCAAATATGGAAAGCATAAACATCCAAAAGTGCGAAGCATAAAGTAGTTGGGTTGTTTACCAAATAGGAGCTCATAGGGAGTTTTGCCATCAAGAGTTTTAGAGGGGAGTCAATTGATGAGATAAACAGTTGTCGAGAAGGCCTCAACCCAAAGAGGCAACAGAACACAGGCATGAAACATAATGGTGAGACCCGTACCAATGACATGTCGGTGTTTATGTTCAGCAATCCCATTTTGACTCACTGTGTAAGGGCAAGCAATGCGCAACACAATACCACAAGATGTGAGGTGAGAGAAAAATTTATTATTTGTAAATTCAATTCCACCATCACATTGGAAGGACTTAATTTTGGAAGAAAATTGAGTCTCAATATAACTTTGAAAATTGGCAAAGGTATCAAAAAAATCAAATTTGTGTTTTAATGGGAAAAACCAACTGAATCTAGTACAATCATCAATTAACACTACACAATACCAAAAACTAGTAGTGGAACAGACAGGTAAAGGACCCCATAAATCACAGTGTAAGCGATTAAAAGGCAAAGCACAACGATCATTATTAAGTGAAAGGGGTAAACGATGGCTCTTGCCAAGATTACATCCAACACATAAACTTGAATCTAAACCCATCAATTTATCACTACAGGAAATAAAACCAGACTTGGAAAGAGAGTCAATAGTAAAAAAGCTAGGGTGACCTAGACGAGCATGCCACAGATGAACAAGGCACTCGGCTTATTGGAAGAAATGACGGAAGCAAGGGCATGATGATTTTGATCGAGCACGTACAGGTCATTCTCACATCTGTCGACCCCCAACACTCCTCTTGTAACTCGATCTTGTATGTTAAAACCAGAAAAAGAAAAAGTGACACAACAATTATTATCCTTTGTAAGTTGATTGATGGAAATAAGATTTTTCTTAATGTCAAGAACAACTAAAACATTGGATAAAAGTAGTGAGCTATTGGGAACAAGAGTAGAAACAGAACCAGTGTGAGAAATAGAAAGTGACTTACCATTACCAACCATCACCCTTTCATTACTAGAGTAGATAGCAGGAATATCTACACCCTTGGGATTATTTGTCATGTGAGAGGTTGCACCAGAGTCTAGATACCAATTGGAGTCGTTGGAGTCTAGAATCGAACAAGCAGCGAAAGCCTCAGCAAGGTTGGTAGACTGCTTTTTCTTGAGATTAAGAAATGTCCAGCAGCGTTTAGTCAAGTGGCCCTCCTTGTCGCAGATTTGACAATAAACTGGAGAAGAATTAGACGATTTTGAGGTAGAGTCAAAGGAAGGTTTTCGCTTTCCTTCTTGGTGCTTTTTAGTCTAGTGGAAGAATTCCGCTGAGCATAGAACACTGAGTTGGTAGATTGTTGATACACCGATCTTTCAAAAATCTCATGGCTCAAAGCTTTTGGAATAATATCTGCAAAAGAAGGTAAAGGAAGCTGGGAAAGCATTGTAGTTGAGAAAATCTTATAATTGAGATCTAAGGCTCTCAAGAACCAGTGGACTTTATCCTGGTCCTCAATGGGATGACCAATTGCCGCCAGTTGATCGCAGAGGCCTTTCAAGAGGCAAGAAAATTCAACCACGGATTTTGAGCCTCGCTGCATCAATTGAAGCTCGTCCTTGCGTTGGAGTTCTCGAGTATTGGATCTGTGAGAGAAAGAGGTTTCAAGAGTAGTCCAGGCTTCATGTGCATGACCCATAGACTCCTTTATAAGAGAAGAATAAAGAAGACTTAGGAGAGTCTGATCTGTATTCAACCAGGAAGTGTAGGCTGGATTCACCTGGGTGGTGCCATCAGAGCCAGTAACCTTTGGAGAAGGAGCTGGGACACTACCATCCAGAAATCCAAGAAGATCTTGACTGGTCAATAGAGGGATAAACTGATTTCTCCATAACAAATAATTGGAGGAGGTCAGTTTGATGGTGAGCATATGCACCATCGTGTTCAGCGAAAGTGAAGGTGATGAGGACGAGGCAGCCATGGAAAAAAAAAAACAACAAAGGCTCTAATACCATGAGAAGGTTTAAAGACCCGTGGTAGAATATGGTTGGAATCCTCGATAAATATTGAGATGATGATTCTCATTATATAGAATGTATACATAGTTGGAAGATCCTATATAATAGGAAATAGATAAACGTAATTGATACTTATCCTATAAACTAGAAAAGATATATAGATAACAACAAATCATCTGAGATCGAGGAAAGAATTGGAAGAGGATTCTTCCTTATCAGTCTCAAGTTTAACACTTCTCGTATTCTTTACGGGTTAGTCACCCTTATTCCTCATGTAACATATTCTAAACTCGTTCAAGATATAGTGACTAATAGAGGTGACAATATTAACTCATTACCTATTAATTTGCATAACGTGTCCATAAATAAATGAGTTGAGAACCAATATTAATTAATGCGGGTTTTAAATAGGTTGGATAATATGATTCATTTTAATTAAGCAGCTTAATATGGATTATTAATGGATACCTATTGGATTGAATATTTATTTTTTTATTAAATAACACAAGTAATAAAATTAAATAAATATATAAATATACCAAAAAATACACACACTAATACATTAAAAAATACACATATACACTAATACACCAAAAATCACACACACTAATACACCACCCATGACATGCGGGTTAACCCATGACCCACGGCCCAACCCATGACCCCGATGACCTACGGCTTATGGATCGACCAATGACCCGTGGACCGACTCATGGCTCATAATCGATCCGACCCATTATGTGTGTTTGTGTGTGTTTTTTTTATTAAACGTGTTTTAATCTTTGCGTTAGTACATGTGAGTGTATTTTTGGTGTATTAATGTGTGTATTTTTAGTGTATTAATTTGTGTATATTTTGATATATTAGTATGTGTGTGTGTGTGTTTATTAAGAATTTTAATTATTTTATGGGTTAATAGGTTTAATCCAACCCGTTATAAACACAACTGATTATAACTCATTTTAATACGTGAGTGAAAATGGATTTGATTTATTTTAACTCAATCCATAACTGATTCAACTCACTCATTTACCACCTCTTGTGACTAGTATACGAAATTGAAAGAATAGTGACACAAATCTACACACCTTATAAAAAAATAATAATAAGAATATCATCCACCAAGAAGCCCAATATGCTCATTATATACCATTTTGGGCATTTGAGCTGGACAAAGGTGTTAAGATCAAACAGAAAAATCATGTAAAAATAAATTGAAAATTGTAGGGATCAAAATAAGGTATTTGAAAGTTGGGTTACCAAAGTGAGATTAAATACATATTTTGTAGACCAACGATATATTTTAATTTTTTGAATGTCTGTTCAAGATATCCATTTCCTCCAATACACTCTATTTAATAATAGATTACTGACATGTGTTCATTTATATGTGGTATCCTGTATAAATTTATAGTAAACAATTTATAATTCTTGAGAGAAAATATACTTGAAGGAAACTAATAGCTATTCAAATATTTTCTAATATGCTTTCTATTAGAGGTTTTACCCCAAATCAAGGGGTTTTAGAAAATTATTCACAAAATAGGGCTGGTTTGAAAGTATTTTTCAAACTTAGGGACTTTCAAAAACGTCATTTTGTTTGACGTCACTTGGTCTGATATTTTTAGCCTAAAAATGTCAGGCCAAATGACGTTTATTGTGGAACTCTAAGGCCCAAGCCCAACAACGAAAAACGTCAGACTAATTAAGGTATTTTAGACCAAGTTAAAAACGTTAGTTGGCCTGACATTTTTGGTAAACACGTCAGTTCAACTAATGTTTCCTCTACCAAAAACATCAGACCAAATGACGTATTTATTGAAAGTTTTTTTTGTATAACTAAAATGTTTAATTTTTATTTATTAAAAAATTTAATTATATTCAATAAATAAATTTTGATAATTGAAAAATAAATACAATTTTCGTTGGTCCCACTAACGTTTTACTATCTTGCTTCCTAAAAGCGATACCTAAAACAGTTTTGCTCCCTCTCTTTTTTAGAGGATGAGTTCTTATTTATTTATTTAAAATTTAATTACATTTAATAAATAAATATTGTTTATTTAAAAACACTATAATTTAGAACATATCAAACTTTAAAAATTGAAAATGCATACATATAATTTATTTTCATTTTATCATATAATTTTAAACGCATATATAAAAAAAATAATGTTTATTAAGAGGTGTAAAAATATGAGTTATGCAAAACGTATACATGTAAGAAAAAGATGTCAATAATGTGGTTAATATTCAAAATAACATAAAAGATTATGGAGTACACATAAACATGATGGAATAAAAGTGTCAGACGCATCATGGTCCAAATCAGAGAAATCAGAAAGTTCAGAATCAGAAACAAGTAACGGATTCTCTAAAATTTCAATTTCGGCATATTCATAATCAAAATGCTCTGTTCTTGCATAATCGAGTGCATAAAAATGATCAAGACGACGCTGCATTAGATCATTTTCATGTTCAAGTCTTGATATGATCTCGTCATGATTGTTTGGATTCTATGAATTGTAAATATCAGTCAAACGTGCATTTGGTATCGCAATTCCATGCCAACAATAAAATATTTTAAGGTTACAATGTTTGTCATATAACTGTCATCATCTTAGTGTGAGTTCGATATGGGCACCTGGAGGTGGATAACCAGTTGCAAGCCCAACAAGTACATGTCCAGCTTGATTGAATAGGTGATAAGGGTCAATGGGCTCATTGTGGAATGCACGTTTTCATCCATACCACGTTACACCATTGGAATCAGTATATGATTCAATAGAAGGAACTATGTTCAGTGATGTTGATCTATCTGTTGAACGTTTACGTTTGTTAGCCGAAAATGAACTAGCTTGTTCACTGCATGAAGAAGAACTTGCATGTAATGTGCTCCTATACATTTTGTTTGGTGGTGGTGCATTTACACAATTGTGAATGATAGTATATATATGATCGGGTTGTCAATTTAAAATTGCAATGAAAGGACATCACAATGCAAAATTTGGAACTGATTTGACTGTGATGTAAAATGACAATGACAAAATTGGGATATACCAACACACTAAATAGACTGATTAAAGTAAATAGGACATGACACTATAAAGTTCATAACTGGTTTAACAATGATAGGATGTGTGACAATAAAAAAGTTGAGATATGACAACACACTGAATAAACTGATAAAACCACAATATTTATTAAAGTAAATAAGACATAGACATAAACGTTATATGCTTAATAATGTGAACACTAAATATATTTGTTAATTTTTATCAGATATATACTCATCTTATAGGTATTGTTTGTTTGACAATACATTAGATCGCTTAGTTGCAGTCAACTCCCTGTCAAATGCGGTTACAACCATGTCAGATGCTATTTGGAGCATATAATGTCGGCACTTATGCAACATCATCTTATTATTCTCCTTTCGTATACGTTTAACTGCTACTTTATAGTTCAGTCTATTCCTTCGCGACATGGTAAGTAAAATTTTATGTGGCACCAGTATACCAAGTTCAGACAGATCTGTGCATAATGACTGTGATTCATTAACACGAAAAAGCCACTCTCTACATATTTCGGCGTAATACTCATTTGGATCAGAAAATCTCTCACTCTTGTAATCATCATCTCGCTCTTGTAATAACCATACTGGTTCATGGCTACGGCTATTATCACTTGCTTGTGCTATTGAAGTAGACATAATTTGCACTACATGTGATATGAACCCACCCATATTATGTTTTTATAGTGGTTTTCATTTTCTTAAATAAGTACATTTATGTTTTAGGTGATGGTCAAACATTTTTAAAAAATTTGCAGTAAGTGTGACTACACACTATTACTTGTTAGTGTAACAAGACACTGGTACGCAGTGACTGTGACTGCACACTGGTTATTACATCATTGTCAGTCGTTGTGACTACACACTGGTTCAATGTTAGTCTCTGTGACTACACACTGGTTCAATATCAGTAAGTGTGACTAAATATTATTGTACAGTCAATGAGTGTGACTATACAATGTCAATCTGTGTGACTACACAATGTCAATCTGTGTGACTACACACTGGGTCAATGTCACTAAGTGTGACCAAATAATAGTGTGTAGTCAGTGAGTGTGAATACACAATGTTGTAATATCATTCATTTAGGTTGTAGACTGACATACTTACATAAATAAATTGTCAATAAGTTTGAACTCATGTAAAATGTTCAATGTACAGAATTCATCTCTAACCATGAATTTTAGTTCGAGATCCTTGTTTGAAACTCTGGGTTATCAATGGACTTTAGAGGATGAGTTCTTTTACCCAACGAATCCTTGTTTGTGCTATTCAGTAACAGCTACAAACACAATGATGGCGGAATGACAATATCGCTTGACGAAAAGAGAAAATTTAAGCTTAGAGTTACGTTCTTGTAACATAAGAAGGCCTCGACAAGTTGTCATTGTTATGTCTATTAACACTCCTCAAGAATTAGAGTGAGCATTGTTTCGCATTCAAGTTGAGAACAATTGAATGGCAATCCATTGCAATTGATACAACCTGCGCCGTATTGCAAGCGACCATGTTACATAAAGGAGGATGCAGGAAGCAATGTTAAGCTTGCAATTGAGTGGTGAAGATGGATGTATTTATGATCATTATCTGCCTGACGAAGATGAAGACCCATGAAGAAGTATTACGTATTTCGGTTGTCGTACGTGTGCAGTATGTTTATGTGATTCTGTATTTTGTTTCTATGAAATATGGTGTACTAGTCCAGTTAGTATTATCCATTTAAATATCAAATGTTATGTTATTCAAGAAACGTTGGTTAGAATATTAGATAAGTAATTTGAAAGGCGGTAATGAAATAACATTATATGAAACTATGAACCCAAAGGGTTTTTATATACAACAATAATAGACACAAATTTTATACAACAAATACAAAAAAAAAAAATGGACTACATCCCATAAGGTGGTGCTCTCCTCTGTCGCTTGGGCCGCTGTCCATCGGGCGGAGCCGGTATATCTTGAATGACTCCTCCATCTACTGGATCATGTGTATGGTGGGTAGGATGGTCAACTCCATGCGCACCTGATGAGTCCTGTGTAACTCCCTCAGCTAAAACCTCAACTTAATCCTCGTATGGAATAGGAGAAGTAGGTCGTGTGGGCATCGGTGAAACAACATATAGAATACATGCCCCTGCCTCTAGAAGTGATGTATCTACTTGATCTACTGCAGATGACATATCTGTTGTACCAACTGGATCTGGTGTAGGTGTGAATGGAGTCGTCGATGCATCAACATGTGATGCGGTAAGCGGTGGCCCACATGATGAAAGAGTAGGATGATCAAATGGTGATGTAGAGGCATGGTGACCGACCGGTGTAGAAATATAGTAATCCGCAGCGGGGACATATGAGGCATATGGACAATGTGCAGCAGTCTCGAGAACATATGCAACAAATGGGCCTACCTCTGATGATGTCACAACAGTATCGATGACCAGTGGTGATGTGTGCTCATGTGCGCGTGTAGCTAGATGTCATGTAATGTGTACACCACGCTGCCGTGCATGCACTAGTGCTGTAACAACTGGCGACTGAATGTCGGTTGGCGAATGCACAAGTCTACGGTGCTCAGAAAGATCTGACAAACACCTATAGCTTAGATCCCCCATCTAGCTGACGGTCGCCAAACATTTCTGTAAATCTAGCTCGCCACTAATAGTATCACGTGCTGTGTGATATACCTGTGTTAGTGTATGTTCTTGCGGCACCATAAAATAATGATTTAAAACAAGATAATGTAATTTATATACCACATTTAAATTATCTATCAAGTTAACAACACATACCAACAACTCGATGTTATTGCCGACAGGCTAAAAATCGACGTCAGGCCGAAGCATCGGTGGTCCGATAAGTAGATGAGTAATACGCTGATACCACTCCATGTATGGATCAATGACATCCATCATGTCAGGCATAGGCTCACTCTGGACAATAGAATCTCATCGCTGATCCCACATGCTGATGTACCACTGATGTGTGATCGTTCAGTCATAACCATGTCTGTCACGCCTATTTGTGGCATGCAGCTCCCGACTAGAATCACAAGGCGTTGGTATGGTCTGCCTCCATCCAAACTGTCACATAACACGGTCTGGAAAATGCCACTCCACTACATCAAAACATATGAGCGGGGACCCGATAGTCCATAATTCCCGACCACTCAAACAATAATCAGGCAGGCTAGCCAATACATCAGTAGTGTAAGGTTTTCATATCATCTGCAGTATAACAATGGCAATTTTCATTAGCTACAAAGAGAAATTAAAATTTTTGGCAGAATTTCCCCTATATGTATGACCCCAAAAAAAATTTCAAGCACACCTGTTGCATTTTATATTGCATACATACACTAACAACAACCCAAATATATGACACTTCTATCCAACAATCAAATAAACAATTATCAAACATAGAACACATCCACAAGTTAATCCTAAAGTTAACAAACAATAATACGATCAAGGAATGTTTGTATACTTTTTCATCACACATCTGATCAAGCTGATCTCTGTAATGTCTAAGAACATGGGTAGACATATGTTGCTTAGAAAATGCAACATCCCAACTGCATAGCACTAAAATAAATAAAAAAAAACCACAGTTACAAATAACATTAGTTTGGATATACTGTATACTAATAATGAATAAGGAAATGTAAGACACTAATATTGTCCTATCTATACCCACGAGGCCCTGCTGGTAGCTCATCATGTGCGACAACATTTGGTGCAGGTGCAGGTGCTACACCATCTGCTGGGACAGCCTCTGGATGTACATCTAATCCAATTACCACGTCATGAGGTAATGGGGCACATGAGAGTAATTGTTGTGGACGTATATGTGATAAACGCTCTCATGCCCACAACTATATAAAAAACACAAACCAGTTGTAATGTACGAACATTAAACATAAGTCTTCATGTTTAAAACTTTAAAAAAAAAAAAAAACAATTGTACGAACATTAAACATAAGTCTCCATGTACTTGTAATAGAACAAGTAATCTGCCGATGTCCATAGCATCGCGTCTAGTGGCAATGCACATCTCGCGGTATAGCCATGTTAATGCCACGCTACCCGAGCTATACTGACCAGTAATGGTAAGATCGGCGAGCAAAGAAAGGTACATTAACTTGACCTTGCTCGAAGACTTGTCTATAAAGAGATACGAACCGATCAATAGCATAATGTAGGCTCTAATATAAGACACAATGACGATATCATTAGCATCTACAAGGACACCTCCATCCAAATGCCCCCATAATGTAGAAACCTTGAGGAAAGACCCGTTAATAGCCCCTTCGACCGGTGTAAACCCTAGCAACTGCTAACATAGTGCTGGTCAAGTTGTGTCAGCAGGACAATTATCTCTCCCTGACACTGTCATACCATCGATCAATAGGCCTATGTGCACAGCGACATCCTGCAGGGTGATAGTGGTCTCACCTATGGGTAGATGAAATATGTGCGTCTCGACACGCTATCTCTCGACTAGTGCTGTGATGGGAGCATGATCTAACCGTTTACACACAATCTTGTGTGCCCCGTAAAATTCGGCTGTAACCAAATGACGAAGCACGCGCTCATACGTGACATGTAACTAGCATACGGTACGGTTAGTGCGCCTACAGTGCAGAGGAGGCAGATCTATATCCTGACATATATACTTCGATCGGTGCTCAAACTGCAACGAAAGCACATCGTGGTCATGTGGACCAGGATGTATTAACCTCCGTCCATCGGGGTCCATAACAAATACCTAAATTAATCTGCAACAACAAAATACAATTTAACATAAGATGAAAACATCCGCCATGAATAATTCATAAAGGTAACATTACCAACATCCAACAACAAACATCATAATAATATCATTTTAACAAACATGTAAATCCAAGCCAATGTACCATCAAAACATTACAATATAAGCACATCGTAATATCCAATACACAAATTCATATAACATTAGACAACTTATCAAGCTCAAAAAATAACAAAATACAATCTAATAAAGGGATGTTGGAGCCCGCATATTTATGGATGTACACTTCTGACGATTGTGCCCCAATTCGCCACATAACTCACAATGTATCTGATTACGATTCTCTAGCAGGAAGTCCATCTCATTCTGTATGTGCATCGTCTGCGGTCAACCAACCAAGTCTCAACGTTGGTTACGATTAAGGACTAATTTGGGATGTGGGGGATTATCCCAGTAATGCTCATCCTCCAGAGGAAACATTTCAGGAGCCCAAATTTTCTCCAAAGTGCCAATATTGTATATGGGATCTATGTATGACTGAAAATGCAACTGATAATAAGAGAAAACAGTTAATACATGAGAGCGAGAAATTCTATAAATTGCCCATTTTTCGCACGTGCACGAACGATCTTCCAAACACACAACTTGCTTGTAACCACCGCCAAGTTGACACTTCAGCAAGACCACGTTCCCTATAAAATGGCATGAAGTGGTGGACACGACTAATTTGTTGTGCATGTTGTAATCATTCCATAATAGTCTTAGAAAACTCCATCCCATTTTCTTTCCATTTTGTCACTTTGTCTCAATGTTCAAAGTGATACTTAATGACCCGCTAAAATATCAACTGCACACAAGAAATTATGGGCAAATATCTAGCACCTTGGAGAACACTATTAAAAACCTCTGAAATGTTGGTTGTCATGATGTCATATCATTGTCCTCTATCATGGGCTAATACCCACTTTTCTAATGATATATCAGTCAAGTATTTATACGCTTTCTCTTTGATGGTGTGTATCTGAGTCATCAAATCATTGAACTTACAAACATGTCTTGGCTTGCTAGCCCTCTACATAAGATCGTACAAATGCCCATCCTTAAACTATGTATTAAAATTACTACAAACATGGCAAAGACAAAAGTGATGATAAGCATGTGGTGGATGCCACCTAGAATCTTCCACGTTCACAGCAGAAAGGATCCCCAAGTGCCTATCAAATTTTACACATATCCCTTCCCGATGTCTAAGAATTATCTGCTGGAGGTAATATAGGAAAAAAGCCCAACTTGATTGATTCTCCTCTTCCACAAGAGCAAATGCAATGGGGAACAAATGCTTATTAAAATCAAAAGCAGTTTCCACTAACAGCTTTCCCTTGTAATTTTCATGCAAAAATGTCCCATCAATACTGACAACAAGTCAACAATATTTAAACCCTTTAATGCTGGCCTTGAATGCCCAAAAAACTCGTAAAAAAATATTATATTCAGGAGATTCAAAGTTGTACCGCCACTTCACAATTGTGCTAGGGTTATACTTCTTGATGGCACCTAAAAACTTTGACAACATGTCATATGATGAGTCTCAATCACTGAAAATCTTAGCAATAGTTTTGTTCCTCACAATCCATGTTTTCTTATAGGAAATATCATACTTAAACTTTTTCTTTATATTTTTTTGAATTGTCGACATTTTTGTTTGTGGGGTATCCCCCACGAGTCCCAATATATTATGACAGATGAAGTCAGAGTCTAACTGTCGATGGTGGTGACTCATTCTAGGATAAAAGCAAATATGGGGTCCATCATTTTTTGTGATCCGAAATATTTTCAATTTTTTCCTAAAATGAGCATGTAGTCTCCATATACAATTAGGTTGCTTGTACATGCTGCACTGTATAGCCCACACCGTTGTGTTCGTCTCGACAACGACATAATCCTGATTCAGCTTGATGGAATACCATTTAATAGCCCTAATCAATGATGTTTTATCCTTAAAAACTATGCCCTTAGCCAACTCCATGTTCATTGGATCTCACAAATTTTGTTTAGATGACGGTACTAAACTATCTCTTTTACTATATTGACCAAATTCAGTGGTTGTGAATGAGGTTGAGTAAGGTTTATGCATCTCCACCACATGGTTAACCTCAAAGTCTTTGTCATTCTCATCTTCGTCATCCGGCTTAATAATCAGTACTTCCTCAAACTCTTCTTCTATGTCGTCATCATCGGAAATATCTGTACGATCATTGACACACATTTCTTCATATTCTCAGATTGGGCTTTGTTGCATTATTGGTTGATGAACATCATCTTATTCACCCAACTCAATTCCCATCTCACCCATTTGAAAATTCTGACTCAGTGAATTGTTGGTCGAGTACCCACCGTATGTTGTGGTTCCATTTTTTTGTTGAGTGTGAAAGTACTGTCTAGACTCATCCATTATCTGCATCCCCACGGGAGTTGAACATTCACCCGTCACACCGAAAACTGCAAATGTCAAGGAACCCATCTCTCGTCTAAGCAACTCAATGTAAGACATGACAGTTGTTGTTTTGCATCCTCCGATCTGACTACTGCCTACGCCAGTATTGATGTCTTCTGTCTCCACGTACAAAGCAACACTAGCAATGTTGGGGTTGTCAAGTACCACATTAACCACAGACTTCACTAGTTTATCGTTTATAATTTCCAAACCTACATATGTATTTATGTTTGGTCTTGCTCTAAATGTAAAAGGATATCTACAAGTCAACTTCATCTTGTTATGTACCCTGTCCAACCCCATTACAGTATAAATTTTGGCGAATAATTCTGTCATTTGTGTACCACTATTGATAAGAATTCCACCTTTAGAAGGACAACTATATGAGAAACCCTCCAACCCATATTCCATTTTTCCACCCCAATACAGTAAAATGGTAACTTCTTTTCTCACCATTTCAATTAGTTTCCATTGTGAAATAAGTTTTGAATTCAAAAAAACCTGGGGATGGATAGAAATGGTTAATACTTCAGGAAGAATAGATCCATAGTAAATCAATGTCCCAATGAATATTAATGCGTGCAACATACAAGAATTGATAAAATACAAAAACATAAAGGTTGGAAGTGTCAAGCAAACAAAGAAACAAATTGGAAGGAAAAACCAATTCCATGAACTTTGATACAAACAGTGACATTAGTGGTGCTTGCTGACTAAGAGACATAACAACAATGCTATTACTGAGATTGAGAGAGCGAGCTTGTGATAATGAGGTAGAAATGAATGAATACTTAATAGAAGTAAGATTCACGAAAATAAATGTCAAATGATTTACTAGACATCAATCTGCAAATGGCACTTTTGTAATTCCCACATTCACTAATCACGCCATAAATGCCAAATGATTTACTAGAGCGTCCATTGCTTTGTAAAACCTTATATACTAGAACTATTACTTGGAGCTTAACAATAAAAGTCATCCAATTTCTTTCCCATGAATGATAGAAAATTCTGAGTTTTTGAGAACTTCATCAATAGACTGCACAGTGCACACACTCTGATTTCCAACTAATTCACACCAGTCTAGTTGTCCAATCCAACACATTAGTTTGAAAGATTCATATTCTTTCACAAATTTTGCATATTTTACGAAAATCAATCAATAAAACAACATTGATCAAGCATTTATTGTTGTAGATGAGAAGACCAAAAAAGTCTTCTATCTCTAGCAAGATAGTGATAGCATTTACAAATGACCAATGAATAACATTTTTATGGGTCTCATTAATAATCTAACAACTGCAATTGATTTAGTGCAAGTTTTAGTGCACATAGAATTGTCCTTATAACCTTTTCAATCTCATGTCCATAACGCCTCTCAAATGCTAGCACTACATTGGGGTTCAACTAAGAAAATCCCATAAATTAATCCCAAACTAAACTTACACATCCCTTACTGAAGATTGAATAAACAATATCACTATTCAAGTTGTCTTATGTTCAAAGTCCAACTTAAAGTCTAAGTTCAAAGTCCAACTAAAACACCTACTAATTGACAAGGACTCAACACTCATTGATTCATGTCTCTTTCATTCATTTGGTCATTGAAGAACAAAACAAATAAAAATAAGAGCGAGGAATAGCCAAAAAAAATGACCAAAACTTAATTTAGATCATTTAAAACGAGCTTCTATTTGTATATAGGCAACCAAGACAAACTTAAAAATAAATTGAAAAAAAAAGGCCCATAAATATGCAGAGCTACAAACTATTAGATTGAATAAGCATAGTCCAACATAATCCAAACACCTAAAAATATAAAGGCACCCAAGAGAAACTTGAAACTAAATTCAAAACAAAATGCCAATACATACATTATAAGCCTAACCTATATAAGAGCAGAAGCTTCAAAACTTACCAACTGTTGGGGAAGTCAGCTGGTGGTGGACTGATTGTTGGAGGAGGTGGCCTGGTGGTGGAGGTGTACTAGTGGAGGTGGACTGGTGAAGGTGGGTGGTGATTTTTGTTGATGGAGGTGATGTTTTTCGTTGGTGGAAGTGGACTGATCAGGTGGTGGTTTTCACTGGGTATGTCAGCTAGTGGTGGAGGTGTGCTGGTGGAGGTGGTGGACTGATTTCGCCGATTTCGCCTAGGGCTCAGACAGAATTGGGGGAAGAAGAGAAAAGGAAAAAAGAGGGAAAAAGGAAAGAAGAAAATTTGATATTGGAAGCCTACAAATGTCAGTCCATATGAAGTTTTTAGTGAAAACGTCATTTGGACTGACGCATTTATGTTTTGGGCTTGGGTCATATTGATCCAAAACATATCATTTCGTCTGACATCTTACGTTTTTAGTTGTTGGGCTTGGGCTATAGTAATCCAAAAAAACGTTATTTGGTATGACGTTTTTAGCTTAAACCCATCATACGAACTAACGTCTTTGGACTCAAAAACGTCATACTAACTAATATTTTTAAAAGTCTCTGGGTTTGGAAAATACTTTCAAACCAGCCCTCTTTTGTGATTAATTTTTTAAAACCCCTTGATTTGGGATAAAAGCTCCTTTCTATTAATTTCTTCTAAGTCCTGCTTAAAATCTAGAGAATAAATCTTTTTAAAAGGCATCTCAATGAAAAATCATTAAGAACCATAAGGCAAGTGCCAAAACGCTAGCACAAACAGGACTGCATAATAAGAGGTGTTGGGCCAACCAGGCCACCACTTTTATAGTTTTACCAGATACAGGTCCGAATGACCCAAGAGCCCGCCACTACAATCCAACCCTTAAGGGGCTAAGATCCAATTTTTCTTATGTATTCTATAGTGACAGATACAACGAAAATGTTGGAACGAGCGATGCTACTTGAAAAAAAATATATATATATTTGTTGAATTTCATTATTATTGTTATTGATTTAACTGCCGGTCTCAATATTTATTAGGATTTACAACCTATTCAATAGCTGTGTCGGAAGAAGTCACCAAATGTTGTTGATATTTTTTGTTTAAATAATATTTTGTAGAACATATAGGATCCAATGCGTAATTTCAGCTGTGGGAGGTATATGTAAATGCATATCTGAAACCTTTCCCGCCAAATCGAAACCCCACACTATATATGTGACTCATCTTGAGTCTTCTTCGACACACTTGTAAACAATTTATCTGCTTTTGCTCTGCAAGACCTCAGCACATAGAAGCGCAAATGGTACGTCTACCTATCGATTGAACTCATCTCAGTGAATCGAATCGCTATAGTTCTGCCAATTTCGATCTTATTTGTCTTTCGGATTAACGAGCTCAATCTTGCTTATTTCACTCCGTGATTCAAAATTAGGGTTACGAATACAAGTTTTTGTGTGTGATTTCTTAATTTTTTGAACTCTGTTACAGTTTAGATTATGAGAAAAATTGTTAATTAACATGCGATCTCTCTGCATCACACACACATCAGGATGAGAATCTAGAATAAGCACCTGAATAAGTGGATGTTTATTGTTGTTTTTCTATGACTGGATATAATGGAGCTTGAAATTGAAGTTGATTTGGATGAATTGTTGATTTTCCAGCTTCTCCCAATTCTCGTGTTGGATTTTGATTTTGCTCTGCTGAAATAATGTATCTGTTGGTAGATTAGATCTAACTTCAGTTTAATTGGTGACAAACAGTCTAAGAAAAGAGGACTTTCCTTGGATGGAAAGCGTGAAAGGATTCTTCAAATCTTTTATGATTCACAAGACTTCTATCTTGTGAGTATTTTACATTCGTGGCTTATTACCATTTGAGCTGTACCGTGTTGTTTACTTCTGATCATTCACAGGACAAGGGCTTTTGTAATTGACATTGTCGTTGGCTTGTGTGAATTTCATTTCTTCAAATTTTGTTCATGTTTCAATGTTTTAAAGATTTCTTTGGCATATTTATCAAAGCATTTTTTTCCTCTTACATTTTATTTTGCATCATGTGAGGCATTGGTGGCTTCTTATTTCTTTTTTTTTTTCTTTTTTTTTATGTCACGTGATTTATCTTTCTGGATTTTGCACTTTGATTCATCTTTGGTAGTTAAGTTTGAATTATGAGCTAGTCAAGTTATATGGATAATCGAATGGTTTGCACAAACTTAAGTTGCATCTAGAATTGGTTATGCCTGGCAGGATTAATGCTTCTGTTTGCTGTCATAAGTGCTTATCATGATTTTTTAGCATCGGGAATATCTGCAATGATATGCCTTCTTCGTTTATTCTCATAAGCACATATGATGACTTTTTAGAATGGGAAAACTCTGCCATAGTTTTATGTGCTCTTTCATTTCAGTTTTATTCATGTGCACCATTACTAAGAGTTGAACACTTGAAAATTCTCTAAGGTCTTAATTTATTAACATTATCTTCTTCTTCTTCTTCTTCTTATACAACTACTACTACAGTCAGTAAAGTAATAATGGCAAATGCAATAACACTGGGGCCATGCCTCGGCATTTTTTTATGCTCTTTTGTGATTTCACGGTGCAGCTGATCACTGATTCCAAAACATTTATATTGAATGTTTCAAAATTCTGCCTGATGCTACTTTAGATTTACACTGGGTGCAGGGTTATTCCTTGTCTGCCCCTTGTGTGCCTTGACAATGAAGTGACAAAGTTCTACGCATCTTATTTGCTAAGAGATGTGCGCGTGTGTTTGTTGTTTGTATCTCCTTTTAGTGAACTTTCATTTGTATGATTGCCTTTAGTCAGTTGCGATCTGGATTTATTTATCAACCCATTATATTACCGATATCAATATGCATCTTGTATTTGGATGAGTTTCAGCTGAAGGAACTTGAGAAGTTAGGTCCCAAGAAAGGTGTTATCAGTCAGTCTGTCAAAGATGTTGTTCAAAGTTTAGTGGATGATGACCTCGTCTCTAAAGACAAGATAGGAACTTCTGTGAGTAAAACTTGTCCAATGGTGTAACATATAGGAATAAGATGTGTTTTTTTGAAACTCTGCAACATGAAATGTTTTGCTTTCCCGTGTGAATTTCACAAACTCTACTCATTTTCATATTTAGAGTCTAATAACACTAATAATTGGTGAAAATTCAGGTATACTTTTGGAGTCTTCCTAGCTGCACTGGAAACCAGGTAATGTAGATGTTTCGCTTCCTACCTTGAATTCTGTGGGAGTGATTTCATGTCTATGTTCTTTAAGCATTGACATACTTCATTTTTGCAGCTGAGAAATGTTTATCGAAAACTTGAATCTGAGCTACAAAGCAGTAAGAAGAGGCTTGTAGAACTTGTTGAACAGTCTGATGCTTTAAAGAAGGGGCGAGAGGAGTCTGTAAGTACATAGAGTTCCATATCTTCCTGCATGTAAAGCTATGGGTTATTTGTAAGGATGAAGTATTGAGCCTTCTCCATATCTGACTACCATAATTGTGCCAGGATGAACGAGAGGAAGCACTAGATGAGCTTAAGGCTATTGAACAAAAGTATAATGAGCTAAAGGTTTGGGTCATATACTCTTCCTTCTCCCTCCATTAAGCACTATGAAATGTATTATATCTCTTTTGACTTTAGTTTACAATCTCATTTTTCAGGGCGAGATGGGACAGTATGCAGACAATGATCCAGCTGCCTTTGAAGCAATGAGTTAAAAAATGCTATGCTTTCTTTTGCACTTCAACTATATTACTACTGCAATGCCTTTTTTATCCTTTGGGAATCTACTTCAACTGACCAACCATTCTAAAACCTTATGAGCATCAAAGCATTCTTACTTTTGATATTGCTGCTGCAGAGGAAGCTATCAAAGTCGGCCATGCTGCAGCGAACAGATGGACAGGTTTTACTTCTTATCACGTAGTCCAGTTCTCTTCCCTTCTCTTTGGGGATAAATAACCCTGAAATTCACGGCATTCTCTTCCTGACTACCGCATGCTAAAACTACATAGATAACATCTTCACGCTGCGTCAATGGTGTACAAACAACTTTCCTCAGGCCAAAGAGCAGCTTGAACACCTCTACAATGAGGTATATTCGTAATCTCTTTCAATTTGTGAACTGTGAAGCACAACCGCTTGCCACAAAACCTGAACACTATCCGTTTTTTCACAAATGGATATTGTAATTTGTGCTTTGATTAATAAGGTCATTAATGTTTTCTTTCCTTTTTGGCTTTTGTTTAACTTAGGTATTTCCTTTTTATCTCACTGCAGATAGGTATAACGGATGACTTCGACTATTTGGAGTTACCAGCAGCAGTTGTTCCTGTTGGCCCAGTTGGAGATCAGATGCTGGAAGGCAATCCATAGGTATAGTATGTGGCTTAAAAGCTTTCTTAGATATGAATCACATGTATTAGTAACAGATGACCAGTGTTGCTTCTAAAATATGAAAAACATAGGCACTCTCTTTTCCCCTTGAGTGCTGTTAATTTACCACTTCAGTGATATGCCATCAGAGCTATGTCACAGGCCAACATAACTCTCGGATCATTGCTTGCCCTTGCGAATCAGATTGAGTTACTTTTCACCTCTTATGGTAGAATTTACTCTATTTGCGTCAACAATCTTTTTCAGTTCTTTGTTTGTTTTGCTTTCATTATATTTTTGGGGGGAGGCGGAGGAGAGTAGGGTGTTCCCAGCTGACACATTATCCATTTCCATTACCGACTCAGTTTGTGGCTCTTATTTCTGGGTAATTTACCCAAAAAGATTTTCTGATAGCAAAACTATCGTAACTCTTAAATGGACATTTACAAAGAAGAAAAATGTTACATAGACTTAAAAAGTAGACTTAAAACTAGATTTGATAACCTCAACTATTGATTTCACTGTAGGTCTTAGCATTTATTGAAACTTACTACTTATTCAACGGTTAAAATTACCAAATCTATTTTTTAAGTCTAATTTTTAAGTTCATTTAGCATTATTTTTACAAAGAAAGGGGAGGGGAGGCGGCTTCCAAAATATGGAAGCTTCTTTCGGTGTTGGAATAGTTTGACAAGTAGTTCATTGTCAATTCCCATGGGCCATAGAGTTCCGACATGTATCCTGACTTTATTAAAAAATGAGGTAAGTTTCCTAAATATTTTCTCTTCACTGTCACGGTTACACTTTGAAATTTGGGCCCGGTGTTTGATAAGATGAATAGAATAAAATAAAATACAAGGCTTTTGGTAACATTGAGAATGAAACTCCTAATGAAATGATTGTAAGAGTTAAATTTTAGGGTTAATTGATTTTTATGTTCATGTGATTTCAGTTAAAAGTACCTTACTTATTTAATGTTTAAAATTATGCACATTATTTTCTTATAATTATGTACTAAAGTAAAATGGTTACTTTTATCATCCAATTTAATGAAAAGTGTGCTTCACATGCCCAAGTTTCCCTCCAACCAAAAGAACATTGTCTAAGTGCTTAAGATATTTTTTATAATATATGGTATAATATCTAGATAGGTAGGATATCAATCTCAAATAAAAAAAAATGTAAGAATAATTTTAGTGATTTTTGGCTTCGGATCAAAATCTCATTTGAGAGAAAAAGAGGTTCAACATATTTGATTGAAATGTGTTTGTTTGTTGTTATGTTCTATTAGTTTTATAATTAAAAAATAAATTAGACAAAAATTTTGATTTTAAAATGTGGGCATTATGGTAATTTTTTTAATTCTATTAATGGCGTCAATTATTTCACTTCGGTACATATTTATAAGGGAGCAATATGTATAATTTTAAGAGTAATGTTAGATAGACTTAAAAATTAGACTTGATAATCTTAACTCTTGAATAGGTAGTGGGTCTTAATAAGTGTTGAGACCCACAGTGAAATCAATGGTTAACATTATCAAGTGTAGTTTTTAAATTCATATAGCATTGCTCTAGTTTTAAACATCAAGTATGTAAGGTGCTTCTGGTCAAAAACACACATGGAGGTAAAAAGTCATTAACCCTAAATTCTATAAAGACTAAGGATTATTGGTCCCTTTTGCATTTTTTGCTTATGGGACTTGGTGGTCTTTTGGTTTCTGTGGTAACACTTAGAAGTAATATATTTCCTCATTTATACATCCAAATGAATTTCCAAGTAATCTTGGGAATAATGCAAATCATTTGTGATTTGTCCAATTAAAATAGAATAAGAACGATGACAATTCTGTTAAACAGAACATTTCACTAAATATAGGATAATGTTATTGGCATTCCAGAATCAATGTTATGCAGCATTCAAAAAAAAATATAAATTTCTATACTTATTTGCAGAGGTATGGAGTGGGAAAGAATATTTTTGAGAAAGAAATATTAGTTGGAATTAGAGCACCTCGAAGGGGAGTGGTAACCCAGTTATTGCTTGTAACTATCAAAATATTACCTTAAATTTAATAATTTTCACTCCAACACGGTTGGCATCAAAGCAGTTCCAACAGGGAGTGGTATTAGGGGTGACAATTCTATAACTGTCAAAATATTACTCTAAATTTAAAATTTTTTATTCTAACGAAGATAAGAAGAATTGAAGATAAGGAGTAATAGAGGGAATCTAAACCCCAAAATTTTGTCAGCGTAGCGTAACAATACGGTTATGAAAATTAAATGGAGATTAGAGAAGATTCTCCCACCAATCAATGCATGTGAGAAGTGGGGAGGGAATTGCCGGTCATTGGACAAGGCCCACAATCCACTGCACACAGCTCAACCCTACCTGGACTGAGAACGTGCAGCCATTGTCGTCCGTACACGTGGCAGCAGTCAACGGCCAAGATATGTCCATTGCCTTTCTAATCTGACAAGAAATGCAAAGCCAGAATGGCCTAATTCTGTGTGGAGATTGGAGAGGAGGGGTTCTTCTCTGCGTCCTTGTAAATCCCATATCTAAAATAAGCCGTGTGCATACGCTTAGACATTTGTGTAGTGAATGTAAAGAAAGGGAAAGGAGAGGCAAAGGTTTGCTAAAGAAAAGAGTTGGAGGTTTGGAGTTGGTAGTTGGAATGGAGTTGTTCAGACTATATTTTATAATGGCTGTTTTCGCACTTCTGTTGGCTCTGGCAATTCCTTCCATAAATGCTCAGGTCCCTGAACCCGCCCCTGCCCCCGCCCCCGCCCCTACAAACGATGGTTTGTTCTCTCTCTCTCTCTCTCGGATTTTTTTTTGATTTGGAATACTTGGTAGTTAGATTTTTTTTTTTATTTTTTTATCTGGGTGGTTGTACTTTCATGTTCTTGGATTAGTTAACAGTTGATGCAAATTATTTCACCAATTAATTTTGTGTTTTGCAGGAGTAGCAATAGACCAAGGGATAGCTTATGTGCTCATGCTGGTTGCTTTGGCACTTACCTATATCATTCACTAAGCCGCATCTGTACACAGATCTAAAGGCAGAGACAGTGTGCTATTTCTAATGGTCAGCACGTGTATATCTTTCCTATTTGATTTCGCATTAGTTCAAACCCTATTCTTTTAGTGCTCTTTGTTACCTTCCATCGTATTGTTCTATTTTATTTTATTTTTTCAAAAAAAAAAATCTACTCTTCCCAGCATCTCCTTGCCACCCCATTCTTTTGATTTGTTTTTTGGGGGTCCAAATTTGTCATAATTGGTTGGTTGAATTTTAATGGGTCAATGGGCAAGGTCCGTTGGATCTTAGTTGGGTCTGTCCAAATACTGGCCCAAAATCCTACAGGCTACTGGGTTATCCGTGGGCCTTTCCAGCCAGCTTTTTTCCCAGTATAAGTTGCTTCTATAATATCGGTCAGGCAGCTAGACAAGAGAAAATATTCAATATAATGTATATTTGGTGTCACCAAGAAAATAAAAAATGAACAAAGTGAACTTCACTACTCTAATAACTATTACATCTAATCATTAATACATTGAATTAGTGAGGTTTACTTTATGTAAATCTTATTTTTTTATTAGATGATAACAATTTGTGACAATAATGATATGATTTTACTGTTATATTAAATATTTACTCATAGGCCAAGTGGTCACGGCTAAATTTATTTTACATCGGAAGAAACTTAATGAATCACATTATGATACTCGACTGCAAGTTGATTTAGTCAGGTATGCTTTTCCGCTTCTTGAACGACCCACAATACAACAAAGAAGCCAGAGAAATGCTTGTTAAGGGTATTATAACTGGGAGTAAATCTTGAGGTTAATTACGGCATGGCATTAACCTATGCTATGGTCTTTTTTTTGAACGTTAAAACTGTGATCTCTCACATAGAGAGAAGTATTCGACCGAAAATCTTATGCAATATGCCTGTAGCTGAAAAAACCTACCATAAACACCACCCCGGTTCAATAGATTACCCTGCAGCGCAGGTAAAAAAAAATCAATGGAAGTTGAGTTTTGGTTCTGAAATCTAACACCAAACTTGTGAAAAATAATCACTCGCAAATGCTCTGTTCTTAGGCTAGCAAATAGCCTTGGGGGGGAAAAACACCTCAAACTAAAAACAATGATTCTCCAAACTTTCATTGGAGTAAATGGAATGGAATGAGCATACAACAGAATATGTAATGTTATTTAGACCTAATTTACCAACCTAAGCTTCAATGGAACTATGAGATTAACACCAAGTTCCAATATTTGATTGGGCTCATAGTCAATCCAAAAACTATAGTAAATTAGGTCCCAGCAGAAAAAGGTTTACATACACTTTGTTTTTGTAGTTATTTGTCCATTAAATTTGTGAAGGAAATTATTCTCAAAATGTTGACCAAAGGCCAGAAACATAAAGAAAAATGTTTGTATCACGGGAAAAGAGCTTAATGGTTTTCAGCATATAACATGTTTTACATCGGAAACAAAATGGAATATAGGCAATACAGCAACAGTGTGAACTGCATACAAGTGAGATTTCATCTCTTATCACTTGAACAAACAACGTCAACTAATGTACACCGACGAATTGGAACCAATCAGTCAAATGACTACTCAGCTTTTGCACTCATACATACATTACTACAGCTTAGATGCCACACTGACATAACGATAGATAGCAAGTACACAAAGAAAAGGGACCTGCTTAAAGTGCCATTTCTGCCTGTAATGCAGCAAGCTCATCTTCCTCAGCTGTGCGCCTCTGGGGAGCAGGCCGAGCTGGTTGCCTGCCAGCTGGAACGTGCACTGGAGCCACAGGAGCTGTCGTAGCAGGTTGAAGGAGCTCTTCTTCCAACTCAGCACCTTCCAATTCTTCGAGTTCTGCCTCCAACTCATCCTGCAATGGCAAAAGATGTTTAGACACTAGCAAGTTTACATCACTGCTCCATAGGGTTCTACATGTTTAGAAAATGTTCACTATGCATCCAATTGGCACTTTGAAGAAATTAAATGATTAAGAATAGATTAAAAACCTCATCAAAATCAGCTGTGGAACCAATAGGAGTAGCCAATGCTTCCTGTATCTGTCTCATGTTCTCAGTCTGTTCACTTATTTCATCCATTGTCTTGTCTAAATCATCAATATTCCTGTTAAATGCCATTTCCAAAGAACCGTGTCAACCAAAAATTTCTAAAAGGTGAACTTTCTATTGTTCCACACAATATTCAATATAAAGCATTGAAATAGAAGTGCAAATAAGAGTTTAGCTAAGAAATGAAGATGCCTACTATTTTTCGGAAGTTCAATGCCCTAAGGGCACTACAGCACACATAAAAACGAGAGAGAGAGAGAGAGAACAGAAAAAGCAAACTGCTACTTACGTGGCTTTCTGCATTGCCTTCATTGCAGCTGATCCAGTTCTCAATGCGTCCACAGTTTCAGTTGTTGCTTTTGCACCTTCTAACATAATCATCTGCAGAATTCATACATAACATATGAATTACAAAATCATCCCATGCAAGAGGAAATTCATCCAGCATTCATTGGATTCTAAGCAACCCATCCAGAAGTTAAAATATCAAGCTAACCTGATCATGGATGCGCAATTGGAAATTACCAAGATTCTCAATTTGCTGTTCATAGAGCCTCTTCCTCTTCAAACATTGTATAGCAGCTGCATGTTAGCAACTGATGTTTAATGTTCAGATCAGATAGTCCTAAACAAAACTTCTTTAACCATCCAACAAACAGAAATATCAATAGACCCAACGAGCATTCCAAACTATTTTCATAATTGCCTCTATAGCTTCTTTAATAAAAGCTAGTTCTTCAATCAAGTTTCGAAGGACTTTCGAGTTAGATCCCATAACATCAAAAGTCAAAAAGCCAAAGGACTATACAACTTACCAACTTAACCCTCTAAAATCACAAAACATTGAATGGTACAACAGCTTCTTTAAGGTTTTCACCTTATCAATAAGCTACAAACGAAAAGGTGGACACGGTTCAAAATTCAGGGAACCGTTAAACCAATAGATGTTACAGTCCATAGTTAATAAATGTATAGTAGTCTGTCAGATCTGGTAGAACAATGTGTAAGAACCCCATTTGCAAATCATAAGTTATATCTTTATCCACATAAACACTCATTCAGTCCTTGTATCTGATCTTTCTTTTGCAATTTTTTTGGTGGGTGGGCGATCAATGGTTCCAACAGGGGAGAGAAGCCCATGGTAGCAAAAGGAGGACTGGAAGTGAGATGAAAGCATGTTGACCTGAAAATTTCTCCACATCCAAGTGAAGTAAATTTATCACGAAAAACTCGGAAGCTTCCATATGGGGGATTAGGTATTCACTATTGTTGAAGGAGTGCTATGGTTCACATACAAAAATGGCAGACAATATTGGGTAGAGAATGATCAAGAGCAATGACGCAATAACACATCACTACAGAGTATTTACTACAGCTATCAATACAAATTTAAATGATATTGCCAACATTGATATGATGGCGATTTTTGTAGTCCATATTTTAAAAAATGTACGTGTTATTTTTTATCATTGTTCGAATTTTGTGTCGAGTTTTACGATCACATGGTTCAAGGTCATGGTATCGGCCCTTGACTCGGGGGTCACTGAGACACATCAGTCGCAGCATCGCGGCGCGGTATTGGCCGATACGCCCAAAACACTATATAGAAGGCTCAAAAAAAATTGAAAAAATTGTAATAAATGTAAACATCATCATCAATGCATCATATCCCTAAAAGACATTATTTAACATATTAATCATTGCAAAAAAGAATAATAAGGATGCTACCGAAAAATATTTATTATCATCTATATTCAAGGTTTATATAATTTAATTTGTAATTTTTAAAAATTATAAAAAAAAATATAAATGTATATATATGGTTAACTTAATAGCTTTAAAAATGAAAATCTATTTATAAAAAAATTCTTCATTTAATTATTTATTATGTATCTAATTAGATCAATTATATGTATATTTATTTTATGTATGATGATTATATGTATATGTATTTTATGTCTGATGATTATATGTATTTTCTCCATTATGTACATTTAATTATTAAATCATTAATACGTATACAAAAATAAACTTAAGGAGGTAAGTTCTAATTAGATTATATGATAAATACTAAAAATTATATAATTAAAAAAATTGGGTCAAAACCGAAAAAACAAAAAGAAAGGGAGGGGGAATAATTTTTTGGGTCTAATAAAGCCAAAGGCTCGTGTGACCCAAAGTATCTTTCTTCAATTCTCAACTTCGACGAACACACACAGAGAGAAAGAGAGAGAGAGAGAGAGAGAGCACAGAGATGATGGGTCTCTGCTACTCGAGACTCATCGTAAAGGCTGGGTCTTTTGCTATCGAGTAGTTTGATCGTCGAGCAGCCTAGGGTCTGCAATGTTGATCGATGATGTTGATCAATGAACTGCGAAGAAGAAGAAAAGAAAGAACTGCAAAGAAGAAGGAAAGTTCAATCTGCGAATCGATGATATTGGGTCTCTGATTAGGGAGATTTACCACAATTTTTCAATTTGTGTTCAATTTTGTTCTAACTTTCTTGTTTTGTTTTTATTATGGTAAAAAAAAGTCTGATTTAGGGTTCAATTTCTCATTTTTTTTGCCCTTTTTTTGACATTTTCTTTGTTGCTTGGACGATTCTGTCTGTATTAGTTCGATTCGAAAGTGAATCGGCTGAGTTTATCCGAGTTGGACCCAGTTGAATTCGAGTTTGCCCGAGTAATACCGAGTTGGCCCAAGTCAGAACCAATTCATGGTAAACTCGTGATAGTCTTGTATCGTGAATCGTGAATCGTTATCGGATCGACGCCTTCCGAGTTGTATCCGACTCGATTGATATTTTGAACCTTGCTTACGATTCTCGATTCAATTAGATTCCTGATTCACAAATTTAGGATTTTGATTCCCGATACAAAACTCGATTTGATAACTATAATCCATATACTTGGTGGACATCATAAATGCAAATTGAAAAGCAAATTTAAGCACAACTATCTTGGCATCAAAGCAATAAAACAAACCCAAAAAATTAATCATCTCGGTAAGCAAAATACATGCAATTCGAATCCATACCCTTCTTGTTCTTTGCCTTTGTAAACTCCTTGGCCCTTTCAATCTCCGCAGAAGCCTTCTTTTGAAGTACTTTCTCCTTCTTCTCAAGCATCTCAAGTGTCTAAAAAATGTAAAGAGTTAAATATTCAGATTAATACACTAGCGAGTGTCTTCAAACATTCCAGTATCATGCATCTTAATGAAAGCATGAAGAAATATGTTAGAATTTAAATGCTCAACAATATTTGCGGTAATTGCAAGTATTTACACCACGGTTTGAAACAAAGCCATCGCATATATCATAATTGAGAAAACAAAGCCATCACATATATCATAATTGAGAAAACAAAGCCATCGCATATATCATAATTGAAAATATTTATAATATGACAAATAGGATGTGCACATACAAAAAAATATACATTATATATAAACTGGTGATCATACCTCGTTCAACTTATCCAAAGTCGCAAGAGCATTGGTCTCTTGCTTAGGTTTGCCAAAAATCCGAGTAAACATGATTAATTCGACACAATAAAACTCTGGATCTCCTGTAAATTCACAAAATCTGCAGAATTAGTGTATAATAAAACCCCTAGTTTGATCTCTCAATACGTTGTACGAACGCAATGATAAAAGACAAACCTCTAAATTTCAATAAGTCAGCGATCGATTGATCGATCGATTAATCACGACGTATCAATTTTGGAGCTGCGAGCTTGGGGAAACTTCAAAGAACGCTGAGAGAGAGAGAGAGAGAGAGAGGTGTTGGTTAAGGAAGGTAAGCGCTGGCCTTCGGGGGTTCCCCTTTTTCTGAGTTGTGTGATTCGTGATTCGGAGTCCACACGGCAACCACGTCTTACAGCTTGTGAAATAACGAAGATACCCTTTGTTAATTTGACAAATTACATTAAGCACTGTTCCATGAATTTTAAAAATAGACTTATAATTAAAACTATTGATTTCACTACGAATTTCAGTATTTATTTAAACTCATTACTTATCTATTTAATGATTGTAATTATTAAATCTAAATTTTAAGTTTAATTATTAAGTTCACGTAACATTACTCAACTATATTACATGATTATTAATGGTAAATGTGGCATTTCTTATTTTCAAATAAAAAAGTTTGTATGTATTAATGTATGGTACAGAAATTACTCTTTTTAGAGACATTTTTTTAAAAATAGATAATATTTTTTTGAAAGAATAGAGAGAAATTTTGTGAACAATTCTAAGAAAGTCTTATATGAGAATTTAATTGCTTGCTCTACGTAACTAGAGAATATTTGATCAAATTTTGATTGATGAATCTATTGTTATATTTCAAAGGTAAACTTTTAGATATTATTATTTCAAAATTCTAAATGCAAAACAATTTGGAGTAACATTTGAGATAAATTTTTCACTTGATAGATATGTAACAAGGGCAGCTCAAGACAATTTGAGGTTTAAAATAAAAATATTAAATGAGATTTTTTTTTTATATTTTTAGTATTAAATTTTTAAAAAATATATTTTTTTTTATATAACAGTGATAGAAGAAAGATGTACTAGTATTACCAAAAAAGAGGTTTTAATTTTTGTTTTTATTTTTTTATGCAAGAGAGAGAAAGAGAGAGTGTGTGTTTAATTTAAACTTTTATTTCTATTTTTTAATTTTTTTTTATAAGAGAGAGAGAGAGAGAGAATGTGTGGGAGTAAATAT
Organism: Ilex paraguariensis; assembly: GCA_963454935.2. NCBI lineage: Eukaryota > Viridiplantae > Streptophyta > Magnoliopsida > Aquifoliales > Aquifoliaceae > Ilex > Ilex paraguariensis. The sequence goes on along the minus strand of CAUOFW020000746.1, from coordinate 73,080 downwards.
AAGTTAACTTTTAAATATTTTTTTTGTTTTTTAACTTCTGATTTTTAGGTTTCTAATATTAGTTGGTGCACACGTATATTGCTCATGAATCATTTTGAATTGTATTTTTTATTTTTGTTGCTTATTTGGTGCAATACGGATTATATGTTTTTGTTTTTATTGAATATATAATGATGTTAGATATCAAAAATATTTTTATGTTATTCTACATGTCCAAGACCAGCCAAGCTTAACAAAATAGTTAGAGATGCTGAATATATTGTTTTGGCCGGCCTTTATTTTGTAACTACCAAACTTTCGAGAAAATAAAGTTGCAGCAACTAAAATTTTAGAGTATGCAAGAAATCTCGTTCACTCTATTTGTGCAATGACCTTATCTATCTTTATAGGCCTGTGCCCCTGTTGATGCGTTCAAACTCGTGGCATTTTGTGTAGCATCTCTTTTATTGCCATGCACTAGAATCTATTCAAAAAACTTTGGAACTTTTCAAATTCTACATTGCAACCTTTCTAACTAATTATAAAGCCTCAACCATGCAAAATGAATAAAAAAAAATTGAAAAGAACAAAGAACAATAACACACTATTAGCATCTAATCAGAACCCTCTAACAAAATAGACCTTTTGTATTTAAAGAGAGCATGTATATGTATGTATATATATTCCTCCTTCTTTGTTTCCCTATTATTTTCTCCTCACCAAACAAAAAACAAGAAATGTTTCACTAACTGAGGTAATTAAATGGGTATAGAAAAAGGTCTATCTCTTTAGCTTCTCTTGGGGGGGTTGAAAAAATTAAAAGGCAGAGAAAATATTAATAAATAATATTAAATTCTCTTTATGCAATTGTGTAAGGAGAGTTTGGAGATTTAAATTTTTTTCATAAATCTTGACATGATAAATGTGAATTTATAGCAGTATTTTATGATAGATTTAAAAATTTAGAAACTCAAAAGTTTTTTACATTTAAGTCAAATTTTTTGTTTAAGACATAATTGTCTTTGTAAGATCATTTAAGGACAAAATAGGAGTGTGACATTAATTATGAAGGATAAGGATGACATAGTTGTATTATTAGGGGATAAAAGTGAAAAAAAAAATTCAACTATGTTAATATTTTTAAGTAGTATAGATTATGTTTTGAATCATGGGCCAAATTATTACAATAAAATTTTTTATTAGACTTAATTTTTAGGGATTTTTTTAAGGCTTAAAATTTAATAAATTTAATTTTTTGTAGGCTTGTTATATAACTTAAATTATGGAGTTTTCTAAAAATTTGAGACCTAAAATCCAAACTTTACTTTCAATATTATTTGCCCGACCCTAATATGCAAAAACCTATTGATTTTTTTCGCTCTTATTGGTCATCATTGATATTTTAGTAAAAATGGTATGCCTTTGACTAGACCACAATGGGGAATAGTCGAGGTGTGCGTAAGCTAATCTGGACACTCTTAACCGTTGAACCAAAAAACAGAATAAGATATTTTAGTAATAAAAATTTTATTTAATTAGGTTAGCGTCCTTCCTTTGGTGTGTACACTAACTTCAGTCCTATCAAATTTTTAGTATAAAAAAAAGTCCTTTGTGTTTTGAAAAAACTTACATACGATCCCTGTGTTGGCACGAATAGTAAAAGGTGGGACAATTATTGTGTTTTCATTACCCATTTTGTTATCATCACATGATTTTCAACCTAACGATCTGTGTTCCTTCTCAACAAAATTGGAATCAAACTTCTTCATATTTTTCTTTGAAATCATTGAATCTGCGTGCTTCTTGAGATACTCTATGATCTGAATCAGAGTTTTGTGTCCACGTTGGGTAGTGGAAATCACGTTCAAAGCACAGTCGCCTTCGACCATGTTCGTCAGACATTTAATGTTATGAATGATTTCACTGCTAAGGAAGAGACAAAATTTTGAAAGGAGTATAAATGAGCGTTTAAAGGAGTTGAGGAAAATTAATTTGCTTATACTGAGCTCGATTTAGGGTTTCAATATAGTGGAGTGATTTTTAAGGGGTTTTGACTATTTGTTATGGGTTTCTGAGCTCTTGAATTTGAAGGTTTGATAATATGTAGTTAGTTTTTAGGATTTTTTTTATATTGTTAGTTTTTAGGGTTTTATTTTTCCTTCGTCATATTAAAACTAGGTCATGTTAAGGTGGATTTATAGATCTGTGTATTAGCGTACCTATCTGATAACCTGTGTTTTAACGTATTTATTTGATGATCTGTGTTTTAACGTACCTGTCTAACGATCTTTGTTATAGAGAAAAAGCTATATTTTTATTTTTTTAATTATACATGTATGACGATTTGTATATTTTTTTAGTGTACTTGACTGACGATTTATATTTATGGAGAAAAATGTACATTATAATGATATAATTTTTTAAAATATGTGTTTTAATTAAGTGATGAAATTATCATTATTTTTGTAATTTTTAAAGAGTGCTAGTAATGTTTATGACTTTGACTTTTCAACAGGGACCTAATCCAAAAAAAATTGACGATGTGTGGAATCCTATTGAGCCTAGAGACTGACCTCCAAAAAACTCAAAAAATTTAGTCACTAATATTTGATGTTGTAAAAACAAATAGATTTTGGCATTGAAAAAGAAAGTATTGACAATGTTATAATTTGACTCAAACTCTTGTTAAATAATTAATTAAGAGCAATGCTACATGAACTTAAAAAGTAAACTTAAAAATTAGACTTGATAATTAGAACTATCGATTTCACTATGGATCCCAGCATTTATTGGGACCTACTACCTATTCAATGGTTGAGATTATCAAGTCTAATTTTTAAATCTAGTTTTTAGGTCCATATAACATTACTCATTAATTTAAGAGTCCTAATAAACCATTGATAGATTTATTAGTGATATAATTAAATAGAAAATAAATTAGAAGAGTTTTAATGTATCATGAGTAATTATATTAGATATGTAATAGGAAACATAAAGATCAAATTGTATCTGAATAGATTTCGATTACAATATTTTATCCTTATAAATAGGGGTGTGTATTATGTCATCAATTATCAGATGACAAGTTTTTCAATAAATAATACATCGATGTAGATTTTTGGCCTGTAAATATAGGTATGGTGTACCAAAGTGGGTATACTGTATTAAACCACATTATTTTTCCTATTTTTAAATTTTTATCTTCCACCAAATATTATTTGTATTAATTATCCGCTATGCAAAACCAACAAGTGGTATTAAAATTATGTTCCAACAAGTGGTATCAAAGCTAGAGTGATAATCCTAGTAGATCAATTAGAGCTAGATTAATGATTTTTGTAGAGTAATCAAAGCTAGATTGACGATCTTAGTGCAAAAATCAGAGCAAGTTGTTGGCGCTTCAATGATCAAGTTGTTATTCATATTGAAGAAGACTATCTTGTCATGTGTGTATGACGTGGTGTGAAGATTGATTTCGTCTTACGTACATTAATGACATAATCTCGAAAAATTAGTTGATGCATATTTTTGTTTGGATCCATAAAAAAAATTTAAAGTTGGTATGAAACCAAATGGGAAACTAAGTTGTTTCTAAATTGTTTGGATTTCAAGAATTACCACGGGTATTGTGTTGAAGATATTTGTTTAGGATTTTAAGCTATTTGAGTTGAAGTCACGATATTCTAATAGTTTGAGAGCTATTGGGCTGACATAAACCCAATAATGATGATATAGTGTCTCGTGGGTTACAAAATATCAATGTGTCAATAAACATACATCAACATTTTATATCCAACAATATATCCCAAGTATGTTATTACATAATATGTGTCAGCAACATACTTCATTTGCAAAGGCATAATATAAACACATAACATACCCACATAATACTAAATTCCATGGAATTACACAAGTAATTTCCACATATTAATTTCAAGCTAGGAATTTATTTTAAACTATTTTCTATACCCATTTTTAATACTCATTTCATCATTTTCACAACAAGAGGCAAGTGATATATAACTCTATCAACCTACCATTTTATATAATCACCCTAGGTTAGAAAATAAAGCAAAGTATGAAGAAACTCTACCTCTTGAAACGTAAAACAACGTCAAGAAACTCCAAGACCCCAAAAACGAGCTAGAATCACGTTCCTTGATCTTCAGTAAAGCCCACGCTTTTTGGTATAGCCGCGTAGCCCTTGTCGAGGAGATCGACTTTAATTCTTAGCTCAAGTTGATTTGGGCACCCGAGCTCCGTAGATCGTAGAAAGAAGGTGAAAATCCAAGTTTTTTCCCTCTCTTCCTCTCTCACATTAGAACCAGCTGATGAATAGGGGAAAAAATCAGATTTTTCTCCTATTTATACCCTTTATTTAATTGGCCCACATTGCGTCACACGATATTGTTTACCCGGATCCATTTTTCGCCTTGAAATGATTAAATTTCGTTACGGTTTAAGTATAAAATATTTTTATTTTAACTTACCTTAAATTATTTTTTAACTTTCAAAATTTTATTAAAAATCTCGTTTCTGAGTCACCCGAAACTCGACCGCCTCGTAAAACGTAAAAAATTTGACTATCTCAGAATTTGATGAAATTTGACAGGGTAGCTAGATTTCGCGAGACAAATTCAACGATGAGATCCTTTTTATCATCCGAGATTTAGAAAAATTCAAATTTTTTACCTGTACCGTAGTGTCAAATTATCGTTTTACCCTTTTTATGAAAAGTTCAAATTTACCCGGATATTACATTCTTCCGCCTTTAAAAGAATTTCGTCCCTGAAATTCACACACACATACACACTTAACCGCATGCATATGCAACATTAATATTACACTTAAAATTATAGAAATGTATTTCCATCCTCGAATAGGAATGGATAATTGGTACGTATGGTGTCCTCACACTCCCACGTCGCCTCCTCCACACCTCAATTCTGTCACAGTACCTTCACTAGCTTCACAGTCTTACCTCGTAAAACTTGCTCCCGACTATCCATGATACGCACCGATTCCTCCTCGAAGGTCTCATCCGCATCAACAATCAACTCACCCCAATCCACTATATGTGTCAGATCTGGAGTATACTTTCGAAGTATAGAGACACAGAACACCGTGTGAACACCTAATAAATTTGGCAGTAACGCCAATCTGTAAGCCACTGTACCCACTCTCTCGAGTACCTCGAAGGGCCTGATAAACCTCGACGACAGCTTTCCCTATTTTTTGAACCTGACCACCCCTCGCTTAGGCATCACTTTCACGAAGACGTGATCTCCTACCTCAAACTCTAGAGGTCATTGTTGTCTGTCAGCGTAGCTCTTCTACCGGCTTTGAGCTATGAGAAGCCGCTTCCGTATCAAGTCCACCTTTTTCGAGGTGTCTCTGATCAAATTCAAAATCGCAAAGGATCTTTCTCTCACCTCTATCCAGCACACAGGAGAATGACAAGGCCTCTCGTATAGTACCTCATAAGGTGTCATCTGAATGCTTGTCTAATAACTGTTGTTGTAAGAGAACTTCACGATGGGTAATTGTTCTTTCCAACTACTCTTAAGATCTAGGACACATGCCTGTAGCATGTCCTCTATTATCTGGATGGTCCTCTCCGACTGACCGTCTGTCGGGGGATGAAAAGATGTGTTCATCATCAACTGTATCCCCATAGCCTGTTGGAAACTCTCCCAAAAATGAGCCGTAAATCTGGAATTTTGATCGATACTATAGATACGAGTACCCCATGTAACCAGACAATCGCTTGTATACACAACCTGCAAAATTCCTCAAGTGTGAAGGTCATCCGTACTGCCAAAAAATGTGTCGACTTCGTAAGTCGATCCACTATCACCCACACTGCATCATGTTCCCACGATGTCCGTGGCAAGTGAGTCACAAAATTCATTGTGACATACTCCCATTTTCACTCAACTACCTCCAAAGGCTAGAGCAACCCCACTGGTCTTTGGTGTTCAGCCTTGATCTGCTAACACGTGAGATATTGTTGACAAAATTCCCAACGTGTCTCTTCATTCTGCTCCAATAATACTGGCGATGAAGATCATGGTGCATCTTTGTGCCACCTAGATGTACAACAAATTGGGAGCAATGTAACTCCCTAAGAATCTCCTCTCTCAGATTTGCTAACTGGAAAACCACAACCCTTCCCCTATACTGAAGACTGTCATCCGAGTGAATGACTCATCTCTTGTCACCGGTACCTGCCTGCAATCGGTCCTTGATGGATAATAATTCTAGGTTCTGTCCTTGGGACTTGATCACTCTGCTCAATAGGGAGGGCGTAGTCAGTAGTCACCAAACTCCCTAAAACACCTTGAGTCTGATCCTTGTAGTGTAACTCGAACTATCCCACAGTCTCGAGCATTTGTCACTCCTAAGAAACTACACTAATCAAGACTCCCTGTGACTTTTGACAGAGTGCACCAGTCACCACGTTTGTCTTACCGGAATGATAATGCAAAGTGAAGTCATAGTCCTCCAAATATTCCATCAACCTGTGTTGCCTCATGTTGAGGTCTCGCTGTGTAAAGATGTACTTCAGATTTTTGTGATATGAAAATACCTCAAACTATTCACCATATAAATAGTGACGCCAAGCCTTCAATGCAGACAATGGCCATCAACTCCACGTCGTGCGTAGAGTAATTCTGCTCGTGATTCTTTAATTGTCGAGAACCATAAGCCACCACTCTCCTGGACTGCATTAATACACATCCAAGTTCGTCTCTGGAGGCATCACTGTACACTATGTACATCTGTCCCCTATTCGGGACTATCAAAATAGGAGCTGAAGTAAGCCTCCTCCTTAACTCCTGGAATGTCTTCTCGTACGATTCATTCCACTCAAACTTGACCCCTTTCGGCGTCAATCTTGTCATAGGTGCAACTAGTCGAGAGAAGTCCTCGATGAATCTCTGGTAGTACCATGCTTGTCCCAAGAATAGGTGTGCCACAAGCAGAGATGTATAGATGGCGCAAACCAAGACGCAAGTTCCTAAAAGATAGAGAGGATTGTGGCGACTCATAAAGCAAGTTTATACGTTGTGCTTGAAAAATTGGTGGATCAAAATCAAGGGTGCTAATCTCGATCTTAGACATGAGTTTGGTTAAAGGGAGGCTATCAAAATTTGACTCAACTTCTCTAATTGTCATAAATAAGAGTTTGTTGGCTAATCAATTTAAGAGTCCTAATAAACCTTTGATATGTTTATTAGTGACCTAACTAAATAGAAAATAAATTGGAAGAGTTTTAATATACCACGAATAGGTATATTAGACATGTGATAACAAACATAAAGATCAAATTGTATTTAAATAAGATTTGGTTACAGTATTTTATCCCCATAAATAGGGGTTGTCTTATTTAATCAATTATCAGATAGCCAGTTTTTTAGTGAATATGTCCATACATGTAGATATGGTGTTCCAAAGTGGGTACGTTGTATCGAACCACTTTGTTTTTCTATTTTTGAATTCTTATTTTTCAACAAGTATTATTTATCTTAGTTATCTGATGTTCAAAATCAATAAGTGATATCAGAATTATATTTCACTAGACAGAATCTATTTTGAAGTATTATAATGACATCCTTTACATTTGAGTATATTCTCCGATCACCCCCACCCTCATTTATCTTTGGACCAATTTGAGATCTCATTGTTTTTTCCCTCTTTGTTAGGCAAAAAAAAAAACGCGACTTTTGAACTTCCGACCTTTGTGTCCACCAGTCGGTTAACCTCTTGAAATGTCATTGTACTTTTCGGTAAATTATGAGGTCCCCACGGGTCACACTGTCACTTGAAATAGAAACGTTTGCACTTCGTTGTCTAGCCCTAGGGGTGCAACTCGGGTTAGACAACCCGATTTCAACCCGAGTCCAACCCGAAAAAATTAGAGTTTGGGTAAGAATTTTTAATACTTGAGTTAGACTTGAGTCAAAAAATCCTAACCCAAATTCAATTTAGGTAGGGCTCGAGTTAAGGTCTCATGAACCCAAGTTCAACCTGAACCCGACAAATTAAAAAAAAATTTATATATATATATATATAAAGCATTAGCACTGATTTTTTATTTTTGTTCTATCGTTATCTGTCTTTTTCGTTCTCTTAGCCTCTCTTGTTAAAAACTTGGTTGAAGTTATTGGTTGTTAATTTAAATGAATATTATGTAATATATGTATTAGGTTTAGAACAACAAGTTTATTTTGGACTCTATCCGAATTGAATCCGTAAAGTAATTCGAAATTAGCCCAAAGTTATCAACTCGAATTTAACTTGAACTCGCCCGAATTAAACTCGGACAATGCTCGAGTTGAGTTCTTCAACCTGAGGTAGGATTAGAATTAAAATTAAAATTAAAAATGGTATACCTAAGTATTGAAATATGATTAATTATCGAATTCGTTCAAACCGCCCGAGTTGCACCGTATTTAGCCCTGCGTTACGATGTCATTGTCATTCCCATCATAATAAGACAAACAAAGTACCCTCGGCCCATCACTATATCTCTTGATTCCCCCATCACAAATTTCTTCCAAATCCTCCAATTTCTCAGTCAACTCAACTTCCAGTGAAACAGTAGACAATCTGATGGACGGTTTCAGATGGGTTTCTTTGATCTTCTTCACTCTTTGCATGCTTGTGCCAACATCCTCTTGGTCAAACTCATTTCTAACCAAAGAAAAGTTGACTGAAATTCCAGTGAAGTTCCTCGATTTGGCCAAAGAAACAGAGCTCTTGAATTGGATGGTGGGTATTAGGAGGGCAATACATGAAAACCCAGAACTTGGTTTTGAGGAATTTGAGACAAGTAAGCTTATTAGAACTGAATTGGATAAATTGGGTATAGCTTATAAATACCCAATTGCTACCACTGGTATTGTTGGCTTCATTGGGACTGGCAAACCACCTTTTGTTGCTATCAGAGCAGATATGGATGCTTTAGCCATGAAGGTTAGTATAACTTTTCACTCTCTACGTTTATTTTGTGTATATATTTTAAGTTTCCAGCGGCTGTATTGGACTATTGCCCTCTGTTAGACTTGTCTGGATGTTAATTGTTGTGTTGATTGCAAATTTCCAATCGTCTTGTTATTAGAGATATGATTTTTTTTTTTTGATCAAATTAGAGATATGGTAAGATCCATGAGATCATTCAATATTTACCTAGTCGGTTAAACAAAGATGATGATAAGCATAAATGAATGATTTTGTTGCTGGAACTGTAGTACAATTGGGCAACACTTGCCATGAATACAGCAGTATAACCGTGAAGTTGATGGGACTGGCCAAAAAATATAGCTTTGCTAAGTTTATGATGATGCCATTGTGTTGATAATAGTTGTTCAGTGTTAGAACTTGGAAGTTGGTGCTGATTATTATGTAAATCTGGTTTAAGATGGGTTGTTGAAAATTAATGGGTGTTTTTGTTGATACAGGAGGCTGTAGAATGGGAGCACAAAAGTAAAATTCCTGGAAAGATGCATGCTTGTGGACACGATGCTCATGTTGCAATGCTTCTTGGTGCGGCAAAGATGCTTCAAGAGCATCGGAATGATTTACAGGTTCCTTTATTATTCTTGCTTTTTAGCTAATTCAATTAAGAAATTTATGGGTCCTATCCTATGTATGCATAATGCATCTTAACTTATGTATGCATAACATGTCAATGAATTGTTTTGGTTTCCATGGCACATCGAAACAAATCACCATTCTCACTTTATCTTGGCAGGAGGGGACATGTTTCATTTCTTCTTGTGGTTAATTTGTGCTGAAATGATAAATTTTGTTTGTGATTCTTAAATTGCTATTTTTTAATTAAAAAGACTTTGACAAGTTGCCACTGAAAAGTGGGCTGGTCAGAAGGGAAATTGCTCTGTCACGAAAAAAATGGGCTTTTCATGTGTTCATGGGACTTTCCACTATGAGCTATAGAGGTGGGTTTCCCAGCAAAACTGGAAGTTGATCTTCTTTTTACTCAAATATATTGAACTAAGCACTTTCTTGACTTGCAGGACTTTATGAAAATTGACCAGTTATTTGCATTATTCATGCATATTCCCCTGGTCTATTTTTAATGATTTAGGGAACCCACTCAATGTCATTTTACCTAATGGGTGGATGTGATGATCGTGTGTGTTAGAGTATGTGTCTGTGGCTGTGACACACATGCACACGGCGAGCGAGAGAGAGAGAGATGTGAAGTATGCTATTAGAATAGGCTTGTAGAAATAAGAAGACAGAAGAAATATCAGTTGATGCAGTGCTGAGTTCCCAGCAACGTAGAAGCATGATGTATGCATTAAGAAGGTCATGGGAAATCTCATCTTTCCCTTACAGTTAGAAGACAGTTTTTTAAGAACTGTAGATACAAATGAGAACATCTGCTGTACTTGGTGCTAATCCAATAGAGAAATGGATCATTAGCAGAGAGAACTGACAATTTTAAGATTTATTATGTAGATTTGAATACAGTTGCATATTCACCCAGGGAAGATCTACCCCTAGATATAGATTCTAAACATGTTTGCTGACTCAGCATATAGTCGCCGGCCTTCCTACACGCATGCACCTGCCAGAATGCCTCCTTCGTTTGGGACAAAGCCAAGTCGGAAGTGACTCGCCTCCATTCTCGTTGGGATTGGATATAGACAGGGAATCTATAGACTGTAGTAGTTCACCAACCTCGCTGACTAGCATACGTAGAATTTCACTTCATGGCATGAGTGCACGACCAAAAAAAGAAACACCTTTGCTCCATTGGCCTTCCTAGATCACTAATGGTAAGAAATTGTCGGTAATTGGTAACTTGGTTATATTATAAGTAATGTGATGATTACATTTTGCCCTTGCTTATTGACTAAGAATTGAAATAGGAATTTTTCTTTCTTTTTTCCTTTTCACTTATCTGGTGCTGCATCACGAGACTCAACAATTTGGTGACTAGTGTCTTGTACAGTTACATAGTCATTTGCAAGTGCTCATTATGCCTCCTCTCTATAAGCTTCACACAATGGAAGTTCTGATCAATATATATCACATTTATTCTGAAACATGTCACTCAGTTTGTTGCTCTATCTGCCTGGTGATACACAATGTTGCAATTTAGTCTTCTATAGAGAAAAAGTTTCATTATTTATGTATTTATTTTCATAGGGAACCATCGTTCTAGTTTTCCAACCAGCCGAAGAGGGAGGGGGAGGAGCAAAGAAAATGTTAGATGCTGGGATACTAGAGAACGTTGATGCCATCTTTGGGCTGCATGTCTCTTCTAGCTATCCTATTGGTGTAGTTGCCGCCAGGTCTGGTCCTATATTGGCTGGTAGTGGTTTCTTTGAGGCGGTAATTAGTGGAAAGGGGGGTCATGCAGCCATTCCCCAGCACACAATAGACCCAATCTTGGCAGCCTCCAATGTGATTGTTAGTTTGCAACATCTTGTTTCACGTGAAACCGATCCCCTGGATTCACAGGTAAGTCTCATAATTACCCTTGTGTATGCATTTTAGCCTATCAGTTTTGAACATGTTTATCTCTCGTATTTAATCCCCACAAATCAAATGAATTAACTTCTTATTAACTACCATCTGTCACTATATGACACCTTTCTTGTTCCTGCAAAAGCCACGACTTTGCTTGTTTGTGCTTTGAGATCTTCATCTGACTAGTTTGTACGAATTTAATTTAAATTTTTTTCCCAGTAAGTAAATTTAATTTAAAAGTTGATTCCACATCTTATGATTTCCAATTATCCACATTTACGAACTGTGATATAACACACAGCAGCACAGCGGAAATTAGTTATTCTTCTATCACTTCAAGGAGAAAATATTCAATGTAACTTTGATACCGCATCATCGTCGCCACATTGTGTCACCGTCCAACAGAAACATAACAAATCAGCTAGTAAATCCTACATAATTCATTAACTACCCTTCCATGTAACCTAATAACCACCTCATGTATAAGGTAGTGTGGTTCAATTTACCCAAGTTGCTGTGTTCCTATTAGATGGTGACACCACTTGACATTGCTGACATTGGTGCAACCGTAATACTAAATATTTACTCCACTTCGAGGTGTCCAATAAAGGAATGTGTTGCTCAAAACTTTGCAATTAGAAAGTGGATGGGTTTTTAAGTTTCTAGCCAAATGAACAGGGGACGTATTTATATCTGGACTCAAAAAGGAATAACCTCTGATTTTTTCCAGAGTTACAAATTTCAGAAATAAAGGCATGATCTTTCAGGTAGTGACAATTGCAAAATTCCAAGGTGGTGGTGCATTCAATGTTATCCCTGATACAGTCACAATTGGTGGAACCTTCAGGGCATTTTCAAAAGAAAATTTCATGCAGCTGAAACAAAGAATCAAAGAGGTAAATTTCTTTGTATATTATAAAAAAAAGGGTGGTAAATTTATTTGTAGCATCTGATATGGACTCCTGATTTTCTAAAAGTGGTACATTTGAGTGTTGAGAAGTTATAGTTTTGTTTTACTGATGAGTTTCTCGGTTTCAGCTTGAGTTTCTTCTTCTTTGTTTTTTGGTATGATGTCTTATCATGGGGGTTAATTCTCTGCAAATGCAAAGGACAGGTAATAACAGGACAAGCTGCCGTGCAGAGGTGCAATGCAACAGTTAACTTCCATGAAGATGACATGCCCTTTTACCCAGTCACAGTTAATAACAAAATTTTGCATGAGCACTTCAAAAGCATAGCCGGGGAAATGCTGGGCACCAAGAACATCAAAGAAATGAAGCCACTGATGGGAACAGAAGACTTCTCATTCTTTGCAGAGGTGGTTCCAGGTTACTTCTACCATGTCGGAATGCAAGATGAAGCTCAGGGACCATTTCCATCAGTGCATTCCCATCACTTCAAAGTAAACGAAGATGTGCTTCCCTATGGCGCCGCTTTACATGCATCACTGGCCACAAGGTATCTCCTTGAACATCAACCTGAATATTCTTCACCAAAGGGAAGTTCTCATGATGAACTGTAAAGGGCTTTGAGGTTTCTGTTATTTTGAAGCACTGCTGCAAGCTCAGACTGCAGGTGAAAACCGAAAAACCCGCCGTAATTGTTGACGGACTCCTCCCCTCTCCCCAATACAGTGATAGATAATGGGGATTGAACTTTATTGCCTGGTCACAGTTGTAGTAGGACTTGTTTAACAGTCTTTTTTGCTAATCCATTCCAAAATGGCTTTGCTTTGTAATATATTCAATTTCTTTGTCTCTTGTTGATCTTCCATATTCTGTGGGAAAATGCAGTCTCTAGTTTTGATCCTGATATTCTAGTATTTGCTCTGGCATAATTTTGTTTAATGACGAGAAATCTGTTGAAGACAGTGTCATATTAGATCGCATCCAGGAAAGTAAATCTTGGATACTTTAACACTTTAGTTAAGAATAAACAAGCACCTTCATGAACATTAAGTGAGCCTTGTAAGTGGAACACTGTTCCATCTTCATCTGGCTTTTGGGGGAGCCATATGCCCACTGGTTAGAAAGAGAAAATTGTTGGGTCGTAGAAAGAATATTGGAGAAGAATCACACTTCTGATCCCTTTCAGCTTGCCGCAAAACAACCCGTTGAAAGAACTTCCTTATTTAGGTAAATGAAAGAACTTCCTTTTGTTAGTCTGTACATATGACTCTCTATCTCTCTCTCTCTCTCACACACACACACACATCTATGTGAATGAAATATAGGTCTACTGCACCCTCTACTCCCATCTTTTACCTCAAATGCCGACTATGCTTAATGATTAGGAAAATGTTACTAAATTTTCTTACCAAATCTTTTATTCCAAATGATATGGCACAATTTTTATCATTGATTATCAACGGGAAAACCTTATCTGATGAAAAACTGTCACATCATTTGGAACAAAATTTTAGTAAAAAAATTTTGTATGCATAGCATTAACCTGATGATTAAGGACCAAAAATACCAATGCTGCTGCTGCTGCAGACAGGCCATCACATGGTAGAAGTATGCCTCCACATTGCAGCTCTTCAAGAGCTCAAGAGTTGTACTATTAACTCATTTTCAATCTAGGTTAACAATCCCATATCCGAACAAATCATATATTTCATAAGCTCGTGGTGATTTATATATGCATATCTATAATTTCATTCATCTAGTGAGCAGAAATAATATGGGAAACCATCCTATGCATTTTAGTGAGTTGGTCCGTATGAGAAGTTTTGGGAAAGAGTGTATTAGAGTCTCTAATTCATGAATTTATAATGATCGCCGTGTTTCACTGGTGGATCTTCTGCTATTCTATGTTCTTCCCGAAAGCATGCCAATCCCTTATGGGTCCTTCAAAGGCCTATCCTATCTGTCCACATTGTCATCAAGCATTCCTGGCAGAGTATTAAAAATGCCTCTCGACTTGTTTGCCTTGAATTATTCTCCTGGTGTAAGATCCCTGCAATATATCTCTTCATATTACATGCTCCAATTCTGGTTGAAGCTTTGTAACAAATACGATAATAGCCTTTGGATTGCGTATCACACCATTATTATTCCATTCAGCTGGTGATTTTGAAGGAAATTGCTACCAAGTGGGGGTAGGGCTAATGGAAGAACATCAGATCCACTGAAATCCCAAGCATGCTCCAGAAATACATAGGAATAAACCAATAGAATGTTGTCATTAAACCAATGCCTATTTCAGGACAATTATGATGGGAAAATTATTGCCCGAGTGCAAATCGTGTAGCCATCAAATTATGGAATTATAAATTAACAGATTTAAATTCCAGAGTCTAGCAAACAATCAGGCAAAAACAAATATTAGAACCCGTTGTAAACTTAAATCCAACACATTTGATTAAAACTTCTAAATTGTAGCTAACAAAATAAGCATTAGTCGGGAAAATAGAGACAAATAGAAGTGAACTCCAAAAATTTAAAACACTATCACATAGTCAAAATAACAATTCATCCGATAAACTAATATCTTCACCTATAAGCTACCCATCTTCAAGCTTACTTCTCAGACGAATTTGGTCCCCTCTTCTTTCCAAAGCCAACAACTGCAACACAATAACAACATTTACATAGTCACCGAAACCATTAAAAAAAATTTAAGGCGTGTTTGGTTTGCTTTCCAAAAAATGTTTTTGTTCTCAAAATTTCAAAAATACCTAAAACCTATTTACTTGGCATTTTTGTTCTCAAATTTTTTGAAAAAAAATGAGATTTGGAGCACAAAAAAAGAAACAAACCAGGATTGTTTTATGAGTTTTCTTTGAAAACATTGGAAATATGGAGAACAAAAATGGGTCTTTAATGAGCTCCGCCCTTCGAGTCCCCTTAGTAGCAAAAGACTTCCGTCCTTTTTTTTCCTTCCTCTCTCTCTCTCCAGTGTCTTCTTCTCCAGCATCTCCATTTTCTTCTCCACCGAAGATCGTTGTCCCCTTAGCAGCACCGAAGATCGCTGTCAAACCCAGCGTCTCCATCTCCATCTCCATCTCCTCTCTCTCTCCCTCTCTCGCAACAATTAAAGTATAGATCTACATAGATCTGAAGCACAAATCTGAATCTAGATCTAGATCTGTGTGTGCGTGTGTGTGCATGCGTGTGTGTGCACGCGTGTGTGTATTCCTATGTGTCTGTGTGTGTATGTGTTTATGTGTGCGTGTGTGGGTTTTGTGAAGACAAAGAGAGGGGAGAGAAATATAGAGATGGCAATTGTGAGTTTTGTGGATTTTTGCCCAAAAAAATTTTACAATTTTTTTTTCTTTAAAACTATTTTCAAAAATATACAACCAAACAGATTTTGCAATTTAAAAATTTTCAAAAATACTTTCTTAAAATTTTTTTCAAAAACTATTTTCGATTACTATTTTTTTAGATACAAACCAAACAGGCCCTCAATTTCAAAGATTTCTCACTTCATTCTCAGTTTAGTTCCCAACAAAAAGGTTTCACAAAAAATATGAATGAAATCTGGGAGTAAGACACACTTGACTGTTCCAAACAATATGCCTCATTCAAGATTATCTTTCCATATTTGATGGCCACAGAAACATTGAATATCACGGTTTTGTTGAGCACAAACATATTAATCACATAAAGTACATACAGATTTTGCTACAAAATTCAGTTGACCTTAAAAATTTGAAACTCTAAAAATAACATAGTACATCAGTTCAACGGCCAAGAAAACATAGAAAATGATCCTCAAAAGCCACTTATAACATTTTCTTTTTTTCTCAGCAACCAAACAGACTGAAATTAGACCCCCCAAAAAAAAGACTATGAAAGAAACCCTAAAATTATTAACAGTAATAGGTTGTCCAGCAGATCAAGAACAACAATATAATCACGAAAAATATACATAGAAAAAATTACAGGATATATAAAATCCTATGCATACAGATAGGTATATATATATACAATCATATACATACTTATTATAATCACATACAGTGTAAGGATGGAAATTGAAGGGAGAAGATAGAATTACCAGCGGTGACGAAACGTCGATTGTACTGCATGCGCTTGTGAGCACGACCACGGGGCTTCTTCTTCTTATCCTGCTTGGCCACCTTTGGTGTTTGGCCTCTAACCTTACCGGCACGAGCCAGTGATCCGTGAACCTTACCTGCAATCAAAATCACAACCCCAAATGGAGTTAATCAATCAAAATTAAACATTACAAATTTATAAAAGAGCACTGAATATGAGCATTGTAATGTGAACAGAAGAGGGATTTGAGCTTTACCCATGTTAGATTTCTGGTTGTCTTGCAGATCGAACGCCTGTTGCTTCTTCGACTTCTTGAAGAGAGAGAGAGAGAGCAGGACAGGGAATTCTAGGGTTACGGTTGAGGCGGAAGTTATGTAGCAGGGTGTTAGTGGAATATGGACCCTTGGCCCAAAAAATATTCCCAATTTGCCAATATAGTCAGTGAGGCCCAGGACAACCCATTGTCTACTCTCCCTATTTCTTAACGATGGATCGTCTTATGTGCAGTTCAGCCCAAGTCAGTCTTACAGTAAAATCCGGTAATTTTTATCACGTGATATCATTATTTAATAATAATTTAACATGTATGGGAGTGACTTGCACTTCGTTTAGTAACTACTCTATCCATGTAAGAAAATAACTAACCTAGTTTAGTAATTTATTTATAGACATAAAGTTAGATTATAAACAAGAAAAAAAAAATGATAATATTGTCATAAATGAATTTTTATGATAACATGATCCAATTTTTGAGTTTTGTGCTCAAAATTAATTTTTCAATGACATTGCATAAAAATTAAATTTAATAGATTTTTTATAAATAAAAATTTATCATTAACAGTAACCGTTAAATAACCTCGTTGAATTAAATTTTTTTCTATCATTATTAGATTTATCAAAATAAAATTTTGGTTCCGCCTCTGATTGAGTTATAAGATTTTTGGTATGGACAATCGGATTTTGTTCACCATTCAGATGCTTGCAGTTGCTAAAGTTTAATGCTCTTGAATATGCCACCCAGAGTCATGGGTTTATCAAAATTGACACTCTTGACAGCATCTGAGTCTCTTGACAGAGTTGGTAAATACAAACAGGTTCCAAAGGAACGAGACCTGAGGGTAGGTTGGCGAGCAATCATCATACAAAAGTTAATCAATTACAACTTCATTCGGCAGATTCACTTGTGCTTATTGTGGAAAATCCGGGAAACTATTTAAATAGGATAACTAATTTTTTTTCAAATTAGAAAAATTTCAGTTGCACTCCTCCTAATTTATTATATCTTTAAATACACCCCCTCTATTATAAAAAAAAAACAATAAAACCCCTTTTAGTTTATATTTAAACATCACTAACACACCCTACAATTAAACTACTATTTCTAACCAAAAAAATAATAATTTAAAATACCAAAAATACCCCTACATAAACCTCAAGTAATTTTTCTACATAAAATTTTGATGATGCACAAATCGATAATGCGCAAGTTCAACAGTCAAGAATATAAACAGAGACAATCAATGAGTAATAAACAAGCAATTAATGTTAAAGTAGTAAATAATGAGTCAACACAGAGATTTATAGTGGTTCGGTCAAGGTAACCTACTCCACTTTCGGGAACGACAACGGTGGCATGAATCTTTTATTAATGAGTGAAGTCACTGGAAAGAGTATTTTGTAAGAGTATTATAGTGCTTATAGGGAGAGAGAGAGAGAGAGAGAGAGTAATGTGTGTAGGAAAGTGTAGTATGTGTAGGAATCTCAAGGTGATGAGGCATGCTCTCTATGTGCAGAGGACTTTCATTATATAGGTTTACCAAGGCAGTGACGTGAGAAAAAGGTCTTCCATAATTTTAGTAAGTACAATCTTAGTTAAATTAGATCTCCATTTCGACATTCTCTCTCTCGTGCTCTTATTCAATCAGAGGAAGATCATGAGCTGGACTAGGTTTGGTCTTCACCTTGAACTTGCATTGGAGTAGGCTTGGGCTTGCATTAGAGTTAGAAGGACAAAGGAGGAAGAACCAGGAGGACCTGACCATGGGCGGCGCCCCCTTGGGCGTTGGCCTTTGGTGTCTTGCCTCCACTTGACTCTTTGTTGATTCACAAGCAAGTTCAACTCCCTTTGGGCTTCTGTGACTTGGACTCCTCGGTTGATCCAGCCCTGGTTAAACTTTTCTTGAGCCTTCTCGATACATTTAGATTGAGTTTGACCCAGTCAAATTCAGGCTTATCATTTGTCCACCATGCCCCAAGCCTCTGAGTTCTTTACATGAGGAAGGGTTTATGGGCATGTGCTTCATTTTCATTTGGGTGAGTCGGAATTTTTCTTGTTTCCCACGGTATCTTTTTATCCTCGGGGACTTGCTGAACTTTCCGATATCGAAAAACTTTTTTTTTTTGCTCTTTTTTTTTTTTTTTTTTTTTTGTTTTCCTTGGTTTCTTCGTTGGGCACTGGCCCTTTGTCTTCATTTTTCCTTCTTTTTTTTTCTTTCTTTTCCTTCTTGGGCTTCCTTGGGCGCTGACCTGTTGTCCTTTGTCTTCTTCTCCTTTTTTTTTTCTTTCTTTCTTCTTTTGGCGTGGGCCTCCCTTTGTCCTTTTTTTTTCTTCTTACTTTCTTCTTTTTGCTTGCTAACTCCCTTCTTTCTCTCTCTTTTTTTTTCTTTTCCTTCTTGGCTCTTTCCTTGGGCGTTGGCCCCTTGGCCTTCCTTCTCTCTCTTTTTTTTTTCTTTCTTTCTTTCTTCCTTGGCTTGCTGACTCCCTTCTTTCACTCTTTCTTTTTTTTTTTGCTGGGCGCTGGCTCTTTTTTTTTTCTTTGGCATCCTTGCTTTTTTTTTTGGACGACAGTGGAGACTACTGCGGCTGTCAGGCAGATGGGTGTTAGGCAAGCGGGCACCAGGTAGGTGGGCACCAAGCAAATGGGCTCCAGACAGGTGGGCAGGCATCTTGGGAGACGCCAAGATGTTGACAGGGCGCCTTGGGTGACGCTAGGAGGTCTTGGGCACTGATGTGCTTGAAGGATGCCTTGAGTCTTGATATGGGCGGCACCTCTCTGGTGTTTGGTCACTAACTGACCTTGTCTATAATTATAGGCGCCCTGTTAACAGAGCGATGATGGAGACTCTCTTGTATTTTTAGGGTGGTTTCTTTTCCTCCTCCCAAGAGGATGAGGTTTGATGCCCCCCGGTGTTTCTCGGTCAAGGTCTGATGGCCAGGTTGTTTCCTAAGACCAAGATCCGGTGGTGCCCCCGCTCCTTCAAAGGTTAGAACTCATGTGTGTACCCGAGCTAGTTGTTGTACTATTGTAGGAGTTGAGACTCATGTGTAGTCTTCTATGGGGACTGTAGCTCTACATAACTGTCCTACTTTGACTTGACTTTGGTCAACAAGAGGCTTTGGAGGTCTATGACCTCTAGGATATCAGAGAGGCAGGCACAAGGGCTACTAAAGAGCAAGTAGGGCTTGGGCGACAGGCATGAAGGGTGCCGCGGAACAAGTAGGACTTAGGTGACAAGCACGAGAGGATGCCACGGAGTAGTAGGGCTCGGGCGACAGGCAAGAGAGGATGTCGTCGAGCAAGTAGGGCTTGGGTGACAGGCACGAGAGGATGCCACGGAGCAGTAGGGCTCGGGCGACAAGTACGAGAGGATGCTATGGAGCAGAAGGGCTCAAATGGAAGGCACGAGAGGATGTCGCGGAGCAAGTAGGCTCGGGTGGCAAGCACGAGAGGATGCCACGGAGCAGTAGGGCTCGAGCAACAGGTACGAAAGGATACGGCTGAGCAGTTAAGGCTAGCACACGAAAGAGCTGCCCATCTAGGGGCTGACCTTCAACTAGCACTTGAGATAGCTACTAGGCAGAGGCTTATTCTATGGAGATGAGGAAGGCGTTGAGGAGCTGGGCGCCTGAGGTGTTGGAAGCCTGGTGAGAGGGGGCGAAACTCATCGTCTAGGCATCATAGGAGGCTCCCAAGGTGGAGGGCTAGTCTAACAGCATCATAGGGGCGCCCAAGGTGGAGAGCTCATCTAACGGCATCATAGGGGCGCCCAAGGTGAAGAGGGCGAGACCCCTCGTCTGTGCGCCTGCTACTGGCGCTTAGTGATAGGCGTCTGGTGCTAGGCTCCTGGTGCTAGGAGCCTGAGGTTGGGCGTCTTTTGTCTTTTTGTCTACCTTTTTGTTAGGTCATATGTAAAGTTTTATTTCATAAAATAATGAATAACAAAATAAATCAATTGAAACGATGAAAGATAGATGAAATCTTCAAGCGTTTGATGTCCCATAGGTGGGCCAATGTTTCCCTGGCAGAGTTGGAGTCGTATCCTCTTCCTGACCCTCAAGAGATCGTTTGAATTTCTCCGAAGGGTTGCTGACGATCTCTGTCATCCTGATCTCGGCCAGGTGGCAGGGCTTGTCTCTGCCAGTAACGTACTGCCTCAACTGGCCACGTTGTATGAGATTCTCGTTCTGCCTCTTGAGCTCATGGTAGTCATTAGTGTCATGGTCATGGTCGCGGTAGAAGTGACAATACCTACTGTGATTTTTGCGATTTGGGGCGGACTTCAATTTTTCAGGCCAGTGGAGCATGGGGTCATCCTGTATTTGGAATAGAATGTGCTCCACTGAGACGTTGAGTGGCGTGAAAGGCTTTCATTCTCTCGGGGGGTACGGACCAAGATGGTCCTTGATAGAGACTCTTTTGGTTCTCTTTCTCTGGCTCTCCGCCTCCCACCTGTCTTCGCGAGCGTCCTTCCTTTTCTTGCCCCCATGGGAGAACTCACTTCATCTGGCCTTAGAGACATCCTTGGCATTCATGTATTTCTGTACCCTAGACAACAACTCGGGCATGTTGGAGGACGACTTCTTAAGTACGGAGAACATAAAATTGGAGGTGCGAAGACCAGCAATAAAGGCAGCCAAGGCTACCTTTAATTCGGCTCCTCAATCTGGAGCACCTCCTCATTGAAATGGGCAAGGTAGTCTCTGAGGCTTTCATCCCTGTCTTGTTTGATTGTGAGCAGGTGGGTCATTGGTTTTTGATGTCGGCGTCCACCAATGAAGTAGGAGACGAAAAACCTACTGAGTTCTGTAAAAGAACGGATGGAGGAGGGTATGATCTTGGAGAACCACTTGCGGGCAGACCCTTTCAAGGTGGTAGGAAAGACTCTACACATAATCTCCTAAGGCACGTTGTGGAGTTGCATGAGGGACTTATATGTATCAAGACGGTTGAGGGGGTCTTTGGTGCCATCGAAGATCTCGATGGTGGGCATCTTGAATTTTGAAGGTAGAGGGTAATTGGTACTATCATCAATAAAAGGCGTATCAGTGCGTCTAATCAAGTAGTCCATGATTTTGGGCGCATGTACCTTGATGGCATTGAGAGCATCACCAAGTTGGTTTTGCACTTGCCTAATCTTCTCATCTCAATGATTGAGGACATCCACAGTCAGGTGATGGCACTGGCTTTCATAGTTTTCATATTGGCTTCCTCCATCTTCATTCTTCTGCACTGGTTCATAAGGAGAGGAAACTCGTGAACTCCCTGCATGCTAAGGAGGGATTACTAGGCGAGTGGCACCCTGACGCGACCCTGGAGTATTCTGGCGAGGGGTCCCATTGTGGGGGGCTGTCTAGCGCCTAGGAAGGACAGGGAGTTGCTCTCCTCCTATTGGAAGGAGTGGGGTTCATTCCACAGGGTGAGAGACGACACCTCCTTGGGCGAGCTTCAACTAGATGATCTGCTGGTTTTTGTTCACTAGCAATCGCATGGTTTGGAGGAGTTGTTGCTGCTGCTCGGCGGGAGTCATAGTAGCAGATGGTTCAGATGGTATGAAGGGAGGCGGAGCCTCCTCCCAATGAGTCGGATTATTGTCTTCCGGCTGTTGACTCATTGATCGGGTAGTGATCGTCATGAATTGAAAATAGAGGGTAAGAAAACTAGTCGATTCTCATAGACGGCGCTAAACTGATGATACACAAATCGATATTGCGCAAGTTTAATAGTCAAGAATATAAACTGAGGCAATCAGTGAGCAATAAACATGCAATTAATGGTAAAGCAGTAAATAATGAGTCAACATAGAGATTTATAGTGATTCGGTCCGGGTGACCTACTTCACTCTCGGGAACGGCATCGATAGCTTGGATCTTTTATTAATGAGTGAAGTCATCGGAGAGAGTATTCTTCAGAAGTATTACAGTGGAGGAAAAAAAGAGAGAGAGAGAGTAATGTGTGTAGGAAGGTGTAGTATGTGTAGAGATCTCAAGGTGATGAAGACATGCCCTCTATGTGCAGAGGACTTTCATTATATAGGTTCACCAAGGCGGTGAGATGATGACGTGAGAAAGAGGTCTTTCACAATTTTGGTAAGTACAATCTTAGTTAAATTAGATCTCCATCTTGACATTCACTCTCTCGTGCTCCTATTCAATCGAAGGAAGATCCTGAGCTGGACTGGGTTTGGTCTTCACCTTGAACTTGGATTGGAGTAGGCTTGGACTTGCATTGGAGTTAGGAGGACAAAGGAGGAAGAACTAGAGGGCCTGGCCATGGGCGGTGCCCCCTTGGGCGTTGGCCTTTGGTGTCTTGGCTCCACTTGACTCCTTGTTGATTTGTGGTCTCATAACTCCTTGTTGATTTACGAGCAGGTCCAACTCCCTTTGGGCTCCCGTGACTTGGACTCCTCGGTTGATCCAGCCCCGATTAGACTTTTCTTGGGCCTTCTCGGTTCATTTAGATTGGGTTTGACCCAGTCAAATTCGGGCTTATCACATTTTATTAAAATTCGAGCCGATTAAAATTAAATTTTTTTTACATATTAAAATTTGAACCAATTAAAATTCAATTGAAGATGATTAAATTTTATTTTTGTAAACGTATTAAAATTCAAGTTTATTAAAATTTATTTTTTGCATATTAAAATTTGAGCCGATTTTAATTATACTCGAGTTATTAGCGCCGATTAAAATTCATTTTCGAGTCGATTAAAATTTATATTTTTTTACTTATTAAAAATCGTGTCAATTAAAATTTTATTTATTAAAATTTATATTTTTTTATGTATTAAAATTTATGCTGATTAAAATTTTGATGCAAGTTGATTAAAATTTGATTTGAGTCTATTAAAATTAATTTTTAATTGGCTCAAATAGAATTTTAATTAGTCCAAATTTTAATATGTAAAAAATATAATTTTTAATCGATTCAAATTTTAATATATAATGAATCGAATTCTAATCGGCTCAAAATTTAATACGTAAAAAAAATTAAAAAACAAAGGAGGTCTCATTGAAAATATGTTTATCTAGAGACGGTGGATGAAGTTTGTCCTAAAATATATCAAAAAATAGATGGAATATCTTTGAAGGTATAATAAACTAGAAGAGATGTGATTGTAATTTTCTCTTTCAAATATAGTCGAGATACTTTATACAAGAAATAGGTCAAAAAAAGAGCTTTTGACCTATCCCATGGACTTTTAAAAAAAAGGTTCCAAAAAAGGGTAGTTTTGAAAGTAATTCCGAAATGCAGGCAATTTTTAAAAACGTCAAAAGAATTGACGTTTTTAAGATAAAGACGTCAAATGGGCTGACGTCTTTATCCTAAAAATATCAGTCCATTTGACGTTTTTAAGCCTAATACTGTAGCTTTGTCCACCTGGTCACCCCACCATTAAAAACGTCAATCGGTTTGACATTTTTATAAGAGACGTCGTTCAGTTTGACGTCTTCAGCTTAAACCTGATTCCCTCTTCTTTCCCCCTTCTTTCTTTCTCCATCATTTTCTTTCCCCAAATTTCTTTGCCCTAGCTTCAATTAGGCGACCCAACAGCCACCACTCAAGCGTGCACCTCCAGCGACCACAACCATCGCAACACCCCCATCATCGCAGCACCACCCACCACCGAAAGAGCACCATCGCAGCACCCCCACCGTCGCAACAACACCCACCACCGCTGCACCCCCACCTTCGCAGCACCACACTACACCACCCAGCAGCACCCACCATCGAAGCCCACCACCAGACGACGTTCTTCAGTCCCGTGAGTAGAAAAAGAGGTTAAAGGGTATGTTTTGTTCTCCATTTTTTTCTGTTCTGCTTGATTTCATATGTTATTGGATGTAGTTTGAGTTTTCTTGGTAATTTTGGTGAACAATCAGAGATGGGTATTAAGGGACTTTTTTTGGTTTGATTGATAATTCTGCTATAATTTGATGGCCTCATTTTTATTATGATTATATGGTTTTATTTGAGAAGTATCTGTTATTGATGTAGTTTATTTGTTGTTTGGGTTCAAAGCTTTTTATGGATGATTTAATTTGGGTGAACTGAAATGGCTTATGAGTGTGGTCAGATTGCTGTGTTATGACTGAAATGACTTAATTTAGGTGAACTGGATGATTTGATTTACTATGTTCAGTGTTGGAGGGATTAGTTGATTGATTGTATTTTTGGGGTTATTGATTGCATATATAGCTTAAACATACATTCATTCACATGTTGAATTGTTCTAATTGGTAAAAGGAGTACAAAGGACTGAGTGATTAATTAATTGATTAATTTGTAATTGAGGTTGATTAGGTTTTAAATTTACAAGACTTTGCGAAATTAGTCATTACAACAAATTTTTAAACAAACAAAAAAATAAAGGGTCTAAGAGATATAATTTTCATTGTTTAAGAAAAGAAATATTAATTTCCTCCTTTGTATTTGATAAGAGATGAAAAGAAGGAATATTGATTTTTTTACATTGAGTATGGATGAAAAAGTGGACATAATACCATTGTATTTACATACTAAATTAACATATGCATAATACACCATATTAAGGGATGAAAAGGTAAATAACTTACATTTCAACACATATAATTAACTTTTTTTCACTTTATTTCCAATTTTAGAGATAAATTTTAAGGAGTTGGAAAAAAGATTAATCTCTTTAGTGTTTCCTTCCTTTTACTTTTCTTTCCAAATCAAATAAAATTTTTTATCTATCTCTCAACTTTTTGATCACGCTAAATGAACATACGAGAGAGTGAGCATGCAAGAATGGTATATTTTGTGAAAGTATAATAGAGATTGTACCGAATTTTTTTTCAGTATCATACTATTTATTATTTTTTTGAGTATTTATACACTTTTTTTTGGTGGAGTTTACAAACTTTTGGAGTATGCCCATCTTTTGAATTCACTTATCAATTTTTGGATTCATTTAATCTTTTTGGTCGGGGCTTATCACTTTTTGAGGTAGAAGTTATTTTTCATTTTTCAATGACAAACTCAAAGGTGAAAAAATGGTCTCGTAGTATTTTCCAAAATAGAGAATATGTATGTTTAAATTTGGACTTTCAGTATGAAATTTAACTCGTCTAATCATCCTAGTGAGTTCTAGGGATGAACCAGCAATTACTGATCAATATAATGTCGAAGAAGGGATAATGAATGTTATGATGAGACCCCTAATTCCTTTGCTCTCCAACCTTTTAAATAAATTTTATTAGAAGTAGGTGAGTGCTATGTTTTTGTTCGCTTGAAAGAAATGGGATATTCGACCAAATCTAGCATCTTCATCAACTGAATTCTCTTTAAATACAATATATTTCACAAATTAGCTAGTAGTCGAAACTGTACTTGAACCTTCCACAGATGCTTTCTTGAGCATTGAAGTTCTTGTTTTTGGCCTCAAAAAACTTCTTTTGTCATGATGTTCATATTTGTGCAAAGGGCTTTCTACCTCTCATTCAACCTAACCCCTAACACCTTAGTTTGTCACCTTCTTGCACCTAATAAATTGTGGTGCCACATACTATACTTAGGACCCACACAACTAACCTTTGACAACATATTTGCATTACCTTAAAGTTGCCCATGATGTACCAAACAAAACTCATCTTTGTTTTAAGTTTCGTTATATGTTCAAATTAATTTGTTAACCCAAGGGATAAATCAAATGGTAATAAGGACGAGATATAAATTCAAACGTTCTCTATTCAAATCTTGACGATTCATTGGGGCTTGACCATTAGAGATTTATTTCTCATGAATACTCTAGTTTCAACATGGATGACATACCTTTGACCAAACCGGAGAGGAATTAGTTGTATGTATGGTTTCATACATGTGTATTATTATCTCCTTATGTGATAACTTCTTCAATCCATCTCTATTTCTAGGGTATGAAAAACTAATAAGATAAAGATAAAATAAATCATCCAAAATATTTTACCGCGTGTCTAATAGACCTATTTACGTGTATACTTCTCATATGAGATTTTCCAACCATATACAAACAAAATCACTTAAACAATGATTAAAATGTTTAAAACCTAGGAGTGGTTTGGTCACTCCCCCCCCAAAATTTTAGTCATCGATTTGCTGTCACAAAGAAATTTTTTATTTGCATTTAATTTAAGTATCTAATTAGAGTATTCAATTCATTATATTTATTAGATAAAAATATGATTTTATTCAATATTAAAACTCATAGTTGATCTATTTTTTGAAAAAAAAAAACTCAGGTGATCTAATAACGATAATGAATTAAGTTCTTAATTTGAATGGGTAGCTCAAGTACTAATAGAGACGACGTGAATGACAACTTCATAAAGTGTTTTATTTTGATGGAGGAGGTGAATTTCACAAGTTCTCAACTGGAATATTTTCTATCTACTCATGGAATTCATCATGCTAAGTCTTGCCTTGATACCCCTCGGCAAATGAAAATGCTGAGAGGAAACATAGGCACATTACAGAAACTACTCTCAACATTCTAACTAGAGCATCTCCTCCTTATTCTTATTATTCACTGATCCCTACATAGAGTGGTATCGGCGCATCACTAGGCTACTTATCGGACCACCGATGCCACGCCCTGAAGTTGGTTTTCAGCCCGTCGGCAGTATCATGGAGCTGATGGTATGTGTTGTTTACTTGGTATTTAAATAAAATGTGGTACATAAATTATTTGCTTTTGATTATATTTGTTATTTTTTTTTGTTCTGCAAACACAGGCACTTGCACAAGTTTACCACACAGCTCATGATGTTGTCAGTGGGGAGCCTGATATGGGGAGATATCAGGCGACCATCAAGCAGATGGAAGAGCTAAGCTACCAGTGTTTGTCAACTCTTTCTGAGCACAAACAACTTGTGCAGCCTCCAGGAGCTAGTAAGCATCTAGTTGTTGCAGCCCCAGTTCTTGCACGATAGCGGGGAGTACGTATACCTCGACCTCCAGCTGCACGCCCACATGAGCAGACTCCCCCACCAACCGTGGATATTTCTATGACATATGTCCCATTAAAGGCAGGCCTATCGGCTAGATATGTTCCCCAAACTGTTGCAGAGGCAGGCCCATCTACCCCATATGTCTCAACTTATGATTTTGGCATTCCTACACCGGTCCACCATCAGTCTTCAGCATCGCTTTATCGTCCGACTGTTACATCATGTGCACCATCGCTGACCTCTCCTGGTGTTGATGCATCGGCGACTCCATTCACACCTACACTAGCGCCAGGCATTACGGCAGGTACATCACTTCTACCTACTAGGCCATGTATTGTTCCACCGATGCCCACACGACCTACTTCTCCTATTCCATACGATGATAGCTTCGATGATGCTGAGGTTCTAGCTGAGGGAGTTACACAGGACCCATCATTGTCACACATAAGTCGAGGCAAAGGTCGGCATGGAGTCGATCGGCATACACACCATACACATGATCCAGTAGATGGTGGAGTCATAGGAGATATACCGCCCCCGCCTGATGGTCAGTGGCCCAAGCGGCAGAGGAGACCATCGCCTCGTGGGACATAGTTTTTTTTTTATATTTGTTTGTATAAAATTTAGAAATATTATTATTGTATATAAAATATGTTTGTGTTCATAGTTTCATGTAATGTTATTTCATTACTGTCTTTCAGATTATTTATTCAATGCTCTAAAGACATGTTTGTTGAATAACATAACATAAATTATTTAAATTTAGATGAACATTACAAACTGGAGTAGTGCACCATATTTCATAGAAACAAAATACATAAACATATTGCACACACAAGTACGACGACAAAAGTGTAAATATTATAACACAAGATTTCAAGGACACTTCTTCATGAGTCTTCATCTTCGTCAGATAGGTAATGATCAGAAATACATCCAGCTTCACCACTCAATTGGTAGCTTAAACTTGCTTCTTGCATCCTCCCTTCTGCAGCACAGTCGCTTGCAATACGGCGCAGATTGTACCAATCACAACGGATTGTCATTCGATTGTTCTCAACTCGAATGTGAAACAATGCTCGCTCTAATTGTTGAGGAGTGTTTATAGGCATACCAATGACAACTTGTCGAGGCCTTCTTATGTTACAAAAACGTAAATCTAAGCTTAAATTTTCTCTTTCTGTCAAGCGATATTGTCATTTCGCCATCATTGTGTTCATAGCTGTTAGTGAATAGCGTAACTGAGGATTCATTGGGTAAAAGAACTCATCCTCTAAAGCCCAATGATAACCCAGAGTTTCAAACAGGGTTCTCGGACTAAAATTCAATGTTAGAGATAAATTTTGTACATTGAACATTTAACATTAGTTCATATTTATAGGCAATTTATTTATATTAGTATGCGATTGATATTAGAACATTATGTACTCACAGTCACGGACTACACAATAATATCTACTGACACTTTCTGACTGTGAATCATTGTGTAGTTACACAGATTGATATTTAACCAGTGTTTAGTCACATCAACCTAGTGTGTTGTCACAACGACTAATAATGATGCAATTGTCAGTCAGTGTAACTAGTTTTTATTCAGCAGCACTAGTGTGTTGTCACGGGTTTTAAACATATCACGGGTCGTGAATCACTATGACGCAGGATGAATGAGGGTCTATCAAAATCAATGAACTATATTTCTCAGTGTATTGTCAAAGTCACTATGTACCAGTGTGTAGTCACCCGTATTACACAAATATCTTGTTACTATTTGATCGTCAACTCAAACATAATGGTGACTACACACTACTGCACTGCTGACAAATGTATTTATTTCAGACAATAAAAATCACTATAAAAACATAATATAGGGCGGGTCATATAACATCTATTGCACATTATGTCTACTTCAGGGGCACGAGCAAGTGATACCAGCCGTAGGCATGAACCAGTATGGTTATTACAAGAGCGAGATGATGATTACAAGAGTTAGAGATTTTCTGATCCAAATGAGTATTTCGTCGAGAGTGGGCTTTTCGTGCTAATGAATCACAGTAATTATGCACAGATTTGACAGAACTTGGTATACCGGTGCCACATAGACTTTCACTTACCATGTCCCGAAAGAATAGAGTCAACTATGAAGCATTAGTTAAACGTATACGAAATGAGAATAATAGGATGATGTTTCGCAAGTGCCGATATTATATGCTCCAAATAGCATCTGACATGGTCACAACTGCATTTGGTAGGGAGTTAACAACTACTGAGCGATCTAAGGTTTTGTCTAATGAACAATACTTATCAGATGAGTAAATATCTGATGAAAATTAAAAATTTTAATTACTGTTCACCTTATTAAGTATATAACGTTTATGTCTATGTCCTATTTACTTTAATCATCATTGTTGCTTTTTAAGTTTATTCAGTGTATTGTCATATGTCAACTCTTTCATTGTCACATCTTGTAATTGTCAATGTATGCAGTGTGTTGTCACTTTAATCAATCTATGCAGTGTGTTGTCAATTTAATCAATTTATGCAGTGTGTTGTCATATCCAAACTTTTTCATTGTCATTTTCCATCACTGGCAAATCAGTTTCAAACTATGTTAAACCGAGCATATATATACTACCTTTCACAGTTGTGTAAATACACCACCATTAAACAAAATGTATAGGAGCACATCACATGCAAGTTCTTTTTCACGCAATCACCAAAATAGTTTATCTTCGGGTAACAAACGTGAACGCTCAACAGATAGCTCAACATCGCTGAACAAAGTTTCTTCTATCGAATCATATACCGACTCCAGTAGTGTAACGTGGTATGGACGAAAACGTGCATTCCGCAATGAGCCCAAAGACCCTTATCACCCATTCAGACAAGCTGAACATGTAATTGTTGAGCCTGCAACTGATTATCCACCTCCAGGTGCTCATATCGAACCCACACCAATATGGCGACAATTATATGACAAACGTTGTGACCTTGAAGTATTTTGTTGTTGGCATGGAATTACAGTACCAAAGGCACATTCAGCTGATATTAACAATTCACAGAATTCAAACAATCATGACGAGGTCATTTCAAGGCTTGAACGTGAAAATGATCAAATGCAGCGTCGTCTTGATCGTTTCCACGCACTTTCGATTATGCCAAAATAGAGCATTTTGATCCTGAATATGCCAAAATTGAAATTTTAGAGGATCCGTTACTTGTTTCTAATTCTGAGCTTTCTGATTTATCTGATTTAGACGATGATACGTCTGACACTTTTATCTCATCATGTTTATATGTACTCGATAATCTTTTATATTGTTTTGAATATCAACCACGTTATTGACATCTTATTTTTACATTTATACGTTCTGAATAACTTATATTTTTTCAGAACGTATACTTTTAGAGGAGAAATTATTGGGTGTAATGTTGATAGTTTGTATGGGACCTTAAATTTAATTATATGTATATGTTTTTAATTTTAAAGTTTGATATGATAAAAAATAAAATGTATTTTTTAATTATCAAAATTTATTTATTGAAAATAATTCAATTTTTAATTAAATAAAAATAAACTCATCCTCTCACAAAGGGAGGGAGCAAAAAAATTTTAGGTATTATTGTTAGGGAGAAAAATGTTAGTAGGATAAAAGAAATTTATGTATTTTTAAATTATCAAAATTTATTATTAAATGTAATTAAATTTTTAAATAAATAACATAAACGAAATTTATGTATTTTTAAAATATAAAATTTATTTATTATTTATTTATTTTTTTAAATAAACATTTAACATTTTACTCAAAAAAAAAATACACAAAATCTATCACTAAGGACTAAATTAAAATTCAAAATAAAATTTAAGGGCAGTTATGATAATTATCCAAATATAGATTAATTTATTCAAGCATTACATATTTGGTGTGCTTGGTCTTGTCGATGGAGTTTGATATGCTAAAAAAAAAAATTATTTGTAAATTATCAAAATTTTTTGATTGAATATAATTAAATTTTTAATAAATAAAAATTTAATTACTCATCCTCTCAAAAAAAGAGGGAGCAAAATATTTTTAGGTATTATTAGGAAAACAAATGTCAATAGGACATAAAGAAATTTATGTATTTTTAAATTATTAAAAAAATTTATTAATTAATTTTTTTATTAAATAAATATTTAACATCAGTGAAACTTTAGACGGATTGGGCCAGTCCAAAGGTTTGTTTAAGTAAACTTTAAACGGATTGGAGCAGTCCAAAGGTAAGTCACAAGGTTTACTTAAACAAACATTTAACATCAGTTAGTTGGTGTGGCTTGATCTGATCATTGGAGTCCAAGACGTCAAATTGACTGACATTTTTTGTGATGGGCTAAGCATTGGACTAAACTATAGTATTAGGCTAAAAAAAGTCATATGAATTGATGTTTTTAGGATAAAGACGTTAATCTATTTGACGTCTTTATCTTAAAAACGTCAATTCGTTTGACGTTTTTAAAAATTGTCTGTATTTAAAAATTACTTTCAAAATTATTCTTATTTGGGATTTTTTTTAAAAAAATGCATGGGATAGGTCAAAAGTTCCAAAAAAAAAAAATAGAAAGATCAAAACATGGGTTATTTCTAACTGACATGGATTATGGGTTTGTTAGATTTGATGAAGTATACTTATCCATGTTGGTTGATAGGGATTGATTGAATGTGCCAGTCTTGTGCTGAAAATTTTGCTAGTTGATTTTAGTGTTTGTGTGTGCATTGCTATTAGTAGATTTTGAATGATTTTACGTTTGCATGAGGAAAGATGATCCTGTGCATTGAATTTTATTTTAAAATTATTGTATTATCAATTAAATTAAGGGTAATATTATTTAAATTTAATTTATTAATCTAATTGATTATAACCCTTGAATTAATTATGGACTCTAATAAATATTAAAATTAAGTGTTAATACAATGATACAATGAAACTATATCATTAAACTAAGTTAGATTATATCTAAAATTAGATAAACCCTTTCCTTCACCTGCCTCTAAATGCCACTTTTAATTGATCAATTAGACAAATCTTCCTATTTTGATACGGATGAAGGTCGCCGAATCAACAATGTCCGCAGCTAGAGGCAGGGACAACTATACTCTTTAAAGGCAGTGTGACCAAGTGGAATTTGAAGCTATGCGACCTGTGGTAACACAACACTAATCGGGTCCAGCTAGAAACATCACTCAATGTCCAATTGGATCACTTGATTACAGCCCAAATGGCCAATGTGTCACTTTATTATGTCAAAAAATACCTCATTGACGTTAATAGAATAGGAAATAAAAATTAACGGAATAATTACATTATAAAAATTTTAATACATTTAAAATTACGATGTCGTTTATAGGAGAGTACGACGTCGTAAAGCCAAACGCACTAACCCAGGTTTGCCTACCCTCTCCACTTGAGCGCGAATGTTCATTGATGAAATCCCTTCTCCATCCCCCTGTAATCGTTGCGACCAAAAACGAGTGGAGAGAGAGAGATGTGGCAAGGATGATGGTGATGAAGAAGCTCAGGAGAAAATGGAACAAATCTCGCAGAGAATTTCACGATGACGATAAGTTCTCTCTCCCAACACACGACGATGTATATCCTTTGGACACCCAAGGTCTTTCTCTCTAGCGATACATACAAATAAATATATATATATATATATATATATATATATAGCATATGCATTCTGGAAATGCCATCAATTCAGTTAGGGTTTATGTTTTATTCGTTGATTTGAATCTGCAGAGCAGGAGGAGTTGGTTCGATCTCTCGAAAGGACTCAAGCTCAGCAGTCTTTTCTCTGGAGGGTATGCATATTCGAATCTATACATACAGGATCTTGGTTCTTTTTTCTTTCATTCATGCGGTTAATTTTCCCAAGTTTCACAATAATATTCCCCCTGAGTTTGATTTTTTGTTTTTGTAGAGCATTTTTGCGGCACTACTGCTGTGTTACGCGGCGTTTCTCGTTTTCTCAATATATCAACAGGCTTACACTCCATGGGAGCTGGTATTGAGTCAATTCATTCATTCATAACACCATACATAATACATTTGTGTTTGCGATGTATGTGACGTGTGTGTGTGTGTGCGCGCACCCGGGCATGTCCATAATATATCCCTTTTTTGGCTGACAAGGTCGTATATGGGCCTTTTAGAACACCTCTTAATCCATCCAAACAGTTGTTCTTTACCCTCCCATTCCCATAACCCATGTACCTAATAAATCCTTACAGATACTGTTTCTGTAATAATTTTGTTGGTTGTGGAATAAAATTTGTTGATAACAAGTGCAAAGAAACAAAATGAAAAATTTTGGAAAGTAGTTCCGATCTCTGAATTTTCTGACCATGGATTGAATTCTGGGTGAGGCACGATAAATTTTCATAATGTTAAAAGATCTGAAATATTCTTTGGGACCTTTTTACAGTAAAATATTTAAAGGATATTGGGATTTGGGTTTTTAATTGTCAATTGCTGCCTCTGTTTGCCTAATGCTCCTAAATTTGCTGTAAAATATGGTGTGCTTGATCACTTCTTGTGACTATTGATTAGAATTTGAAAAGGACAGAATTGGCGAGAACTTATGCTGGACAATCATATGAAAGCCTTTAGCAATCCTGCTCATGATAAATAGACCATACCTGATAACAAGTCAAAGGTGGACAATCATTAACTTTTTAATATTATTTGTGAAAAGTTGGATTTATAATAATCAGTGGCATTAAAACGGCCAACTCTTAGATGAGGGTAAATGATAGCCCATTCCTCAACTGACTAATATCTACCAAGTATCTTTGATATATCGATGGATCATTACCTTATTAAAATTTTTAATAAGGTAACAATCCAAATGCAAATGAGGTAGATGCTTTCACTGTCATAAATAGATGGGAAAAACGAGGTAGTTAATATACTGTGTTCTGGAGAGTGTTTTTCTTTTTAAATGGAAATGCTAGTAAAATGTGCGTTGTTTTGCTTTGATAAACAGCGGTATCATGCTTATTTCATGGATGAGGTTGACTCATGGATGATTATGGCTGCAGGTTTGTTTCTATCCTTTCTGTTTCTTGCTTCCATTCTTTGGTAGCTGATTTGACATGTAATGCATTGTGAGAATGCTTAGCATATCTAGTTGGCGTGGCTCCTTCCTATGTGGCACCTTTTCGGTCTTTGAGATCTCACCTTGTCAAACTGGTTGTATTTGTTGGGGATAGACAAATTGAATTGTGCTTAAGGATAGACACAAAACATACAAGTTTCGGGAATCCTTTTTGACATTGTGTTGAAAGATCGAATGCGGTGCTGTTTGATGTTCCAATAATTGGCCTAACCTGTGAATAAGTTGATAAAGGTATCACTATTTTAAACTTGACAGGGGTAAGGATTCAGTTCCAATAAATATGAATATTGCCCTGGATATGGTCACCAGATGAGGGTAGTCACCTAAAACCCCAAGAACAAGACCTAGATATAGTGACGAGACAATGAGTCCTCTTTCTTTTGGTGTGTCACCAGATGATTAGTTCAGCAGATGGAAGTATTTGTCTGATGATATTCTTTGTAATGCATCTTTTTCATAAGTTTGTGATTTGTGATTCTTGAATGCATAAGTATGCTACATAAGTGTTGGTGATTTTATAATTTTTCAGATAGGGTGTGTGACTAATGCAAACATTGACAGATTGGGCTGCTGTTTTAGCGTGCTTAATGGCCATCACAGGGTTGCTTCACAATTCAGAGAATCATAGGCGATGGCTTTGGTACTCCTGCTGTGCCGGCATTCTACTAGCAGTATTCTGGTTATATCACATGCTGAGGAAAGCCAATTATGCATATTTATATTGATATATTTATGCAAGATCCTACTATGATTACAAGAACTTGTAAATAGAATTTGTGATTGAAAATTCATAGTGTATCCTCAATATCTTCCTCACTCGACATATAAATTTGGTATCTTGCAGATTGCCGAGGTTCAGGTGGGATGCTAGTTGGCTTCCTCTTGGTCCACTGAGGTATGTCTTACTTCTGTCTCTGCTTCCATCCATATTGACTCGTTAATGTACTGAAACGTGTATCATGCTTTCAAATTGGTAGCGGAGCTGCAGTTTGTCTTTATGTGGACAGTTTACTCAATGAGTCATCTGAAGAAATAAGAAAACTTCGAGGATACATGTATTCT
Source organism: Ilex paraguariensis (assembly GCA_963454935.2). NCBI lineage: Eukaryota > Viridiplantae > Streptophyta > Magnoliopsida > Aquifoliales > Aquifoliaceae > Ilex > Ilex paraguariensis. Next base: position 37,146 of record CAUOFW020000746.1, on the reverse strand, counting down.
TATAAGGCCACATGACATGTTTCATCTCACATTTGACGAGAATAGATACAACACATGCTGTAAATCTCAGATTTAGATGTAGCCCGGGAATCGAAATCCATTTCAGAAAAGCAAAGGGTTAGGCGTGATGTAGTCCGGTGGCTAAGATGTGAAAGAGCTTAACATCCTAAATTAGCGAAAGCACACCTCGTTCAGTGCAGAAACATGGTGGATTCTCTACTTGTGTTGGGATTGTCAAAGTGTATTGTCACCCGTGTAAGTTCTTTTTGGTCGTTATACCTTGCATAGTTTGTGGTAAACACCATGCAGTGTGCTCAAACATTGTTATCTTATTACCTTTTTTCACAACTGAACCATGGCATTAGAATGAAAAAAATGCTATCTGTATTTAACTTGGAGAATTAATTTGGAGATTCAACTCATCATAGCTGTTGGACTGACCTGAAATCATTGGAGTTCACTGTTAATCTTATTGTTACAATGAATTAGTTATGTAAATAGGTCCCAATAGCATGGCTCTTTAGAATGTTCAATTTAATAGTCACTATGAATGAAGTTTCCAAATTAAGTCCAATAACATTGCTTAATTTGGATAATGTGATTGGCATTATTATTTCCGTCATTAGAAGGCCTTCCATAGAATACCCTTTGCTTTATTTGCATTGCTTACAGACCATCTGAAATGCAACCAGAATGTAAACTTCACACGATCACTGTATTTCCTTTGTAATCTACTAGCAACAAGAAAATTGAATTGATCATTTACTTATCCTTAAGTCAAAATTTGAGGTAAAAGGGGTATAGGGGGAAGTCATGCCAGTAGAAGCACTAACATGATTGCGACTATAGAGCTGAAAAGAAAGACACCCTAGTTGATGGGCTAAAGCTAAAAAGGACAAAAATCACAAGAAGCTACTAAGTTTCGACATACAAAACTGACCACAGAAGCTCAAATCATTCCTCATCATCGTCAATGACCTTGGTACCCAATCCCTTCAGGCCTTCTGGTGGGATTTCTGCCACAGTAACAAGAGAGTAGAGCTCCTCCTTTGCATCTTCATCATCATTTCTCTTGCGAGCAATGCGAACTCTGATCCGCCTTGGGACGCTTCGGAACCCCCCTGCTCCAGATGTGCTTGTTTAGCTTCACATCCACTTTCACATCTTTTGTCCCCATGGCCTTCTCTGTGAACTTTCTGATCTCCTTGATAGCTTTAGGAGCCTTCTTCTTGAATGTGCTGTTATTTCCCAATGACAGTAAAGCATAAACACTTCAGATCATTTCTCAAAATATCACGAACACTAGTCATATCAGTGACCAAGAAAATCATTGACCATTCACCACTAGAGGATTGGCAAAGGCAGCACTTGGCAAAAACAATTTATCGCCAATCACCAACAGCAAGATATTAATGGAAGAAACGAGATCTCTTCATCAACAAATGTTGCAACAGGCAAACTATTCTTAGCAACATATTGAAATGACATTGTATCCCATTCATTTCGCTTTGGCTAAACCACAATCTAATTAATGCTATACTTTAAAAACGGTCATGTAACTTGAAATTCTAAAAATGTATGCCTTCCATTATCCTCCAAAATTAGAAAACAAAGTTATTTTGTTGACAGTTCATGCAGGCCCCTTCCTGGAAACAAACCAGGATAAGGGCATAGTATATATTGTATGCGTCCATAAAGTGCACAGTAGACATGTATTCAACACCAATACTTTGATTGACCAACCAAAAAGGAGGAGGTCAAAATACAGGTAAAGTGGGGGATGCCCAAAAACTTTTGAGAGATTCCTAAACCTAACATTCCCCCCTCATTTGTCCAATAATCATGTCACATATGAATACCAAAACAAAAGCATTGATAAAGCAAAGGATGGATCTTCAAGTAGCCAAGACAGATAGGCAGGTTTCTCTGTGGTTGCAGTAAAACTTGAAGATATTGATTTTAAAAAAAAAAATTCATTGATCCATAATATTGGTCAATGACAAGGAGGTTTGGCAACTACACAGCTATTACATGTTGCCCAACCAAGCTTAAGTACCATTGATATAGGAAACTAAATTGGCATCTACTAACCAAAACCTTGTATAATAGTTCAACTGTAAACAGTACAGATGGCAAAAGACTCTCATATATATATATAGCAAACTGTGGCATCAAGGTGATCTATCAATTAATCCAAAAACCACATTCTCACACATAACTTCATCTTTTGTGGGTTATTACATTACTTCAAGAATAAAGGCAAAAAGAAAGTGAAGTCACCCAGTTCGATCACATTACTATAATGGTATTTAAACTGGCTATCAATATGCTTCCTATAAACTAATTCATCCAAAAACTAATCCAGTATCGTATGACACTTTTTTGAACAAAACCATCATGATGCAAACCTTGCTTACAATTCATTCTTAGCACAAGCATCCTAATTAAACAGACCAGAAACAATTGTGTGGAGCAAACAAATATTTACGACCTTATTTACCCAAAAAAGGTAGTTAAAAGCCTAACTGCTAACACCACCAAAACAAACCATATCTATCACAAACATTCTAAAGCTTTATATTATTCTTGTAAGAGCAATTGACCCAAACAGAAAAGATAAATTAGGCAGTAGGCAAATCCTACATGGCTACCCACGTATATAACTTAAAACATATAAGTACATATACATGTAAAACTTCTGTATAGTAAAGCAGAGACTGGGACTAACCAGCCATGCAAACGCTTGTGAAGATTGATGGTGTACTCACGAGTCACCACCTCCTCTTTTCTTCCCTTGGTCCTCTCTCTCTCTCTCTTCACACAGACTCTTCAACTATTGCCTGCATTCAGTCACACAAACAAATACAATCATTTCAGTTCATTTTCCACTCAAAACAATTCAATTCACAAATCTTCCCCCACCCCCACCCCTAAAATTCTTTAAGATAAATTAACACAGATCTGAAACAAAATCAATATAAGGGTGTGTCGAGAGATATATACCTGCGGGCCTAGTTGGGTCTCTGATTGAACAGATACGAATTGAGAATGTGTGTGTGTGTATGCGCGCTCGTGTGTGTGTGAGAGAGAAAGAGAGAAAGGACCTGCGTTTGAAGGATGAAACGAAAGGGACGAACGGTGGAGGGGATGGCAAATAAAACCCTAAGCTACGCCTTTCTAAAGGGTGTAAAGTGCACATTTAGCCTTCGAGCTTTATTTTAATTAAGTTCTTTGAATTTTTTTTTTTCTAATTAAACTCGTAAATTGTGATATTTGAACATTTCAGTCTGCATCCGTTACATTTTCTAACGAGAAAGTCGTGAGGTGTGTCACTCACGTGATTGGGCCGCAGCTCACCTATGCCGTGTGGGTGACACAATCTACCACTTTTCGTTAAAATATATGACCAATGTAAACAGAATAACTCAATTATCCTAACAATTAATAATTTTAGAGATTCAATTGACAAAAGAAAAATCAAAAACTTAATTGACACAAAAAAAAATTAGAAATTTAATTGACACAATAGTTATAATTTAAAGGTTATATATATAATTTACTTGTCTAAGAAGCGTTATTTCTTTATTATGGTACATTATCTTTTTGCCTTATTTTCCAGGTGCCATGGCAATAGAACTTCCAAGCAAATTGGCATTGAAGCTCAAACATTTTTGTTAACTGTTGTTTCAATAATAACAGTACGTGACAATACTAATTTAGAATAAATGCAACATTTATATCCTCATTTGAGATATCTATCTATAACAGTAATCAGATGAATGGAAATTATAATTGATTGGTTTTAAGTTTTTTTTTTTTTTTTGTCATTTGAACCATCGCTTCTCCTCTCCCTCCCAACGATTTCATATCAGTGTTAGTCTACTAAATTAGGTCAACTTTGTCTTAATCGATATTCAGTTCAGTCAATAATACCATGAAAATTTTTCCGAATGGCTATGAGCAAGGAAAGACCTACTCTTCTTGAATAGCGCCCCAAAAGGACTACTTTCGGGAGCGTTGATATGGATTCAATTTTTTATTTTTTTTTTTCTTGGCAGAACATTGATAAATCTATTTATATGCAATCGGTCCTATTTAAAATTGACAGCATAGTGATACCACTAGACTCTTCCATAGTTCCATAAATGCACCAAGTTCAAACCAATTAGGAGGCAATTGATGGAGGAGGATGCCGCAATGAGTACAAAAGTACCAAAAACAAAAGTGAAAAATCTACCATCAGCATTTCATGTGGGCTATAGATGCCAGTGCTCTTGCCCTAAGCCAGAGTCATGCTACTAAAGGGCCCCTTTCAAGACACACCTTTGCTTCTTTGATTCGTAGCCTGTGAACCTGTGATCTAATAGTACTTCTTATCTTATAAAAACTTTAACTTCTTTAAATCAAGGGTTCAAGTACCCCCACTCACTTCCCTTTGTCCACACAGAGCATGCACAAACCCGACCCAGGCCTACCTTTTCTTAGTTTGGTATGGAAACAGAAGCAGCAACCCTCAATAATAATATTCTTTTATCACAAACAAACCAACAAAAAAAAAGGAACATAAGCAGTATTCGTAAGGCAATCACCAAGTCCGTAAGTGTTTGCCCAGAAAAGATGTTAGCAAATCTATGCAACAATCTCAGCAAGATTATCCTACAGACATGACTCTATTTCATCACACAGACACACATCACACTGAATCAACAAACAGAGGAAACAGTAAAATTGCTCTTTGTTACAAAGGATAAAGACAGATATCTAATGCTGTGAAAGAATACAAAAGACTTCTTGTAGATGGTTTCATTTTGAATAAGCTGTTGTAATACAACAAATGCTGGTCCATACATTACTGGCCATCCAATCCGAGTATTTTGACTCTAAAAAATGACGAGTATTTCATAGTTTGTCATGATCATAATTGAGCATCTGTTCAGAGTGGCTTCCATTGGGTATATGAATGGATTTGAAGTGATTTCCCTTCTAATCCCCCGACTGGGATATTGTGCTTCCAGGGATTGAGCTCACATGTATGTAGTGTTTACCTTCCATCTTTCAGAAATGAAAAAATCATCCATTCCTGACCCACTGGTAGAATCCACTATTCTTCGAAGTATGCGATCCAAAAGTTTTAAATGTACTCTAAGATTGCAATGAACTATGTGAATATCTCCGTAAAATGATAGCCAAGGCAGTCAAGGCACCAATGCTTGCTAAAATCTGCAGCATTGGAACTACCAATTACAAACAGCAAAAAAAACTACCGACTTAATCAGTTGTACTGTTGTAGATATTGTCATAATAAGGACACAAACGAAGAAGAAATGGATGGGACAGCAGGAAGGTGAGTCCAAAATTTTGAAAAATACTAGGTACACATAGTGATGCTCAATATCTCAAAATGATGTTGAACTACAGTATTCAGCGCAATAACAATCAGGTTATGCATGATAAATCAAATAAGGAAAAAAGAAAATGAAATGGCATGTAAGTCAGGGTTCTACAGAAATCAATGAACTTTGTCACTGGCTGCTCAAAAGGTGAAATAAGATCGCCGAAAGATCAGAACACTACTACAACAAAATATAACTGACCTTTGCATCTCTACCATAATGGTTTAGTACAGAGTGGAAAAATAACTTCAGCAACTTGAAACGAGATGCCTGAGGCATTAGAATCACTACTGTGTACTGTTTGTTGCAAGGAAAAGGCAGTATTCTCTGTAATGCTAACTGAGCTGATAATGGTGTCAAAGTTTTTCTAGCTCTGGAACGGCCCTCGTCTTGAACCTGCACCAGAAAATTACCAGACATTGCTAAAAGTTTGCAAGGAAAAAGTATTGAGTTCAAACATGTCTGTTTTTTGCACTTTCTTAATAGAAACATCAGCTGCTACAAATGGATAAGACCAGTGATTATAGTTGCAAGCTTGCTCACTTACATTTCCTGTTCGTCTCCACAATTATTTCACATTCAAAGATAATGGGGAAACTGTAACTCTACGTCAGCCATGAATATAAAGTTCAAATAGATAGTGCAATCCAAAGTAGAAGTATTCAAACAAGCTTGCATTTTTCGAGAGAGAAATTCTTTCCAATGGATATGCACATAGGGTGTTAGTTGCATTATCAGATCAATAACCATTGAAGGAGAAAAGGATATCCTAGAAGAATGTCCCATAAATATAAATATATATATCTATATATATATAGAACCCTATAATACTATCTTCATCACTTATGCGACATAGAAATTTCCAAATCAACTTCGTACACCAAGTTTTATGAAAGCATCATTTCCCATATTTTCTAACCTCTAAATGATTTTGAGCATCAATGCACCATGAATAGGATAGCATACTGATCTCAACAGCAACACCACACATTTTCACAGGAACTGAAATTTCAGTTGAAGACAGAAACAAAATTCAAGAATAATCCAATATAGAGATAGCAGAAATGCACTATACTCCCACCAACCTCAAAAGAAGTGCCAACATCACCAGAATAGATCCTTGACTGGTAGCAGCGTAATATCCTATCAAGCCAATAGTAATTCTCCTGAAAGAGCAGAATGTATCAACGTTAGAATAATTAAACTAACATATGTATTACATTCTTGCATCCACAACATTAATTCCCTGCTGGGTTGCAAAAGCAAAATAATCACAGATGTTGGAATAATATTACTATCGAGATTTGAAATCAACAGTTCTTCAACATTCTATTTTTTCTTTAATTCTTGGCAACCGCACAGAACATAATGGCCTTAACAGCAAAATGTCCTGATTTAACCTGGATTCCAGTTTCATGGGCCCTTTGCTCAATTTCAAGGATGGTTGAAACATCCTCATCTGAAGGTCCTTCCTCCTGAAGACGTAATATTTCATCCAAAGCAAGATCAACCTACAGGAAATACATGAGTAAGCAAACTATTTTCAGACTCAATTCCAACAACAATGAAGAAGTGCAGAAAAAGCTTACCAGTGAGGAGGAGATGTCTGGATCACACGAAAAATTTACACTAATATCACCACGAACATTACCAACTCTGGAGGGTTTATTACCACCAAGGAACACAGAAACGCCAGCAGAGTAAATCTGAGACATAACCAGAGTGAAGCGGAGAGAATATACTTAAATGTAAAGTGGTGATTTAAACAAGTTACAAAAATACAAACAATTCATCCACACCTGTCCATGCTTGAAGCGAAGAACATACATCATCTTTGTTTCCAGTAGCTTGCTCAAAAACCCAACAAAGTGAACATCCTCCATCTACCAAGAGTTGAAAGAAAAAGAGATATAACTCATACCTCATAAAAAAGGAAAATAAGTCCCAGATAGTTCATGAGTACAGAGCTTAGTTGATTCACCCAAAAAGGCAAAGATACCATGATTTCATTCTTCAGCTCAACAGGAAAACAAAGCTGAACTGAGCACTGTGCCTCCACCATGGGGCTGCGAACAACATCTCTACAAGCACATCTAATGTGTTAGGTGGGCATGCTATTATCTATGACACATAGATAAGAATAACAAATGACTGGGTGTTCAAGAAGGGATAAAGACGGGAGGCTAATGACTTTCACCTATTATTACACACTCTACATATGAAGGTTTATATACATGTCAGCATATAAGTTATTCAACTCAACAAAAATTTGTCCCAACAAATATGAGGTCTATGTATAATATATAGGTCTATGTATAAGATCTAATAGATAATATTAAGGCTCTTTATTACACCTCTCTCTATATTGCAGTCTATCTACCCAATTATTAGCTCTCCATGTATTAGACCTAATGCATGTGTATATAAGATATCTGTCTATCTATGAGTGTCTGTGTATCAGCAAAAATTCTTTAAAGTCAGGTAGACCTGTTGGTCCAGCTCAATTAAATGAGCTTCAGTCTTTGCTGTGTCACCCATTTGAACAAATTCAATCACTGGTTACTGAATTAAACTTAAAAGCAAAACCTACCTAATTATGGTTGCAGGAAAAGTGAATGGTAAGCCTTTCAGGTCATCACGGTTGAAATGTAAAATGGGTTCAGGGAGTCGTGGTATTCCACCCTGCACCAGCAATTAAGAAACACAGTAAACAACAAATGCCTGATATCTCTAGGGCTAGCTAGCATGAGAAGAGGGATGCAACTTACCAAATACTGCTGTATCAAAGGACATGCAATAGCAGGATCAAGATTCCCAACAATCACAACAGTAAAAGTTGAGGGGTCCTTAAAACAACTGTTAAAATATTCACAAGCTTTAAATGGATCAACTTTTCGAAGGTCATTAATCTTAATTGGCTGCACCAGAAGAAAGGACCATAAATCAGTAGCAAACACTCTCATCGTGAAAAACTTGGAAATCTAAACCAGGAAATCAAGCTCACCCTGAAAAAATAGGAGTTCCCATAATTAAGCTCCCTCACACGGTTGGCAAATGCAGTGTAAGGATCTCTCTCTTGAGCACGCACTGCTTCTTCTGCCATTTGCATCACTATTTTTACATCTTCATCCCCTGGTTCTACCTTAGTCGTGAAGAGTTGATAGACTAGCTGACAAATTGCAGAAATCCAAAGTTTAGATAGAAGTCATACACCAATAGCATCGGTTAGCCAATTAATGAATCTGCCAAACGCCAAGAAGATATAGCTGGAGAAGAAAGCATGACATCCATGTTAAGTGCTCCACTCAACACAACTCCACAGTTAAGCGTCACGTTTTCTAAATTTCTAGTAAACAATATGCTATTATATCCTCCTTAACACCATAAACTAGCTGCTGTCAATATCTTCCAGTAACAGATTTTCTAAATTCAACCAACGTATCACCTTTTAATTATTCCACATCTATAACAATCAGTATCTTGCTTCTACCTTCTAGGAGCTAACCTATAAAATTTCCAACGTATTTTAACATAAACAAGAAGAGCTTCTCCTTAGAAGGCAGTTCCCGGGAGTAATTTCAAGAAGGGAGTAATTTTATAGAGGAGGGACTTTGCTAATGGCACTGCTGCACCAAAGATACTAAACCCGAGGTAATCTTGCATCAGATTGGGGTTAAAAGTTTGTTGGGTTGACAACTCCAATAACAAAATAATAAATCAGAAGATATAGAAAGATTCCAAAATTTGGAACCATGGTTCCCTCAACCAGCAACTTAATTTTCTTTAAACCTTCAAAACATAGTTGAATAGAAGACAGAGCTCAACATTTCAAGATAGTTTTAGTGATTACTATCATTATCATCTATGCAGACATAAACATTAGACAGAATATTGTGCATTCTTCAAGTAGAATATGCCTCATGTAAACTTTTTAAAACTATATGCCCATGGAAAAATGAGACGTGTAAATATCATCCAGTGAAACAAACCTGCAATGCAGTTTCCAAGTCTGAAGGAGAACAATCACCAGAAAAGGTTCTCATATATGCTCCAAGCGATGTGCCAATTTCAGCTCTTTTACCAGCAAGCATATCCATTAGCACTGATGGTCTATAACCAAATACACCAATTTCTCCAGCAATGGTTGAACCCATTGAACATGAAAAATACTCGCTTTCTGGGAGTTCAGATAAACCCCCATAAGCGAACCCTGTGAAAAGAACCTGTTTGCACAAAGTGTTAATAGGAATCACTCGTAGCAGATCAACGTACCCTTTACAGAATATTCACTCATTAAAACTGCTACTCAAAAAGAACCTTTTAGGTAAGCGATAAGGCCAATGATTACACTTTACCATATCCTCATGGAACCCTATGGATTTCAATTCCATGCTTGAAGCAAAAATAGCGGCACCAGAGCACTACAAAAATTGGCCCAAAACCATGAGCCATGTCTAAAGACAATGTAGATATTATGTCTTTTGTCACCGGATTTCCGTTCCACATGAAAGTTCCAGTTAATACTCTCAGTTGCTTTTCTTTTGATTGGGAACAACTTAATTTAAATTTCTAGTTCTTTCATCTTCCAATTGAAACTTAATGTACTTTCATTTCTGATTGAAACTTGTCAATCAGACTATAAGTTGTTCTCATCATGAAAACCAGCTTAACTCAACTCCACAAAGCCTTGTCACAACTACCTAGGGTCAGCTGTATAAAAATTGTTCCTCCATCGTGCTCTAGCAAGTGTCATAATATCGATTAAACCGCAAGCTACATATTATTTTTTACTATCCTATTCAAAGTTGATTACCGTCTACTCCTACTCCTCGCATTACCAATGATAGATATCACATCACTATTTTTATAAACAATTCCAAACCACCTAAGTCAATTCTCTATTAATTTATCTCCAATTAGTGCCCTTAATCAAAAAGACCAATCAATCACAATTTTTCCTGGGATTCAGGTCTAATCAATTTGCAAACTGATATTTATCTTTTGACATTGTTGACATTAGAGTTATTAGCCTATTTATTAGGAGGTATATTAACACAGTCACTCTGTCTTCTTCCAGCCTCCTTTCTCTTTATCTACAATCACAGTCACAAAACGACGAGATTCACATTGTCTGAGACCAAAATATACGTATCAGATAATTGCAAGAAGCCCAAGCTCCCTGTAATTTTCACGTCACATTTACTTGGTGGGGATCAGAAAGTCAAATCAGACTTCCCAAATGGTTGGAACCTCAACCTAGCATATGCATCAACTTCCAAGACAACACTCCACCATCATAGTTACCATTTGCATAGAGGACTGTCTGTCCCAAGAACTAAAAATCCTACAATCCGTGGTACAGAAAAAATTTTGACCAACTCATTAGCTCCTGCCAATCCTACATGAAAAATACCAATATGCAGCATGGTTCAAACAATGGCTGCACATACATTACCCAAAATCCAAAAACGCTACATTTTCTTAAACAAATATTCCCTCTATATTTCTTTTAAAGATTTGCTGACTACTGGAAATGGCAATTACTAGCATAGCTCCTCTTGGCAAAGGCTTCCTCCAAACAAGTCCAAATATTTCTACGTGGACCACTACTTCACCCACGCAGAATCAATACCAATGTTTTGAAAAGCTCGCCTAGGTACTCGCCTAGACAAGAAAAGAAGCAAAGCGAAGCGAAGGTCTCTCGCCTTGAGCACCCCAGGCGAAGTGAATGTGTCTGAAGCGAGGAAAAAGCGAGAAAAGCAAGCGCCATAGTTATGTGAGGCAAGATTATCTTGGATTGTTTTATTTTTATTGTGGACCGCTGGATTGGGGCAATTGAAAAAAAATTATAAGATACCCATGCACCCAATTACCCCCTTATCCCATAAATACAACACCCAAACCCTAATTTTGCTCAAAGGTCAGACGAAGACTATCTGCTTGTTGCTGCTTCTTCTTCTCCTTCCTCACTGGTCTACACAGGTTTGTCTCCTTCCCTTTTTCTTCTCTCTTCTGCTTCTCCTCTTCTTCTTCTCGCTGCAAGTTCTGTCTTCTTCTTCTTCTCTACTTCTTCTTCTTTTATGCTTCTTCTCTGTTGTTGTTTCTTTTCTTTCTTCTGTTTCTTTGCTTGTTCTTTGGTTCTTCTTTTCTCTTCTGGTTCTGATTCTTCTTCTCGCTTCTGATTCTGTTTTTTTTTCTGCTTCTGCTAATTGTCTAATGCTGAGATTTTTTTTTCTGCTTTTGTTTCTGCTGTTTTTTTTTTCTTTTACTTTTTTTTTTCTACTTCTGCTGATTGTCTGATGCTGAGATTTTTTTTCTGCTTCTGCTTTTTTTTTTTTAATTCTGTTTTTTTTTTCTACTTCTGATTTTGTATAGCTGATGATTCTGTAATACTATTTTACTGATAGTAGTGCTAATTTTTTGGATTGCTATAATCCTGATTTTGATTCCATAATGCTATTTTGCTGATAGTAGTTTTGCTTTTGCTTTTGCTTCTGATTTGCTGTATATCTGATTTTTCTGTAATGCATTTGAACTTGTGATTTCGCTGGTAATAATGCTGATTTTATTAGTAGTGTGATAGTGTTGATTTTGCTGATTTCCTGTACTGTTTTGTTCCTTTAATTGTAGTGTGATAGTGACATTCATAAACAAATAAATGGATCCTAATTTTTTTGTAATTGATTTGAACTTGATGATTTCGCTGGTAGTAGTGCTAATTTGTGGAGCATTGAATAAATGTTTAGTTGCTTGAATTGTGTGTCTTATGTTTTTAAATATTAGGATTTGAGATATTATTAGTATTTGTTTTAATTTAAATATTTAAGCTATGACTGTTATTAAGATTTGAGATATTATTAGTGTTTGTTTTAATTTAAATGTTTATAATTTTACTTGCATTTAAATATTTAGTATATATAAAATTAGAATTTAGATGTTTAGAAGTAATTAAACTAAAATATTTACTTTTTTTTTAACTGTTCACTTCGCTTTAGTAAAGCATTTCGCTTCGCTTCTCGCCTACGCATTAAGAGCCTTAGTCGCTTCGGTTCGCTTTACGCCTTAAATAACACTGATAAATACATCCAATTTTCATGTAACAAACTTCCAAATATAATATCCCTTAACATCTATTAGTTACAATGCCTTGATGAACTGAAAACTAGGTCTTAGGCATCCATTAATCACGCAGCAAGAAAACATTTATTACAATTTAGCTAGGAAATTTGGCCCTACATCAGTTCTTAATTTTCTCACTGATACTTGCTTGGATGTGAACATCCGACCCTCAAACCTTTCTTTCTTTCTTTCTCTTCATTATATTTACATTCTTTTTGTTTTTTCTTCTCTTTCCTTACACTTTATTGTTTTACTTGTTTTTCTTTCCTCCCTTCTATAGTTATTTTGTAGGAAAATTTACTAATGGAAGAAAATGAGTGCTGGGAAAGAGTTTTCTAACAGGTCTTTAATAGTGACGTTTTAATTTAGGCATTTATCAGGGACAAGCAAAGATTCCATTTTTCAAAATCTGTTTACCCATTTTTTCCCATGCCTTGGTGTAAAACCAATTGAAATAATGCTTAAAAAGTTCAGAACGATGAATATCCTCATGACAAATGAAAGAAATATAACAATAAATCTAAAATGTTAGAACTAATGTATACAAGTACCATAGATAAGCAATTTCAAATCCAACATTCTTTAGCTCATATTGCAGCTAAAAACTCATACCTGGTCATCAAAGAAGTCTGTACATTTGTAGCAAACTCGCATGCCATTTGATAGAATCAACTCAGTAGCCCCAATATTGGAATATTCAACCTGCTGCACTATTGTCCTAAAAAAAATCATCAGGGAGATCAGAACTACAAGGACAAATCACAAAATTGTTTGTCCAAAGTAGAGTGCAGTCATTAGGACCATAATCAAAGTATTTTCTTCCAAAAAAAGGGCTTAACGAATCTATTTATACACGAGGCAAAAGGAGGTATAATCACACACAGTGCAATTAGTGGTTCATAATGTATTCCATCTAGTTGTCATAGATTGGTGAAGACAAAAGGAATCACAATAGAACTCTTATACTTTCTGTTTGGGGATATTTTTAGCATGTATTGTACGAGATTCTACACTTAGAAGATCAGGAACTTACCCTGGATTTGGCTTAGCACTAACGATTTCTTCGGGGATGTGTTCTTCGTCCCAAGGAGAAATGTTTTTCTCTTCCTCTAAAGAATTGATCCTCAGCACAACAGCTTTCAGATCATCCAATGTTGCAGTAGCTTCAGGCTCAATTGTCTTTATAACACAGTTCGATGATGTTTGAAACTTTTCTGAATATTTGGATACTTCGGATGTCAATATATCTGCTCATATAGGAAAGTCGGAGCAATTACATAGTCACATTCATTTTAACCTAAAGATCTAAATACCAGCAAAATTCAAAAGGTATCAGTAGTAAGAACTCACAGGGTAGAATAGTTTTTTGGAGTTGAGCTTCATACTCGATCCCTACAACAGGTTCATTTTGGAGAAAATGCTAGCAAACAAAACACAAAGGCATAAGATCATACAAGACTTGATGAAAACTACTAAAGCAAAATCAGTAATTGCAAATACTTGCAAATATTCATCTCGTAAGCTGGTTGATTGCATTTGATCACGCTCCAAATAGGCAGATTCAATCTCTGACATCATCAAAGCTCGGACAACAGATATTTCACGTTCAGAAAACCCATGTATTCGAACCCTTGCAACCTGAAAAGCAAGGTTTCAGCAAAACAAAGAAAAAGAAGGTGCAACATTAGGATAAAAGGCACACCTCAGTTAGCATCGATTCCAAGGCCTCAATAGTCCCCTTCTCTTTACAAGACGAAGTCATTATATAAGCCTTTACTGGACGAACAAGGACATCTGCAGCAGCTGAACATGAGAAGTGTGGTGGATCCCTCTTACGAGAAATTTTAAAGAATCTCTGGTTTAAAGCATGAAAGAACATGGATTCTGCAAGTAAATTCCTGTAATCCTTCACAGTCTTTAGCTCATTTACTGGCATCTTACAACTGATCATCACAGCCGACTGTTACAAGACAATTAAAGGTAGTGAATTAACTTAAATTTCCAAGTGCAAATTTAGTACACTTCCATATCGAAGTTACAGAAAAATTGTCATAGCTCCAGGATTAAGTCAACAATCCATGAAAAACTCACCCCAGCAGCTTCAGACTCTACAAAGCATGAAAAACGTGGCTCCTCATGAGATGGAACCAAAAATTTTGGTATAAATGGAGGATCAGGCGCAGAAATTTTATTTCCGAAGTGATTCCTTATCAACTCTACAACACTCTGTTGTACATAAAGGGGAAGAGAGACCGTCATAAAGCTTGACTACAAGGACTGAAGCATTAAAGGAAAATCTACATTTTAACATCCAGACCTGGGTATCTGGAAAATCTCCAACTGCTATCACAGCCATATTTTGTAAATGGTACCATTTCCTATAAAATTGCTTCACAGTTTCAGAAGAAGCCGTCCGGATTACCTTCTCCAATCCAATGGGTAAACGCTCAGCATACTGCAATTAACAAATGAGATTATAGAACTCTAAAAAATTATACAGTTACTCAGAAATAGAGTCAATGTCAAAAGCAAGATGCACTTTTGAGATTCAGCAAAACATTAGCTCAAGAATCCTCTCAACAATGCAGCAAAACTGAAGCACTAGACATCAGCCATGATTACAGTAATTTTGTTATTTCAACCACTTCATGATGTCTTAGTTACAAAAACTGTCATCTAATTGAACGGCAAAATACTATGAAACTCATGTCAAAAAGCAAATAAAAAAAAAAACACAAATGTGCCATCTTCTTTATTCTATTTTCCTTTCTTTCCTTTTCACATAATGTTACAGAAGATTATTGTTCTCAACAATGAAAATAAGTTGTTGGAAATGACATTGTTACCAGATGGTTGTTCACTAATTAAAGATCTCTCGTAGGTTAGTTCAAAGAGCTAATGAAACCATTCCTTTAATGATGCCATAACCATGTGGTATCAGTGAAAAAGCCTCCAGTATTCGTGGGAGGGGGAAAAGATAACAAGAACAGAGGAATTAATAGTCAAAGATTGGAAAATCAGAAAGAAAACCTTTGAATCTTCCATCATGAGAACCCAATGAGCATCCTGCATTCTCCCATTAGCATTTCGGTTCCCACGATACTCTTCCAAAACAGCTCCTCTTTCTTTTTCTAAATCAGTGGCCGACACTCGAACCTGTGCTGAACAAGAGATGAGGGTCAAATACATAGAAAATCCAAATAAACACAAAGGAATCAGTTGATACCTCTGAACTGAATTCTGCCAAGACCGAAATAGCCTGAGATAATAGTTCAGGTTTGTCAACAGGAACAAACAATTCATAAACAGTTTCATCAGCAGATGTCACTGCATTCTGGCAGGCACCAAACTCTGCCCCAATACTTTCAAGAAACTTGATAATATCATGATTAGTGTATTTTTTAGTGGCACTGAAAGCAAGATGCTCAACTATGTGTGCAACTCCACGCTCTTCCTCCTCTTCCAAAACTGAGCTGCCATAAGTTCAGTAATTTGGCATGTGAACCAAAATCAACTAAGTGAAAATATATAGAAAGGAATGAAAATAAGGAATTACCAAAAGTGAACAGAAGAAAGGTCTAGTTTACTCTAAGAAGAACCAGTTAAAAACTTGAAAATAAATATCTTGTTTAGAGCAAGACTGTGACAATGAGTAAATACGCTTTCTCTATACAAAACCACAAAAAACATCCCCAAAATGGGACAATTCTCATGTCTAAAGGCCATGAAATGCAAAATGAGAGTATGACATTCAGAATCAATTTTGGGGGTGCATTAAAAGAGGTACATCCAAGGTAAGGAATTTCTAAAAGCAGGAACCCCAAAGACCAAAATCCATTAGCACATCTCTCACCCGATGCTTGTCCTTGCGCCCCCCAACCCAACCAAAAAAAAAAATTGAAAAGAAATAAAGCATTTCTTCTCTTTGTAACTTATTCCCTCTCTCTCCCTCCCCCTCCCCCTCCTTGACTAAGAAGTCTGGCCTTTTTCACAAAGTTCATCGTATGCATTCTGAAAAAGGTTGAGGGGCCTCTGGCACTTGAACTGATAAATATCCGGTGGGAGATGCTGGAGTGGGTTTGGCACAGGGTTTGTTCTTATGTGCATAATCATAAAACAGCCGCCAGACCATGCACTGCAAAGCCATTGATTCTCCATGAGCTCTCAAGCATGTGTCCTATCCCATCAATTTAGAAACCAAACCCTGACATTAGCCAAGCACCAGTAAGGAGGAGATCAAGGAATTGGAAGGTACTGCTCTTGCCCCCATCCTCACTCCCTGGTTTATAGTTGGATTTGCAGAAAATGAACTTATCATATTCATTTTTCTGGAACCTATTGCATTCTTCTGTTTGGTTTACAATGATAAAGTGTTGAAGATTTCTTAATGAGACATAATCAATTAAAAGAAGAGGTCCCTCTGGAGTCTAGTACTTTACAATGTATTTTACGCGAATCAAGTACATTTATACACACACACACACATAGTGCAAGTATACGTATACCATGTAAGCTCTCCTTTTCATCGACAGCTGAATATTGTCTCGACACTTTTGAAGATTGTGATGTGAATTGGAACACCAACCTAATTAGTGTAGTTCAATTCAGTGGACTATCCGAACTAAAGGTCATACTATCATGTCAACTCCAACTTCAACAATGGAAGTTGATAGATGATTTTGGACCAACGGATCTTTGGTCCAATGGTATTCCTTATCTTATGAAGGCTTCACCTTCTTGAGATCAAGGGTTCAAGCCCCCTCCCCTCCCCTCCCCCAAAAAAAAAAAAATAGGTGATTTTGGACCCTAATGCCAACTCAGTTTACCAATATACTTTGACTTTTTGGTAGGCCATTGATATAATGATCTAATATTGCTATGTATTCCAGAGTTCATCAGCGAATGTTTGTGGACATAGGGAATTCTGGTGAGGTAGTCAAAAATACAGTGTATTTCGGCAAGCCATATCAAGTGGCGAGCGAAGGTATACTTCCTCACTTGATAGGCATTCTTCCATTTGATAGGCGTTCCTAATCCTGGTTAGACAATCTTATAACCAAAAGAATTCATATGAGATTAAATTTTAACTCCTGGATTTCAGGTTGTCACAGTGAGTTTGTGGTAACATTAGATGTTGTTTGGTTAAATAGTAGTAGTAACCAGAATGGGTTTCTGCTTGAGCCATTCAGAAGTTCTGCATCGACGGGCTTACTTATTTTCTCCTAAAACATTCAACTCCACTGATGTAATCTTCAATTGTACCAATAGTATAAGGAGAGCAAGAAATTCTCATACTTTCTAGAGTATATGCAAAGTTGTAGACAATGCTGTCCAGCAAATTATTGTAATGCTTTTTTTTAGTGTGATGGAAAAGTGGAAGGATGAAAAGTTGGAGGGTGAAATCAAACATCATATTGGGTAAGAAAGAAAAATAGGAAGGATAGAAAAGTGGATGGATTAGCCTTCCATCCAACTCACCAAAATGTATCCTTCCAAAATTGAGAGAAAAAGTGGATAAAAAATTAATTATGCATGATGAAATGTATATTATTAATTTTATATATAATTATAATAGTAAAATATGCATTTATACCTTTTGCTTCCTTCTATTTTTCCATCCATACTAAACACAAAAAAAATTAATTTTTCTTACTTTTCATCCCTCTTACCAAACACAAAAGAGGAAAAGAAGGATTCCTCATTTAAAAGAAAGAAAGGGCATTACTCTTACTTTTCATTCATCAATCTTTTCATCCACCCTACCAAACACAACATAAGTATCCCAGGCAGGCTCCTTATCATAAGGAAAGTGTCAAAATTTAGTCCAATATGTGGCCTTAATGGAAGTGGGAACTCACAAATCATCTTTTTTCATTGATAAAGGGTGTTCATGCAGCACAAGTCACAACTTTGCCAATTTGTTGGCCAAGTCTATACATTACCATTCTTAAGACAAGTATCAGTCTTTGAGTTAGCCTCTTAGAAGAGTTCTCATCATGTTGTTCTTACAATATATATTATTGTATTGAGATCATATTCTCACCCAGTGTTATCAAAATCGGACTAGACCGGCCGGTCAGACTGTGAACCAAGTCTTACACCAGTCCGATTTGTTTAACTGACCGCTTGTGTGCTTGAACAGTTAAAAAATCATAAAACTGGCTGATTTTTGGTGAAAATCAGTGAATTGAGAGATTCATATAACTCGGGCAATTCGAATAACACCTCATATATAAAATAAAATAAAAAACTTATTTTTGGGGCAAATTTAGCCCTAAATCAACAAAAACCACGGGCATGTTTCAGTCTTCGCTTCTTCTCTAATCCAAAATGACATATAGGAACATGCATAGGCACAGGCCAGCAACTCCACAGTTCAACTCGAACTCGAAGCCTCCAATTCCTCAACTCAGCTCGAAGCCTTGATCTATTTCTCCACTCAATCTCTCACCCTTCCTCTATTTCCCCCCCCCCCTCTCTCTCTCTCTCACACACACACACACAGAGTAGTACAACACACACTCAATTTGTAAGTCACACTCACCTATTAGGCACAGACCAGCAACCTAATTGAGAAGAGAGAGAGAGAGAATATGAGAGGGTTATACGGTAGACAGAAAAGAAGAGTTTGACTGCCTAAGTGGCAATGGGCATTGGAGGCCATGATCATGCATGCATTGGAGATTAAAAAAGTCTGCAGGGGTGGAATGAAATTCACAAGTTTAATTAAGAATTTTAATTGTAATGTGATTGAGATTTTTATTGTGATTGTGAATTTTATTTGTAATGTAACTGTGTTTTTTATTGTGATTATATGGGTTTTATGCTTTGTCAATTTGTTTTCTCTAGAAAAATGTATTCTTCATATTTTTTTAGTTAAATTATTATGATTTATAAATTTTTTTTTAATTATACGGCCAGTCCAACTAGTTGACCCATTGACCTGGCCTCCCTGCCAGTTTGATGACTGGTCTGGTTCTGATAACTTTGCTCTCACCTGGCGCTTGCACCAATCCAGACAATGCCCTTGTTTCTTTTATCTGTGCCTTTTCTTTTGTATTTCTTACTTTCAATTAACTTTTTGCATTTTCTCAAGATTATTTGTTGGTGTGACTTTTGCTGCTTCTTTCATTTCCCCCTTTCTTGCTTTCAGAACTTGTCTTCCCATCAAGTACTTAAATCTTGCACCTTCACTTACCAGTGCAACGCAGCCCAGCCCCCCAACAATTCACTGTGTGGTGGTCCTATTCCAAGTGAAATAAGCCACAACCATTGGGTTCTCTGATATGAGCCATGAACCAACTATCAAGTTCCCAATCCCAATCGCCAAATTTCAAACTAAAACCCATAATCACCAGAACTCCGCATTAGTTAAAATCAAACACGCACACGCACATCAGTATCCGCAAACAACTACAGAATTGAAAATTAAAATAAGGAAAAAAACACAAACTACTAATTTAAGACACAATTCACGCAGAGAACTACTCCACAGTCCATATCAGTGAATATACAAGTAAGGGGGGGTGTTACAAGATATACTTACCCAGCTTTGACAGCAAGTGCAAGAGCAGCTCTCATTTTGGGCTTGGAATTGCATCGGACATAGTAGCATAGTCCATTTTCAAGTCGACCATAGTCCACTCCGAACGGCTTTTCCGATAAAACATCGTCCATGTTAACATTTACTAGTTTCAGTGACCTAAACCTATGTTTCTTCGCGATCTGTAACGACTCCGCCGGTAACAAATCCATCTCTCTCTCTCTCTCTCAACGCAGTTTGGGTATTTATCGCTTTACGGGGAGAATATCCGCTGCAATATATATGGTCCTAGTTATTCCCCACGTCTAAAGACACAACGGTTGTTTAAATTAAAAGGATCGACATAACATTACTTGTAGTAGTTTTTTTTTTTAAATTAATCAAAATATATCGTCGCTTATATCCTTTATATTAATAGAACTGACATAAAAATATATAAAAATTTTCTAAAATAATACTATATATATAAATGCCTCTGAAAAAAAATAAATATTAACATAATCTATTAAAATTTATAATCTTTAAGTAATAAATAAAATTTTGTTCATTTATAACACTCGTGAATTTATCTCGTCTGTTACCTCTCAATTCAACACAATATAATTATAAACTCAACCACCATATTTTTAATCCATCCTATTCTCGTGTAATAAATAAATACCTCAAGAAAAAAATAATAATTAAAGAATACAATTAAATTCACAATCTTAAAACGATAAATAAAATCAACAAAATTATGCTCAATTATAAAAGTTATGAATTTATCACCACTATTACCATTTAACCCCAAAATGACATAATATAATTATAAATGTAATCACCAAATTTTTAATCATCCACAAATAAATATACACAGAAACACACCCGCACACATTTCTTTTTTTATTACTAACAAATTTTTCTAACTAATAATTGTTTTTATTAGAAATATAATAATTCAAGTAAGATAAAATAATAATAAATTAATATTTCATTAAAAAATAGGATAAAAATTATGAACATAGCCTAAGTTTGGTAATATTATTCGGACACCTCCTAACATTTTATAAATAACACGGAAACCTCTGATGTTTAAAATATATTACACAGAGACTCCCTCTGTTTCCCTTCTATCAATGTTGCTAACGAAAATTGATAATTTTATCTCAAAAAATTTTATTATTTTGATAATTGTCTTTCTCCAAATTCAATACCAAAAAAATTTAAAATTTTAATAAAATCAAATAAAATTTGATTTAGTATCCAAAAAATTGATATAATTTAATACTCTAAAAAATTAATTAAATAAATTTCAATATTATTTTGATAGTAATTCGACATAGTTGAATATAAATTAGAAAAAATTAAATGTTATTTTTTCAAAAAATTATATATAAATTTACAATCTAAGGCTCATTTTGTGTTGAATATTATTTAATGTTTATAGTCAGTGCTATTTTTTGATTTACATTAAGTGTTATTTACAAATTAAGAAGAAAGTGATAAAATAAATGATGTCAGATATATAAAAATTTTAAATTAATTTCATGAAATAAATAATTGCATAACATGTAATTTCATCTATTTTATGAAGTAAATAATTAAAAAAATAACACAGAGGAAACAAAAAAAAAATAACAGTATGAGAGAGAGAGAGAGAGTTATATGAGAAATAAGAGTTTTGAGCTGTAAAATAAATGAAAATCCAATTAGCACCATCGGATCAAAACGATCTGAGCCACAAAAAACTCAAGATAAACAATCTAACTATTTTATTATATAGATTATACGATGTCTGTGTTTTTTTTTTTTTTGGTGGGGGGGCAAAAGTGATTTCTTTTTTTTGCTGGTTTTCTAAATTATGCCCGTATCCTCACTTAAATGCTTGTTTTTTTTAGAGGCTAATCACAATCTGCGACAAATTATCATCTATTTTGTCGTTAAAAATATTTAGGTTAATTATAAATTATACCCCTCAAAGTTAAAATATTTTATATTTATATTTCAAAAAAAATTTTATACATTAATATTCGTTAAATAGCTCTTAATTGTATCGTGTCATAATATTTTTGTGTCTTGTTCGAGTCAATAAAAAATATTTTTAACACAAAAAATATTTTCATGTCGAATCAATTGCGTTGTGTCATATATTTCACAATTACGACAATTCATATAATACTATTTAATATTTTTTAAAAATTAAAAAATATCTATTTTTTGTCTATAATATTTATTAAATAATTATTTTCTGTCTATAGTTGTGTTATTCGTATCTAACTTTAATTTGATCGGACAATGAAAAGATTTGTGTCTAACTGTAGACAAAAAATAACTATTTAACAATTATTGTAGGCAAAAAATAGATATTTTATAATATTTTTTAAAAATTTTGAAAAATATTTTTTTATTGACTCGAATATAATAAGAAAATGTTATGATACGATACAATTAAGAGTTATTTAATAAGCATTCATGAATGATTGGATCATAAATATGAAATATTTAAACTTTAAGGGGTACAATTTATAATGAGCTTAAACTTTTTTAACAAAAAAAATGGACAAAGTTAGTCTTAATTGTGTATTGCTATGAATTTATGTCTTTCGGGGTATAAATTAATATTTTTAAACTTTGAAAATTCAAATTGAGATTTGAGTAATCTTTTGAGGTGCAAGTTAAAATTAGCCCCATTTTTTTCGGTTGCCTAAATTACACTCACCTGAAGTTTTGTCAAATAATAAAGATAACAAATTCCCCAGCCGTATGAAAAGCGAAGAATTTTATGACGTAAGCAAATCTTATCTCTAACATACTTAATTTGCCCATAGAAGATCATATGCACATCATGTAAAGATAAATTTAAATAACCCAAGGGTTATAAGAGTAACTAAATATCACAAAACATAAAATAAAAAAATATATAAAATAAGATCTGTCCCCCATCTGCACCAACGACTCGCCAACCCCTTCCAAATCACCACAACTCCCTCGTCCCTCCAAATTGCTAAGTCCTCTATTGTCACGACACCCACCACAATGCCCACCCAATAACCTACAAACCCTTTCACCTAACACCACCACGATAACTCCTTCACCCACCAGCCAGCCACAACCACCACCTTTATGCCCATCGAACACCATTTGTTGGGGAATAAATACAACAAATAGATTTGATTTTGCCTAATAGGTTTGATTTCGCCAACAAACAATATTTCTATTTCTATTTTGAATTTGAATTTTTCATTTAAGATAAGAAAAATGAAAAAATGGGTTGATCGGTGGTTGGAAACGATGATTCAATTGGTGGTTGATACACAAGAGATACCATGTACACCTCTCACAAGCATTCACTGCAATACAACCTCTCCTATTTTCCTCTTTCAGTGACTAACATCAAAGAAAATACACCAGAAACACCTACGTTTTCTAACAAGTATTTTACTCTACCTTCTTATCAGTTCCATACTGATTACTACAAAAACATCACGTGTAATAATTTTAAATTGTCATTTATGATTGGAATACTTTAAAACTCATACTTCAGGAATGATAATTGTATTTTCCCCTAAAATGCTATTATACCCTAAAGTCATGTAATATATTCTTCCAACCTAGTGTAACTTGGTAGATGTATTAGTTTATTGTAAGGAAACTTGATTTCCAAACCTTTAAAGAGCTGGCCATGTTCTTGTTTAGGAAAAAGATCTTCGGCCAAACCCAAACTCTTGAGAGTCCTGCCACATAAAACGCACAACGCAGCTAAGAAAAAATTAAAGGCAATACATCAGCATAATTGGAGTTTCGGTTAGGTAGGTTTACATAGATGATGAGCCTTTAGCTAATCTGAACAATACGACTGCATAATAAGCCGAGTTTAAATAAGCAGGTACGACTCATTCATTTACAGAGAAGCTTCAACAACTCCCAACCCCTCTGCATCTATAGGAAACCCGACATCCGTCATTCGGCAAATAATGCATGGACGTTATAGAGTAAGATGCATCAAGATGGCTCCCTAAGTCTTCATGAACGGTGCAAAGATTCCTTCTGTGCAATTGACTTGACCTCTTTTATCCTTTCATCAACTAGTTGACGCACTTGCTCCTCTTGATTAGTTTGATTATCTTCCATTTCAATGGTATTAGGCTCACCATTCTGTGACTTGAACATGACAAAAGACATTTCCTGATCGTATTCAGTTGGAACATCAATCACCCGCTTCCGTGCAACTTCAGAATCTTTCCCTATGACATCAGCTTTTATACGATCAGAGATGATAGTCCTGTAAGTCTCCATGTAGTTCTCAATGGGATCAAGGCCAATGTAGAGGAGAACCTCCCAACACTGTAGAAACTGTCTTTTGTTAATTTTCAGACTTTGCCTGACATCTTCAACAGCAGTCAATGGTGGGCCAAATTGACACGTGTGGCTTTTCTTTGATAGATTTTCTTGCTTTAGACGCAGGACAACTGACTGAAGTGCATCCTGGATTGGTTCAAAAGCAAGCAGGCGCTGTGCGTCAACACAGGTTCGCACATGTTGAAGGGAGTCCACTGGCTCTTCAACTGTCAGGTCAAAAACATTTTCAGATATTGCAACATTGTTGAGCACCTCTAGAAGGAAACGGCCATGACCCTTGCGTTGGTAAGGAGGTAATACCAGTATCTGCCACAAATGCACATCTCATCACATGCTAGAAAGAGCCAAAAACATACATTTGCATACACAATCAACTATAGTAAAGAATGCATCTAAATGACACTAAAACACATCATCTTGATGTGGGCGTAGCCAGTAACGTATGTGAAGAAAAGCAAACCTGACCAAGCCTCAGTCGCATACTGTCAGGGTATCGCTGAAAACGATAAACAGCTGCAAAACCAAGCAATCTAAGTGCGCTGTCCTCCGGCTGATTACTTTCCTTGTGCACTAATAGGTAAATTTCCCATCTTGAATCGGTGATGTCAATAGGATTGCTCCCTGATTTAGAAAAAGTGCTGATTAAAAACTCTTAGCAACATTTTTGGAATGTCACAAAGTAATTCAAGATACCATGATTCTGTGAGCTGAACTAGGCGAAAATTACCATCTACAAGAAGCAGCACAAAAGGTACCAATCGACAGTAGAGGTGCCCAACAGGTTCACCCACAATCCGAAAAACCTGGGACAGTAGAAGCTAAGCATGTCAACCATGGAATACAGTTCAGATCCATACTCTTACAACACCCATACATAGGAAGAATAAGGAAAAGGTAAAGGAACTAAGGAATGTTCCTTTTTTTTTGTTTTGTTGGGGGGGAGGGTTCCAGTTGAGAGGTATCATGGCTTCTTAGAGCCAACTAATCCTCCTGGGCACACGTAGTTGGCCAATCCCCACCCAAAAACAAAGAAGAGAAATTCCATTGGTTTGCCATCTGTTTGCAGGAAATGGTGGCAAAACCTAGTTGCACAGTTCATAAATTTTATGTGACATGCCAAAAATTATGGCAGTGAAGCCGTTCCGCTTCATAGTGTCTAGTTCAACTCTTCATGATTGACAAAACACACTATGTAGACAAATCTATAGAATTCAAGGCAGGCAACCAGCATGATCTATCTTATTCAAGAACAAATGTGTATAACAGCACCTCCATATCAGAAGACTCGGATCTAATGTGACAATTAGAAGCACCACTGCATCCCTTGGAGGCTTTTTGCTGCAGTAACTCCCCATTCGAAACAATAGATCTGTCCGAGACAAATGGAAACCAATAACAATGACTTGAGAAAGGAAAATGATTAAGGGCATACATCTCCATAAGCTTGATGTTAAGATACACCAAATGGTAAGTAACTCATGGGACATACTTAATATAGTGACAATCAGTTGAAAAAGTTTGAAGGAAGTCATCTTTTTTCTCAACAAGATTCTCACCGAAAATATTCTGCATAAAATGAACTAATGATCAGATTCGACAAACATATGGACATTGAAGATCAATCAGATAGTTAAACGTGGGGATAAATAATCACCTGAAGAGCAGATTTCAAATCTGTAATCCCCTTGCCTCCCTTTTGTATCAGTTAAATGAAAATAATTATTAAAATTCCATTATTCTTATTAAAAAATTATTTAAAAGCCATCAGAAGACACAATTACAAATACATTAAACAAAGTTTTAAAGTTAACAAGAAAAAAGGAAATACCCCCTAGCCTTTTAATACACTAAAGATAAAATGCAAATACTTACATCAGAAGTGCTCTCAAAAGTGATATCAGCATATGCATGGAAAGATATGCTACTGACCCAAACAGTGATCTGCATAATATGTGAAAAAGCTAGATTAGATGCACTGAAAGACCAGCTTGTGAGATTAAATGATTAAATACATAAAATTCAAGAAGTGGCAAGAACCATGTAATTAATTATTTGATCTGTCCAAACATCAATAATCCCCTATTTAGCCAGCAACACAAAAGAACTATGTAATTTTCACCCCGCTAGATAATATTCATGATCAATAAGAGCATCTCCAACCATGACTCAAATTTAAATTAACATTTTAGTAAAAAGCTTGATTTGATACAAATAGCTTCAATGGATAAACTCAAATTTAAAAAAAGAGAAACCCAAATTTAAATGTGGACAAACTCAAATTTAAAAGAGAATAAAGATGATTATTAGATCTTTAAAATAGAGTGAAATATTACTATTAAAGATTTGAGTCTCTCTTGAGTTGAGTAAAAAAAAAAAAATCTTCCTTAATTTGGTATAAGTTTTAGTCAAAGGTTAGAGCAAGTTTTTTGAGTTTTTTTACTCAAATTTAAATTGAGGCTAAATTTAGGCAAGGGTTGGAGATGCTCTAAAAAAGCACAATCATGCATATTCCATATGTAGTCGTTTCAAGTAGGGGAGAACAGGCATGCAATTAACTGTGAATCAGTGTGCATATCCAGAATTTAGATAACGTTTATCCCACAGTATGTCCAGCGGATGCTATTGGTGGTAATAATGTTTAGCTAATGTCAGCAAACAAAGGATGAGACAATGTTAAAAGAAGGTAACCATAAGGGTAGTCTTTAGGCGCTAAATGCTGCATATATAAGAATGCATGTGTTCTGATCTCTCCCAGAGTATACGACAGAGTGAAAAGAAGAAAATAGACTTACCCTTCTCATTTAGCTTTTTTTTTTTGTTTTTTGTTTTTTTTTTTTGGAGGGGGGAGACGAGAATGAACAGTAATATCTGGACCACTATTGCACTAGTTGCTACTGATTTCTAGGTATAAAATTCCAATCAGGGGAGGAAAACCAAAAAGAGAAGAAGAAAGAAAAGCTAACCACCACAACTGTGAGACACTGAGACCTAACACAGTATGTACAGAAGCAAGGAATTAACAGTCAAGATTCAGAAAACAAGTGATCTCGACAGGATATGAACGAGTTTCACCTTCAATCCTTGGTAACCATAAATTTTTCCATCTTCTTCAAAAAAGTGAGTCAAGTCAACTGGCTCTATGCAGAAGCTGTCTGGAGAATCCACTTCTTCTTTGCTAGAAACTAAATGTTGGAAACCAGAAAAAAAGGCAAGCTAAGGCTCATCAGATTACCAATGACATAACAATTTAAACATAAAAACACAACCAAAATCAAATACAATCGCAAAAAATTGTCCTGCCCATCTATTAAGCAACCCATCTCTCAAATTTGCTTCACTGAAAACCAAGCACAAATGAGGCCAGCGTGGCCAGGCTCAAGGTGGTACACAGATTGTAAAAGATTATCACATAGCAAGGACACTGAGCCTATTAATATAAATTTAACTTTAATATACAAGAAAATATGACATATGAATAAGCTTGAATCACATAATAACTCACAAGCCATAACTAAGGGCTCCAACATATTGCCAATTTTGAAATTTCTGCAAGTACAGTCAACAAGAGCTTTCTCTTATAATAATCTGCAAACAAAAATCCCAGCCTACAGACGAGATCTTAAGTTCCAAATTCAATGAAATTCAACCCATATTAACACATTACAGCAGGTTGACCTCCCCCCCCCCCCAAAAAAAAAAAAAAACCTCATTACAACAGTGTCTCTATTAAGTCATTACAAATTTTTGCGGTATCATTTTGACATTAAATATAACATACATCGCACATGAAGTGATTGGCGTTTCAGCTTTAAAAGTTAAATTAGGAGGATAATACTACAAATTTGGAACTGGTCATCCCCAAGTTCCAATACCAAGATTTCAATTCCATACTTATCTGACACGACAATAAGTGACTGTATATGACACACACACACACACACAAAGACAGGAATCTAACAAGTCCACGGGTTCTTTAAAATAAGTGTGATATAAGCTAAAAATCATGAATCAACTACAACACAAACACAACAAATTAGTCTCACAATATATGGAAAAACCAAGAAATTATACCCAGAAAAATTTTGATGCACTCGTTAGATTCAACTCCAGCATCTACACCGAAACAATTAGAGAAAAAGAAGTGAATAAGGGAAGAGAAAGCAAGTAAAATGTGCGAAAAAAGAATACTCCGAAGCCAGAGAAAAAACAGAGGACGAAGTGAATCGGAGGCGACCTCACCTATTTTGGCAAAACCGACACGCCTTTTCTTCTTGGGGTCGGTGATTGGGTCGGAGGACTGGTGCTTAGTACCCATTTTTCGCGGTTAGGGTTTCGTCGGAGCGGGAAATGTGAGAGGCGGGAAAATATAGGAGCGATATGAACTGCAATTGTGTACATCTATATGTAGACACGCTCGCCCAAAAATAGCATTGCTTAATCCCAAATCCCAATTCCCAATTCCCAACTCCACACTCACTCTTTAGTCCACACGAGCGTGCTTTGCACGTGACATTGGGCTTAACTACTCTCTCTCTCTCTCTACAATAATTTAACTTGGGCAGTGTTGGGTAACCTTTTGTTTTTGTTTTTATTTTATGGCAAAATAAAAAATAAAAATATGTTTGGTGAGTATTTTTATTTTTTTTAAATTGCTCTATTTTGAAAACAATGCTAAAATATAAAAACATCCAAAATGATATTTTTGAAAAGGGATTGTGGGGGTGGTGTTGGGTGGTAAATTTTTGGAATAATACCAAACATATATTTTTATTTTTATTTTTATAATTTTTTAAATATAAATGACTACCAAATATATTTTATATTTTTATTTTTTATCACAAAAAAACAAAAAAATTATTTTTTTATAAAAAAAATATAAAAATAAAAACTTTACCAAACACATCCTTAATTAACACTTAAGGTGGTTCAGTGGTTGAGTTTTACATTTAATAATATACAGGTTTTTTTTTCATCTTCCTTAAAGGTTAGTCACTCTTGTGACATATTTTAACCGAATTCAAGTTACGGTGACTAATTACTGAACTCAAAAGAATGTTTGACACAAAACTTGAATATCACGTAACAAAAACTAATAATTTAACGTGATTGATTAGGTAATTATAGTTTTTGAGAGGAATGATTTGAGTAACTTTCTCTTCCAATTACCAAATTCCCATAGTATTGATCCAACTAATAATAAATAAATAAAACAATGTTTTATCCAATCTATTCACAACACTCAGGCTTGACAACTAATAATGGATTCTTGTTACTCCACTCTCTCATGCTCGTAGCCAATAACTCACAAATAATTTATAATATATTCTCTTAATATATATGAGATTTTATGTTTGATAAAAATCTCGTATAACATAGGAGTGTAGTTGATAAAATAATTTTGATATCGTTTCTTAGTTTTCAGTAACATCATGTCATACTAGAAATTGAATTAGAGTGATGATAAGTGTGTATTTGTCAATTCGATCATGTCGGGACTACTCTTTCTAAATTCAGCATAAAAATGCCATCACTTAACTATTTACGGTAATAATACTTTATACGGAAAACAGGCGAATTAGGAAAATGGAAGGTGAGAGGCATAGCAGTAGGTACCGTTTTCAATATGACCGTTAGAGTTTTATGCAGACAAGGGCGTTTGGTCTAGTGGTATGATTCTTGCTTTGGGTGCAAGAGGTCCCGAGTTCGATTCTCGGAACGCCCCATCTAATAATCCATGTTTTTCAACCTTTTTTGTGGCTTACAGTCTCTAAAATGTTATGCTGAGCATTTGCCTCTTTATAAAATTGCAGTTTACCTTTTCCTTTTACCATGTTCAAGTTTTACTCAATAAACCCTTGCTTTTTCTAAATCTTGGGGACAATAATTGACAAAATTATTTGTTGGTAATTACAGCGTTTTGTTGTTTATCGACGCTTCTTTTCACTTCCCCATCCGTTTCAGTAAGTTTTTTAGGAGGGAAGGAGGATAAGACTTGAGAGGAAATAACTAATAGCAAAAAGCTTCCATCAGGCTTGTTCTCTTCAAAACTCCCAAAAAGTACTCCATCATAAAGACGCCCACCGTATAATTTACTAGTGTCAACATCAAGAAAAAGCCAGACTGTAACACCCAGACAGAAAGAGAGAAGCAAGACCAGAATGGAGGGAGAACCATCTCAACACACGATGCATACCAGACGGAGGTAAACAACCACACAACCTTTTTGTTTCTTCGTTCTTCATTCCTCACTTTGAACAATTATTCAACTGGATCATACACTGGAACAGATTCACATGCGGGTACATTTACGGAAAAGCTGGCACAACACCATGGGTTTGGAGTTGAACAACTGGTTGGTTGAAACCTAACGTCTCGACATGATCATGGAAATTTCAGGTAAAGGGTAAATATTGAAGCTAATGAACAACCGTATAAGACTATAAAACCTACTAGACATCCAACGTCAACAACAAATGGTAATGAAAAATTTGTCACAACAGATCCACTGGATCCAAATGCTAACAAACTCCAATGATCGGCAATTCGGACAGCCAGATTAGATGCCATCAGAAATCCAAGCATCTCGAGTTCCTTCTTTCCATGTTCCCCATCTCCACCTCACTCTTGAACAATGAGCCATACAACTTGACCAAAGGCTGATAGCATCATTAGAATCAACATTACGGTGGATGAGCAATGCCATATCTGACAAGTCAACGTACTTCTCCAAGACAAACAAAATTAAATGCAGCGTAAACTCAACATCATACAACACTAAATATGCGGTAATATCTTTCAATCCCTTTGACTGACCTGTAATCTTTAAACTTTGTCGCCAAAAAACCATCTCCAGCTGTGACCAAGCCTCAGGGCCAAATGTAAGAGAAGTCAAATCAGGAAATTTACGGAACAATACCTCAAGGGTTTCCATTTCAATAGAATCTACCCTTTTAAGTGACTCTACTGCTAGATTTTTGATTGTTCTACCAAATGGAAGTGTGCTAAGAAGGTTGTGGAGATCAGTAGATTCAAGCTGAAGATTTTTCAGATTACAAAACTCCTGTACTCTAAAGTCACTTGCCTTCTCGAGTGAAATGTGGAGATCAGACAGCAATGGAGCTTCAATGATGAGTGCTCTTGGCTTCACACATTGGAGTTTGAGTTTGACAAGGTTGGGGGCTATTATAGTCACCAACCTGGGAGCATTAGACATTGTCCATTGACATCTTTTAAGGTGCAACAGATGAATTTTGGGTTCTTTAAGTCCTCCGACCCCTATCAAGTTAAGAACTTGTAATGATGGGAAGCAATCGTTCACCTTGTTTAGGTTCTCATCATCTAGTCTTATAAATTCAAGCGTCAAACAAGTAAGCGTAGGCATTGTACTCAAACATCCACTGACAACCAAGCACTTTTAACTGCTAGCTCAGTAAGACTGTGACCTGCACTCACAGAAACAAGGCTCAAGCTCAATTGCAAACAATGATATACTAGTAAAGAGTGTTTTGACAATGATCACAATCAAAATAGTGATAAGATTGAGATAAAACACAACAATGAGGAAACTTCAAATAGGCAAGGGTCAAGAGCTGATCAGTGTCAAATATACTAAATTATCTGTCAAATTTCAAATAAATGGAATTGACACCCTAGACCCATTTCAAAAAATCACCAAATGTGACGATAGGTTCACAATGAATGTTGGTCATGAATTCCAAAGGGGATGAAACTCAATAAAGTGGAGCATAAAATTTCTTCTTCTGAATTTTCTAAACACTAAGATAACCTAAACTTGAAATTCTATTTTTGATTATAGCAATCCAATCCAAGAATTCATAATTTCCAATGCATTTTTTTAAAAAACAAGTGCAAAATTATGCAAAGGTTTAACAAGAAGATCTCTACACAATTTTATTGTGCCCAAATCCAAATACTTCCAATAAAACTAATAATTTCCTATCCACTCCTTAATTTTCCGACAGAGGTTAAGGTAAATAGTCAATAAACCCACCGAACGCCTAAAATTTGAAATTGTTATGTACCCAAGTTTAATGACCCATTTTTGAAATCTTTGCTATATTTTTTGGTTATTAAGCCAATTTTTATTCCCCCAGTGATCAGCACTTGAACCTGCTTGGATAACATCTATACAAATCGAAGCATATCGATGAGCAGGTCGAACAGTGACACGAAGTCGTGGTGGAAATCAAAACTTTTTAAGGAAATAACTACATTTCGCGACAGCCGGAGAGCTTGTGTGTGCGTAAGAACTCACAGACGATGAATCATCGGATCATCTCCAACAACACTGTTGAGTCCACTGAAATTCTTAGGCAAATTTAATCGCTAATTAATCCAATTGTTATCTCCCCTAATGATCAAAAGAACAAGAAATCAAGTACTTTGCTAAAGAAAAACATATATAAAACCGAAAGAGACAGAGACAGAGACAAAGAGAGTCTGAGAGCGTGTGTGGAGCGTAAGAACTCACAGTATGATGAAAGCAAACCCAAAACGTGGGTCCGTCTCCAACAGGACTGAATCCAAAAATCAGAGATCAAAATCGACCGCAAATTTCCACAAACCCTCGGCAACCACTCCATCACAAAATTCATATCCGTCATATGCAAATCATCGTCCTCGTCCTCCACGTCATCGTACGACACCGATCGAAGCGTCGTGTCGACCCCGAACGAGACAGAAACAACGTTTCTTGAATTGAGTAGGAGGTTCTTGAAGATGGTCTTGAAGGGTGTTATAGAAGATCGCGTTTGGGGATCGCGAGACTTGGTGTATCGGCCGAAGGAGCAATGGAGGTTGATGGATTGGACTTGTTCAGAGAGAGTGTTTATTGTCTTGGAAACGAGTTTGCAGCGAGCAAGGTCGGTCGAATCGTTAAGTCGTGTTAGGATTTCTACTACAATAGGAGAAGGGAGGTCGTCCATGGAAGAAAATGGATAACGAGAGAGAGAGAGGGGCTTGTGTTAAATTAGATTCCTGGAGTAGAATCTTGAAAACCGGAGGGTTTGTCATGGCGCGTGAAACCACTTGCCTAAACATAGGAGCTTCTCAAAAGTGATGCTAAAGCTTTTATATCTATATAATAATATGGAATGGAAGTTGAATTTTAAAAATAAAGAGGGTTGAAATCGTTTTAAGATAAAATATAAATAAATTTAACGAATAAAATAATTTTAATATAAAAAACGATTCAAATTTCTTAAAATCTTAAAACATTTAACGAATAAAATAATTTTAACATAAAAAATGATTCAAATTTTCTTAAAAATTTTGATCTAATAAAGTACAATAATTACCAAATTTTATTTTCCCGCGCCACCTATCTCTCACATTTCTTTTTTTACCACTCCTATCTTTTATTTAACTCTATTACTCTGTCTCATACTAACTAATATAAAGAGTTCTATCTCACATCTAATTTTATCTCGCTACCTCCCAGTAACTCAAATTCCTTCCCCTATCTCTTGCTGCCTCACCCGGCACCTCCCTCTCGCTCTCTCTTCCTTATCTCTGATCTAACTACCCAAGAGTCCTCTCTCCTCTAACTCTCTCATTTTTAAAAACATTCACTCGACACTTTTCTCTCTCTTTCCCAATCACGCCCCAATTCAGTGATATCTCTCTCCCAAATTCACGCAGCGATCTCTTCTTTTCTTAGCAGAATGTGATCTCTGTGATTTCCTTTCATACCCAAAAGAAATCTCATGCCTCTCCTAGTCTCTCCCCACAAATCTCAACATTTACACACACGCACTCTCTCTCTACCAGTTTTTCCAAATTCAAATTCGCCAGTTGCCGCTGCCCATCCACAGTCATTGCCAGTTACAGCTGCCAAGTAAATTCAGACCTTCACTTAATTTTGCCTCTCTCTCTGTGCTTCTTTTTTCTTCACTGTTCATTGTACACACACAACATACATATTGCACAATGCCTATAAAATGTTCGATCAAATGCCACAGAGGTGATGACCAACTCTCTGTGCACACTCAACGCACACACACAACACGCGCACACACACACACACGCACGTGCCACACAGCCCATACACACACACACCACACGCACACACTTAGTGCACACCTACAACATGCTCATTCTTTTGGTTTCTTTATTAATGGTTTAAACATTTCTTTTGAAAACTAACATTACATTGTGTTATTGGTTGTTTTTTAATAGTTTATAACTAGGCCAAAGCTCGAGATTAAGATCCGAATCACCTCACTGGGCTTGGTTAGGAACTACATCGCTGAGTTTGTGTTGGGTTTGAGGGCGGAGACGCAGTGACGAGAAAGGAGAGCGCAGAGAGGGAGATATGTTGGGTTTACGGTAGAAACACAGTAACAAGAGACGAAAGATGAGAGAAGGAGATGTGTTGGGTTTGGGGTATAGACCCAACAACGAAAGAGGAGAGAGTAGAGAGGGAGATGCGTTGGTTTGGTGGTGGAGACGCAATAACGAGAGACGAGAGAAAGGGATGTGTTGGGTTTTAGAGGGTGGAGACGCAATAAAGAGAGAGATGTTTGTGTACGAGGAAGACATAACTCAGAAGGATTTATGCACGTGTGAGGAGAGAGAAGAGTAAGAAAGAAGAAGGTGGGTCTTTGGGTCTACGGATAATTGTGTTATAATTGTGTTTGGATAATTGTGTTATAATTGTATTTGGACGTATAAATAATTGTAAAATATTAAAAATGTTCCATAATATCCTTACTTGCCTAGCATATAACGTTTTTCATCTATTATTTGAACAACAGTTAGAGGTAAGGATCATTGGATCAAAGTGAGTTAATGCGTTAACATGAATAATGAAATTGACGAATTAGAATTTTATGGATGAAAGTATAATAAGTGGTAAACCTTATGGACTATTAGTACAATTTATCCTATTTAGAATAATAAAAGTAAATAAAATTAAAAATAAATAAATTTTACTATCGTAAAATCATTTTTTTCACACAATAATTCACCACCACCACTGTTCTTATTCGTTTTTTTGATGTTTTTTAACGAAGCCTTGCCCACAAGACCTTGTTTTTCCCACGGTCAAGGAAAGGCAACATTGTTATACCACCATCGTTATCGTCGTCCACCCCTTTTCCCACCTTCATCGTCGCCCTTGATGATGCACAAAAATAGTTTTGCACACCACCTACAGATAGGGAAGACCATAGATGTCTATGTGGAAATATGTTGGTAAAACATTTGGTCATTGAGAACTATGTAGCACACTTACAAGAGACCTTTGACGTCCTAAGAGCTTACCAAATAAAAACTAAATTCTTAAAAGTGCGCCTTCGGCGTAAGCTTAGGTAATTCCTTGGCTTCATGGTCAATAAGAGGGGCATCGAGGCTAATCCATACAATATTAAAGCTATCTTAGACATGAAGTCTCTAGCCTCTGTGAAGGAGTCTGGCGTCTTAATTGAAGGATAACAGCCCTCAGCAAGTTCGTTTCAAAGTCAGCAGATAAGTGTTTACCCCTTCTTAAAATTCTTCAAAAATCTTTTCAATGGGGACCAAATGCAAAAAGAAGCCTTTCAAAGTTAAAGGCCTATCTTTTGTGCACCCCCATTGTTTTCCAATGTCGTACCTGGAGAGACCTTATACCTTTACCTATCCGCCTGACCTCCAGTATGAGTTTCCATCCTTGTTAAGGAGGAAAGAGGAGTTCAAAGGCTCGTTTTTATTTGAGTAGGCCTTACTGAGGAGCATAGGTAAGGTTCTCTGAGTGGGAGAAGTTAGCCCTCACGCTAGTCATTGCAACCAGGCACCTACAACACTATTTTTAGAGCCACACCATGTGGTTCTCATATATCAACCACTCAGAGGAATCCTTGGAAAGTTAGATGTGTCTAGAAGGCTCCTCAAATAGGCCATCGAATTGAGCGAGGTCACGTGCAGTATCAACTGAGGGTGGTCATAAAGGCACAAGCATATGCGGATTTTGTGGCCGAATTTTACACCAATAGAGGAAAGAGGCTCCCAAAAAGAAGTGCCCATCGCCCCTATGATCACCTACTCTATGAACAGCGCCTAGACTCCCGTACATCAAGGCTAGGCGTCACCCTTGAGGTGCGTGTCACCCTCGAACCAGTCCCCAGGTCCTTGGTGCCTAGGCTCCCTGGCCCGAGGCACCCAAATCCCTGGTGCCTAGTACTCCAGTGTCATCAGAACTGGACACCCCGATGCCCTTGTTAACCACACCTTAACCTGCCACCCTCCTACTTGATTGCACTACCGCGCCTGAGTGGTGTATCCAACTATAGAAGCCTAAAATCCATCGATGTAGTAGCATGTTGGAAACTATACAAAATAGGTCTTCTACTAATGAAAGCAATGGAGTAGGGCTGGTACTTATCAGACTATGGACTCCGCTGAAATACATTGTATTTCTCCATTTTGCGGCATCCAACAATTAAGGCAGAATACGAGGCCCTCATCTCAGGCCTGAAGCTCGTAATTGAAATGGAGGCACCTCAGTTTATAGTGATTCCTAGTTTATAGTTAACCCAATTGAGGGGAGACTTCGAGTAAGGAGGAAATAATGCAAGAATATCTATCAGTGGTACAAACTTTAATGAAAAACTTCAACCACTTTCAAATTCAACACATGCCCAAAGGATATGCCATGGTAGATGCATTTTTTAATTCACATCCGCAAATATCCCAACAGGCCCTGCCCTCATGGGTCTCCAATTTGAGCCAAGAAGGCTCAAAGTAGATGAGGACAAT